>OX638391.1:1907500-2507500 GCA_951813805.1 Limnephilus auricula
GAAGGAGGTAGCGCAACACGCCATAATAACCCAAAAATAAATCACTATTATACTTTAATTATTGTTTCCCAAAATGTAAAAAAAAAAACTGAGAAAATAAACGTTTAACAACTTTTAACACTTAACTTTATAAAATGTATAAAATATACTGCAAATATTCGTACATATAAGATGAGCCACTATCTATCGGAATTAAACACAAGCCTTATTACCTTAAATTCGGGGATATTATCATCAAGAGGTGACGGTTTGTTAGTCCTTGAGATACATTGAAAAGAGATTTACGATTAAACGCCAGGGCCTTACCAGTACGGTAAAAATAAAAATCTACAAATATTCTGAAGTGTAATGGCATTATAAAGGAGACAATATCTCCATAAGAACTCTTCAGCAGAAGTATGTTCGTGAGCAAGACTTACTTAAAAACGTACTTAGTATTATAGTACATGCCAAACTTTAATACCGACCTGACGTTGATACAGAAATCGCCACAATAGGCCAGTTTAAGTCGCAAAAAAGGCAGAAAAGTGGCGTGCCTCACCACACGTATGCTTTTGTATGCACGGTTGAAATAAAACTTCTTTGACTGTTGTGACAGGTATTTCTATTCTAGCGAAGGATTCTATTTTTATTTCTATTCTAGCAAATGCAGGAGATATTCCTCACTAATTCAGCACACATTGTGAGGTTGGGTGGAAGATTCAATTGCTTAGAGATTCTGTTCTAGATGGAGTACGAGAATAAAATAATTAGTCTAACGGTACATTTTTCAACAACAACTTGGGAGACAGGTATGGGTACCGCTGCCCCGGGAACCATTTGTTGGATAACCAACACCCCTGCCACAGATCGCCCCAATTGTTTTGCTACGTTTGGTGAATTAACAGGGTTGCCCGGGTTTATAGGGTGAGGTTTGTCTATGTTTTGGCGGCTGATGCGAGAGACTGGTTGAGGGAGACCTTTTGGCTAACTCTCTCGATCCACCCTCACCACACGTATGCTTTTGTATGCACGGTTGAAATAAAACTTCTTTGACTGTTGTGACAACTATTTCTAAAAAATATTTAAAAATAAAAATGAAACAAACACACATGGTAGCAATTGTACCGATATCTGAACGTCATTTCCGTTTAAAAACGTTACTTCCGTCCGAAAAAAAGGTCTGAATGAGTACTCGTCACATCGCGCATAAAGAAGTTTTACTTCAATAATAATATATTTTACAGTACTAGCCTAACATGACTCTTGAAACCTGCAGGCCAATGTTGATGAGACGTAAATATATCCTTCGCCGTACGTCATGTCTTGTTATTCTGAGCCAGCACGTTCGTTCTGACACGTGGAATACATAACAGGTCGTGGTTCGACCCTGGCAGTAGTTGTTGGTATGAGGGGTGGGTAGGAATCTAGAGGTCAATGGGTCCAGGAGTGACGGATGAACACTTTTATAAAACGTGTCGGTTCGCAACCCGATGTGAAGGTTGTTTGGTTTGGTAAAGTTTGACCGTTTTTACGAAATTCGAAACAGCGCAAAAAAGTCCCACACTAAATTGCGATGTAAACAGTTTTCATACTTTACTTTTCTACGCAGGGTCTGGTTATTTCGATGTGCGCTCATCGGGTAAATTATTCAAAGCATCCGAACTCTAATGATGCCAAAAATATGGTCAAGTGGTTTGCCTCCAGCTCGTCGAAATGAAATGAAAGGCAAGTCTGTCATTTTTGAAATAAAACTTTCTGCCATCTGTGTTTGTTTTTATTTATTTTACAGGAATTGTAATACCTTCCACAACAGTCAAAGAGTTTTTACTTTAACCGAGCGTAAAGGTTAGACGCACTAATTTTTTTGTGTTTATTCAGTTTTTTCTTTTTTACAATATTTCAACTTACAAAACTTACAAAACTGATCAATCAGTTTAATTATGAGAAATCCCTCATTTTTCTATTTATTTGTTTACAATAATATAATTCAATCTTAACTTAATATTTTATTGTGTAATACATAATAATTACTTAATAGGTACCTAGTATAATGCTTACTATTAAAATACTTAAATTTTAATTAAATTTAATGCATCAAAAAAATAAATCCGAACACGTGTTTTGTGACGAAAATACCTCAGTTTTTCTATTTATTTAAGGTCTTATAAACTAAAATATTTCAATTTTTTTACACACTTATTTTGTTTAGACATTATTGAAAAATTATAAATACTTATGATCAAAAAATACTTACAAAAAGTACACAATATTTAATAATTCATCGGCGTGCGTTTCGAGCATTTTTTATGCTTACTTGAATGTAGGCATATATTAAAGCAAGTTTTGAATAAAATAAATCGATTTCTTCAAACTTCGCAATACCACTTTGTGGCGTCATTTTTAATTAAAATAATCAAATAACTTTGTATCAACCACTTTTATATAATTACAATTACCAAAATACAAAGTTTAATTTAATTTTGACATAAATCGATGTTAAATTTTAATTTTAAAAAATTGATACGGGGAATAATCGATATTTCTCATTGGAACGTCCCTGTACAGTTGCAAGCATTTTTAAACTTTTATTCTCAGCTGCTGTTCAATCGCTCTTTCAAAATCAATTTATGTTTTTTTGTAAAAAAGAGTCAATTCGTCTAGAATTTGATTTAAAATGGACTAATTTCCGGTATTCTCTAGTAATACTCTCCTAACTTATTATTATAATGCTTATGTTCTTAATGTACGATAGTAATTATTTTATTTTTAACAATGGTTAACAGATCTGTATTTGTCCACAATATTATTTGTTTTCATGTTCCACGTAGGTAGAATCACCTTACTTTTGTTTTGATTTTTGAATAAGATGTCCGTGTATTTTGAGATATATTAATAATAAACATTTGTGCTTCTCTATGCCTAGTTGGGTAGTTGTGGTTTACAGGTTTTTTGAAATCTGTGTTCCAGAATTCATGTAGCGTCGATTGGTAGTCTACCCTACTACGTACGAATAGGGAGCACGTTACACAAAGAGAATTTTTATAATCGCCTTCCCATAATTGTTTTTTTTTGCCTGATATCAATTTCAGGAAACGGATTTGAAATTGCTCTATTTTATTTAGGTACGTTAATCCGTAACTATTTACTCCGTTTCCTATAATTGATTCGGCTAATGCGTTATTTATACAGTATAATATATTTTTATAAACAAAGTTTTTAAGGTGGTAAAATTTCCCTAATATGGATCTTAATCTATTACAAACATTTTCAATATGATTTGACCAGTTAAAATTGACATCTATTTTAAGACCAAGGTATGTATATTGGTACACTTTTTCTATGTTTGGGCATTTACACTGTAGATATCGGTTTTTTTAATGCAAACAATCATATGAATGACTTTTTTATATGTAATTCCTTATTCTGACTACTTGCATGTGGTGAGTATATAAACATATATTTGGTATTTTGCGTTAATAATCAGTCAATTATAATAATCGGTCAGTTTGTAAAGAATCCTCAATTGTTTGTATATTTCTGTCAGCACATATAATGCAAGTATCGTCTGCAAACATACAACATTTACAGCGTTTTATTACGTTTGGTAAACTGTTTACTTGCATTATATAACATGTAGGTCCCGATGTCGATCCTGTTGCTACTCCAGTGTTTGATAACATTTCATCACTTAAAATTCCGTCAATTTTTACTTTGTTAGAATAATAAATTGTAACCACACTTTGTATTTGTTTAGTGCAAATTGAAGTTGTCCACTGAATTGGTAAAATCATTTCCCTCCATTAGTATTCTGGACAAAGAGGAATACATATGGTAGTTAATACCAGAATTTCTGCACTGAAATAATTCCCGACTTATTGTATTGAATAGTGGATTCCGAAAGCTTGTCAATGCAAGAAATTCTGGACTATCAACTACATCATTTAATATTTTATATAGAAATACCAAGTCAGTCAAAATCGTTTTATAAGAACTACCTGTTTCCTACCGTGTTTACAGCTGTCATACATATTTCACGTAGGAGATTCTAGAATTTACTCACGTATTTATTATATATGCACTTTGAACGTTAATTTTTCACAAACAAGCGGACGAATCCCACGAAGGCACCCTTTCTAACCAACATATTTATAAATCTGAACGTTAATTATCGGAAGAATCCCACGAAGCGGCCCTGTCCCATGCTCAAGTTCATAAAAACTGTCATTTTCCTAACGTGTTAACCGTTTAAGTGTGAATGCTCCCTTACCTTCCAGTTTCCCCCGGCGACGACAAGGCTATCTACTGATGAATATCATAAAAACGCGAACGTCGCTTCCTCTCTCATGAACTTACTTTACAGGTATTCAATGTCTACAGCTTCGGAACATTTCTTCCTTCACACTAAACTACAGATTTCTTATCTCACCGTTGGTCGCTTGATCGACTCTACGACTACATATTGCATAGTTTTTTTTTACGACACAAGAGCGTTCTTGTCTGTACAGATAGGGGAACTACGTCGACAATCGATTTAGCAGTGTTCTGAGTAGGTACAGTAGGAAGGGATTTATTAATGCAGGTCCTGAATATATGAAGTAGGAAAAACAGATGCCAGTAGCTCATTGCATACAAGAGCCGATTTACATAACAATATACAACGATTTATCGAACATAGACAATATAATAAATTGTACACAAATACCTCGTAAGACTTAAAGTGGCAATAGAAGCATTGACCACGGGGGTGTTCAAATACATAATCTCCTTCCAGACAGCCTAAACACGGAGAAGAGTACCTACAGATTTCTTTTTTTTAAACTGTTTAATCTTAAGTTATTAGAGCAAAATTAAATATCTTACTTCTTTGTACTTAAGATGAATGTCAAAATAATTCATATTCAACGCTTTCGTAGATGGCGCTCGTATGGTATTTTTGCTTATAAACGCTTTTTACAAGTTATGCTTTGAAATATTATTTTCCGTTTATAAGTCAAAATACTACACGAGCGCCATCTACGAAAGCGTAGAATATCAATTCTTTTGACATTCATCTTAAGTTAAGAAAGTGAAATGTTCTTTTACTTTTAACTTAATAAATTAATTTAAAAAAACACATAAACGACCCGCTCTCGTAAAGACAGCATTAACTGTGGACGGGTGTTCTGTTCAGTCCGTCGAGTTGTGGCACGTGCACCGGTACACCGAGGATCAATGCTGCTAGCTCCTTAGAGCAGGCTTCATTAAAATACTCCTAGAACAGACTCAGCATGCCTACATTGCGCCTGAGCATTAAAGATGACTATCAGTCTGTTAACAACGAATTGTCAATCAGACGGTTGCGCAGAATGAAGTTTTTTTTAATGTGAATATCGCACACGAATCCACTGCGTTTAGAGCCAGTGAGACTACGATATCTACAATTGAGATATGTTGTGAGGCTGAAGGTAGTGGGTAGGGTATTTAAAAATAAAAACAAAAACAGATGGCAGTAATTGTGCCCATATCCGAACGTCATTTCCGTTCTAAAACGTTATTTCCGTCTGAAAAAGATCTGAATTACTACCCGTCATATCGCACCAAAAGAAGTTTTACTTTAAAAAAAAATATATATATATTTAAAATAAAATAAAATAATCAATATAAGCCGTATTTCGAATCCGCGACCACTGCTAGACAAAATGCTGTTACTCAGAAATGTTTCTCAAAAACGTCACAGTCGAAATTGAAAATATGTGCACACATAATTTAATTTTTTGTATTTTTTAGTCAATTCTCATTACGCGACTTAATGTGAAATACACGAGTATAAAAAATATTCATTTTTTCCATTTTAACTAATGAAGACAATATTAGTCATTCATCCTGTACTTGCAGATAAGTCAATAGATGTCGCATATTAAATAAAGATGGATACATTCTAGATAGCAGCTCACGTTTGAATCTTGCAATCACACATAAAGATAGCAGCCAATAATAAGATAATGTTGGTAGTTCTCTGTCGAAGGATTCAGTTAAATATGACCAAATCGGATAGGGACACATTAGCTCAATCGGTAGAGCTTTGGCCCGGAAAGCCGAAGGTTCTGGGTTCGAGTCCCAGGTGTGAGAGTATTTTTTTCAGATTTTTCGGTTTCAGGTTTTCAATTCAGTTTCGCTAATATTGTCTTCATTAATGAAAATTTTGTAATTTGCGTTACCTAAAAATAAAAATAAATATTCGTTTTACCATTCATTTTTCATATTAAATATACATTTTTGTTTCTGATCGTGTCATATTTCGCATCATCATTCACACAACTTTTTAACATTCGACCTGCATCGAAAACCACTTCAAAGTAAATTGGTTCTAGAATGAATAAACGTACCTAGCTGCCTTTGAGTAGATATTTATCATCATTGGTCATCAGCACTTGATGCTTCGGACTGGTCAAGTTTTATGTTTTCACTAATTACTTCTAGTGCAGGAATAATAAATATGAAATAGTTGTTGAACCAAGTACAAAAAAAAAAATTATTGTTGAAAATATTTGACGATCTCTGTGGACAATAGGTTTTGACATATTCCCGACGACACAATGCATTTTCCATTGGACAAAAATAGAAAAAAAACGTTCGAATAATTCATGAATCTTGATTTTGCTATTGTAAAAATGATAAGTCAACACTGCCAGGTTATAAGTCATTTTAACTTAAATGATTGTCACTGACTAATTATGCGCCCTCAACCTTACCAACAGCGATGCGCCAATCACATTATCAGTTGCATTTTATGACTTAAGTAGGACGTATCGTTTACATAGCGTTTTTACCTTAAAACTATAATGCAATCTACTGGCCCTAGCACGCTTGCTCTATAACGATCGGTAGGATAACTATCGGTAACTTCTCATCGTTCCCTACGACAACTTCAGATCGCAAACGAATAGGTGACAGTTCACAATGACTAAGTGTCCTTAATATATTCGATACAACTGTCGTTTGTACGTTTGAGATCTGTAGTTGTCCTAGGGAACGATGAGAAGTTACCGACAATCAATCGGTAACTTCATATCGAGCGACCGTGCTAGCACACCAGGTATGTATTTTCAAATTATTTTTAAATTATGTCATTACTTTCTTTGGTTGGTCTATATGAAGTCCTCAAAGTTGTTCTCAATCTTTTGAAGTTTTTAGATCTGTTAATAAAGTTTTATTTCCCAAAAAAATGACCTGCATCTGTCCGCGACTAAGGATTTTATGATTTTTTTTTCAGACTGAATTCTATCAAAAACTTCGATAAAATTTAATGTATAAAGTGATGTAAAAGTGTATGACGCTAGTTCTTCGGAGTATCATCCATCGAAATACCGGTAGAAACGGGACAGAATTTATACGCGCTCTGAATATTGCAATAAGAAAGTTGAGTCCTTTTTTTGTTTTTTTTTTTTAACAATGTTCACATGCAAACTTAAATACCTACTAGTATTCTTTTTTTTAAAGTTTGTTTTCATAATTAAATTAATTTTACAAGTTTCAATTTTATTAAGCCCGCGAAAACGCCCGCTAATATAATACCGTGCGGGAGAGTTTGTGACGAAATGTCGTTTTTTACCGAAACTTGCAACAGTTCCAATAAGTTCAATAACCATTAAAATGCACATTTTTCGAAATTCCGGTAACTGAATTGATTAGTACTAGTTAATACCTAAATACTACAACTTTTTAAATTTATATTTTTCATCCATATTTAGCGTGTCCCGGTTTTGTAAATATTTTCCCTTATTTTTCACACAAACAAGGGACCAGATGACGTGAGACGACGTCACACACTCTCCCGTTTCTTACCGGCCGTTTTAGCGGGCTTTAATAAAATTCAAACTTCTAGAATTAATTTAATTATGAAAACGAACTTTAAAAAAAAAAATACTGATATTTAAGTTTGCACGTCATCTACACGAACATATTTTTTATATGTCAAAATATTTTTCATTCAATTTCCCTATTCCTTTGATTTGGTAGGACAATCTAACTTTTCTGCGTTTATCTTCATTTCTGCATAGGGTTAAAGGGTTTTTCCAGCTCACTCAATAGGATATTGCCATCTGAAGCAACGTCTCTATTCGGAGTGGTGTTTTTCACCAGGCGATACTAATGGAACGTCATTTCCACGGCGAAGGTTAATAGAGACGCAAGTATATTCGCACGAGTTGTTTATTAATAAACATAAGTTATTCCATTTTCCCTAACGGCCTTTGAAGCCAGCGACCAGCGATCCCTGAACGCCGCGACCTTGCCATTATTTTAATTAAAAACTCCTGACCGCATCACTTCTAGGATTTATGAATGAACTCATAAATTTTTAGAGCATTTTTATTCCGACCATCGTGAAGGGTCCAATTCACGAACATGAAAGAAGGTCTTATGGGGCCAACATCTCATTCGGTTTATGTTATTACTAGCTAGTCCCCGGCGGCACCGAGTTTTACGCAGAGTTTTTCGAAATTTGACTTACACAGTTACTTTCCTCCTGTTTTGAAGGTCTAGTGTGCAAAATTTCATCAATCTCGGAATAAAAGTGTAGATTTGCATAAAAGTCTGCTCGCTCGCCGTCCGCGCGGAAAATCTCATTTATATAAAAATAGAAATATATCATTTCTAAAGATAAGTCCGTAAAAAATGATCTATTTAAACATACTTGCGAGTAAGGAACGCAAATAAACGTGTTGTGCATAAATTGATCCATTCGGCAGTTGTTGCAAAATTAGTGTAATATCTCTTACGTCCTCTCAAGAGACATTCATTATTTGTGTACTGGGACCAGTATTCTTCAGTACTACAGGATGCTTAAAAACTTACGTTCTTTGAATCAAAATGACTGTTTATTGACGTATCGTAATTTATAATTATAGTTCGGAGGACTAACGTCTTATCTGAGTGGAAGATATCCGTAGAGCTCTAGAATTATTATGACTCTGCCCCTCTAACTTCGGTTACCTTCGGCACATCTCGTAAGATGTGACCCGAAGAGCCCATAGATAACTAAAGTAATGTGAGAACTATTCATAGACTATTTATGATTTATTACAATTATAGGAGACCAAAACAACTTAATTAGTGTTTTGTATTATGTATTCACTTCTGACTTCGATGTGACTGCCAAAAGTCACTGAGAAACGGCCCTTTTACTTTCCCTGTTTACGTCTGCTTACTCTTTCCAGCGAGAAATGGACAAAACGTAATAGCGTAGATATAAAATCAAAAAAGTTCTACATGTGTTTGAATCAGTGGGGTGTGTTAATTAATAATTGATTTTATTGCACGTAGCGAAAAGCGATTTTTTAATGAACATTTTTAGCAAAATGGTGCTGAATTTGTCGAATATTCTTTGTCGATGGTTGAACCATTTGTGTATTAAGTAGGTGTTAAATTAAAATGGACTTACCAGATCAGATCTGACGGCAGTGATTTCATGAATATCGCAGATTCGGCACGTTGGATCATTCTCACAAATCACAAACCGCACAATTATCACCCCGAAGACGAGTTTTCCCACGGAATTCAGCATCTGTGAAGGTTTTTAAATATTAGTTTCGTATTAAGATCCCAGTCAATCTGTAGGTACACATATGTGAGCAAATAACCGATGCTTTTGATGAACGAAATTTTCGAATTAATTTTACGTTTGCCCACCATAAAATTATCATCAAATATGTCGAAATAATGTGAACTCACCAATGACACAAATCAAATTGATTATTTTGCAAACAACACTATGAAAAAATACATATTGTAACTGAGGTGTGTAAATGACCTATAGAAAAAATATGTCACAACGAACGGTGATTAATTCTTTTTTTTCTTCTTTTTTTCTTCTTTTTTTTTGTAAGAAAGACAAACATTCCCGGGTTACGAATAACCCAATAACATATGAAAATCTCCTACTACCACCATTAAAAAAGTATATTATTAAAAAATAATTACGTATTCAAACAAAGAAAATTATCAAACAAAGAAAATTTATTGTGTTTATATTATATTATAAAAATGAAAGCATTACAGGGAGCAACCAAGATTTATAAAAAACCAAACAAAAAATTATAAACATAGAATAAAATGTGAAAATAAATGTAAGAATGCTATTAAAAAATATGTAGGTAAAGTACTTATAAATCTAAACGAAAATATGAAAAGAATCCAGTCATATAAAAATAAAAAGGTTACAGTCGGGATTGGGAGTCTTGTCATACCTGCGAATACCAATGAAACGTCTTAACCAACTATGGGGACCTCTTATTTTTAAGTCATTTTGTCGATCTCACATATCAGATCCAAAAATAACAATATTGTCTTCATTTATATAATGTTCCTTATATTTTTGGCTGCTACCTTTTAATTTGATCACAAAGATGTAAATAATTGGTTTGTAATTTATATTTTATATTCTTTTTCTTATTTTAGTTTAGATTTAACCCGGCGACATAGGGTGGAAATTCGTTACACACTTATTCAATACCAGGTATTCACCTTTTTTAGCTTTTGGCACGTGTAACTCCCGTGTCGATCGCCGTCCGACTCATTTGTCATCAAAAAAAGGTTCTCCAGCTACTGAGAAGAGCGGCAACATCACACGCGTAATTAAAAAATTACAAACAATTTAAAACATGGCGGGTCATTTTGACCCACCCCCCTTGACGCCGGGTTAATAGTATTATCAAAGTTTGTTATGTTATCACGTAATGAAAATGAAATAATGTAAAAGATAAATGTTGATGAATCTGCATTGTTTTCGTTGCTTTCGTGAAATAAGTATTTTACTAAACCACAATCGATCACATTTAAAAAAAACAACATCTCACCTTGGTGGTGTCTGTCGTCCTCCTAAATCGGTATGCTGTCAGTCAGAAGGTTGAAATCCACTTCCAGAAACATTAAATGTAGTCCTAAAAGAAAAACTTTATTGCAAAAATTTCCAGAAATTATTATTATATATTTCACATTTTTTAGCACATTTAAACACTTGCAATATACCGCAAAAGCAACAAAATCAAACCTTCGCAAATATTCAACAATTTGTATTATTTTTGCAAAATGTTTAGCATCGCTCACAGATCTTTCAATTATTGCATTTTTTTATTACTACGCACTAAATTTGTATTTTGTTTTACAAGCGATGGTGAGGAATAGGGAATGGGATGGATATGTTACATGGTACAGTGGTCCCAGGTTTAGATTACATAGTCACACTTGACGTTATCTAATAGTATCTTCTGTCTTTTCAAGATGTGTGATGTGTGGTGACAAACCAACGAAAAGAAAATTCATTCAATGTTTCAATTCTAAGTAATAAACTTTTCAAATGGCGATACTGAGCATCGACTACTTTATTATATTTCCACAATCGATGGTAATTTTGTAAAAAAAATTGTTGACGCAACTATGTGCATCTCTCTTCCTCCATTCATATACCTATTTTATCTAACATATATGCCAATATTACCTACATGTGACATTTTGGAACAATAACTCCAAGGAACAACCAGTCTCTTGAAGTAACCATTGCAATGATCAACTCATGTATTCTCACTTCTTTAATATCGACCATGTTAAATAAGCCTCTCGCAATTTAGTGATCTCTCAGTGTGTTTAATTGATGTCTATTGAAGTAACCCGTGCAATTATCACCTCCTATGGTATCTCGGTCACTCTTTTATATCGGAAAAAATGAGCATTGATCAACATAGTGATTCCTCGGTGCTATATTATTGAATCTCACAAGAACGTGCTGTGTAAAATTAAGATAAGTCAGATTCCCTTGGTTGTGTAACTTAAAAAAAGCATATTATGATTACAGTCCAATGATTCGCAGCCAATATATCTGATGCTACAACAATATTGTTTAAAGTTGTGTTTTTTAATGAAAAAAGACATGTATATAAAAAAAAAAAAAACATTTCACCGTACTTTTCAGGGTTCCAATGTACATAATAAAGTTTTATTATTCTTGCTCTCTAGCACACAAATGCCAACAGCCGCCACTTACGCAATACGCAGCGCTATGGCGCCCATAAAAGCAAAATTTGACTTTTTGACTGTTATAAAATTGGTAGATCTTCATAGTTATGTGTGTTATGTAATGCTATATATTATTCTATGTCAACTAATTAACTATTTTTTTTTTAAATGCTTAAAAATGATTTGATTGTCGTTGCAGGCATTACTATACTAGCAAAGGCGAGAACCCTTTAAATATAAAAATGGCAGAAATTGTACCGATATCCAAACGTCATTTCCGTTTAAAAACGTTATTTCCGTTAGAAAAAATTCTGAATAACTCGTTATATCGCGCCTAAAGAAGTTTTACCTAAATAAATAATAAAGATTTTTTTTAAGTTTGACAAATTTTACTCGAAATTAAGTAAAATTAAAACACCAAACGAATTATCGCATAAAATATTAAATTTCGGTATTCCACTATTTAATCAAATTAGTTTACATGTTTCAAAACCAATGGCAATAGTTTACTCGTCAGGATCTAACGTGTACTGAAAATTAATAAATAATATTAGGCCGATTTACATAGCGCCGTTTTGTGAAATATTACTCACAGACAAATAATATTGCTATGAGCAATGATTAATTAATTATTGTTTTAAAAAAAAAAAATTATATAAAATAATCTAAATAATATCTACTTTTGAATGTAGCCATGACTTTGTTGTTATCCATTAAAAAAAAATAAACAATATTACTTCGAACAATTGTTTTGTTTTTTCGCTGGCCGGATTCGGAAGAACTGTACCTTCCTCAGGTCAAAATATACTAAGTTGACATTACAAAACAATGGGTGCACATAATGACTAGGGATTGGGTAAAATTATTTCAAAATAAATGCTGTATTTATACAACAAAAAACATTTATAAATCAAAACAACGGAATAAAGTAATAATTAAAACTATATTTATAAACCGATGAAGAAACATTGAAACATGTTGATTATTTTGAAGCAATGTGATATATTTTCATTAAATTAAAATGACGTCACAAAGTCTAGAAAAGCCAAAGTAAATTTGCGATTATGGAAGAAATTTTATAAGTTGCAAACCTCCAACAATACCGTGTTGGAAATATCAGTTTTGCTTTGACATTTGTAAAAAAATCACCAAAACTCTCGTTAGGTGAGTTGCACTATTCCAGACTCCTTTTTTTGGGGTTTCTTGAAATCATGAGTCTATGTAACAAGCCTCAAAAATAATGCTTTTGTAAGTCATTTTATAAAACTATACATATAGAAAGGAATTGTGCAACCGATATGTGAATATGTAAATCTTGAATGAATCAAAAGGAATTGCTTTGATTGTGAAAAATGGTAAAGTAGTTTATTTAAAGTGTGATAATAAAATAATTTTAAAAAATTATGCCTGAGCTTCAAATAATGTCTTATTTGTACAAATCGTAATTCAGCATTTCGGCATTTGAAAAAGCAAATCATGGCAAAAATGAAGTAAAACACGGGTTAGATTCCAACTTCCTTAATATTGAGAAAACAATTCTTTTTATTCTTGTGATTTTCCTAGTTACTTTATTATTGTGATAATTTTTTTTTTTTTTTTTTTTTATTGTTTATTCCAGATCTCGGGGAGGGTGGTGCAATCCCACGAGCTCCATATTATACATAGAACATATTATCAAATTAATATTAAAAATATACATATACATTGTGAGATACTGCACACATAGTAAGATAAAATAGAATAAAAATAATACAGAAAAAAAAAACATGAAAATATTATTTTTTTTTTTTTTAATAATAATGCATCAAGGCAACAAAATATATAGCTCTCAATTGCTGTACATACGAATACCACGATAATTCTTAAAAATATATATTCAAGAATTTTAGTTTACTTTGAAAATGTCACATTATGTCATGTACGATATTACTTTTTAGAGCTTTTAAATCGTCTACATACACTATACTTTAAATATGTTGTTGATGATGCTACAAATATTGAAAGAATATCAACATACAAACAATATTTAATTAGAACTGTTGGTCAGCGCTTCTCAGTTCAATTACAATCAAACTTAAATGTTATTCTTCAAAACAAAGTTTACTTATTTTATTTTTATTTTTTTTACAACGTAATCTTTGTACTATCAAATTATTTCTTAAGCACTTTTCAAAATACCTTGTATATGTCTAACTACCCGCGTTGTGTTTTTCTTTTCTTTTTTCTACGAACCCTAAAACAAGTAGTACGAAACGTGTTGTTTTTTAAACAATAAAAGTGGTTAAAACTATGAGTTCTACAAATTTTTAAATAAATTATTGTAACACTAGCTGATATCCGGCATGCGTTGCAATGCTAATTAAATAAATAAATTGTTTCTCCCTTCGTGACATTTCCCATTCGTCCCCGTTCCCCTTCCGACTCGTCTTCCTCTTCCTCTCCCGCGTCACCTTCCTCTCCCGCATTTCCTTTTTCCCTTCCCGCGTTCCCCTTCCCCTCTCCCCTGTTTCTCGCGAACCCCCCCCCCCCCCCTTACGCATTCCGCTTTCCCTCACAAACCCCTCCAAGCCCTCTACTTAATTCCCCAACTGACCCTCGCGCTTACCCCTCCCCCCAGCCTTTTTTCCCTGCCGCCTAACTCCATAAAATACACCCATTTTTCCAACAACTCGAGTGACCTATTTAATTTTTTTTATTGAAGTTTCATAATGCCAGAGCTCACCTACATATAAGTATTCACGGGCATGTTCACAACAATTCAAAAAAAATTAATAGCAATCGGATTAAATTTTAACCGCAATCGTATGAATAGTATAGCAAATAATTTCATAACGCCAGAGCTCACTATCCTATAACCATCCCGGGTATGCGCACGTCATATTCCCAAATTTTCCCAAAGAACAGTATGGCCGCGCATAAGGTACGAACAAACAAACAAAAAAACAAACATTAATTTTTATATTATAGATTTTTAAAGAAACGTATTTTTTGCTAATATTTAAGGAACCTAAGAACATACAAAAACATAATATAGTGAGAAGGCATAAAACATAAATTCGTCCAACATTGGTTGATAATGATATCCCAAAACGTTCAAAATTTGTGATTTGAGATTATGGTGTGTTTGTAGTGACTTTTATATTTATGGATGGTAGCATTATTCTAGGTATTCGTATATCAAATAACTATATAATATCTATACCAATTTGTTTGGTTTAAGAAAAGTACGTTTATGATTTCATAAAAAAATATCGCTAGCAAAATTATAAACATTTGTTTACAATTGTCGTTGTGGAGAGTTTGTAGGAAGCAAGCACAACCCTGGATGAGTTAAAATCGGTAAATAAATAACAAAGAAAAATACTCAACTTGCAGTATAAAATCTTGTTGTTTTCATTTCGCTTCTACAAACAAACAAACCGAAGAGAATTTCGCTTTAACAGGAGAACAGATTCCATTTGAAAATTGAGATTTAAGGGGACATACATTAATTACGTGATCTGTGTTATAAGATTTTAGACCCCCCCTTTGGTGAGATTAAGTGATATTTGGTGGCACCCCCCCCCCCCCCTCCTTCCCCTTCATGTGAGTTTTTTTTACCCTCGAAAAAAATGTTATTCGTAACAGCCATTTTTTCAGCATGCAAAATGGAACACAAATTATTGGCTCTAATATCAATATATATTCTTTTAAAGTTGACGTGAGATTTTTATTGACCCCCTCCCCTCGGTTTAAATTAGATTTTACTGGACCCTCCCCCCCCTCTAGTTTTTGTTCACGTGATAAATGTATGGCCCCAAATGACAGTGAATTTTAAAAGAATTCTACGCGATGCATAATGTTTTGAAACTATTCATTAAAAAAATATATTCAATACTTACGTCCGATTTTGATCTTCTTAAACTTAATTAAGTTTATTAAAAAATATTAGCGATTTATATATAAATTATTTTACTTTTTGAAACATTTTGAAAGATCTGTGGCAAACTCTAAAGAAACATTTTATGTTATTATTTGAAAAGAAAACTTTGAAACACTCGAATATGATTGAAATTTATACAAAAAATTACACAAAAATACTTGGTAGTTTGAAACACTGTTAGTATAGTTTTGTTTTTTGAATATTTGCGAAGTTTAACGTTGTTGTCAAATTTGAAAGGGAGTTGTTACAGTACCGGCGTCGTACCTGCCCGTCGGCGGAACTACGACTGGCGTAGCAACTTTACGCGGGCTCTACGAACTTCTGCTTCCTCGTGCGCGCGCATCACATAGTTACTAAAACAAGAATATTAAGTTATTTTATAATACTGATATAGTATTATAAAATGATAGCAATTTGTAAGTAAGGTAATGGAAATAATAACATGTGGACCCGTAAGTGTTATCAATTCCCTACTTACTGCCGGCTTCGTGCGAATTTAAAAATGTATTTATGTATTGTTTCTTCACGTGTTAGGTATTACAGTTTATAATAAAATTTTCAACCTCATTAGTACAAGCCTGTGTTGAGGTTAATAATTATTCAAAATAACAAAATAACACAAATTAATATGGGTAAAACAAAATAATAATTGAAAGAACAATATGGTTATATTAACATTTCTAATGCTGGGGCCGCATCTGCGCCTATCGTCCCGAAGTAATGCGGAAAATTTGAAAAAAAAATACCTACGTTTACGCGAAGCTTCGTGACGATAGGCGCAGATGCGGCCCCAGCATTACAGATAATGGGTAATGCACTAATGCACTAAGCTGAAGGCGCCTAGCACATTACAATATAAACAATGTGGGGTGACCATAGTTGATTGGAAATAAAAATAGGCTATTAATTTAAAAATGACTAAAGGCCACTACACATGGTGCTGCGAACAGCCGGCTTTTTGCAGATGGCTATATATTAATTTATTTATTTATTTATTTATTTATTTATTTTTTCATGTTCTCTATAAAACAGTTATACACCAATATATATCATAGAGAAGATTATAAATTACAAAGTACACAAGGGCAGTTTTACTACTATATATGTATATGTATATGTATGTACATATATGTATATATATGTATGTACATAATATATTATGATAATAGCATAGTATATTATATACATATATGCCCTTGAGGGCATATATGTATATAATATATTATTCTTATACAAACGGCGCTCCACAAATTATCCAATTATTATTATGATTTAAACAAAAAAATATTTATTTTTATTTTTATTTAAGTTTATTTATGGAACATACAGTTGTATAAAAAATCAATGAACATAAAATAGTGAATTAACCTAATATAAACCAGTTAATTTCCATTTATAATATTTGGTATGGTTAAAAGTTATAATAGTACTTAGTGTGAATAAAAAATTATTAAAAATAAAATAATAAACAATACGGAGAGTTTTGATCAAAGTACATTGCAAGGTTAATTTGACTTTAAACGATTTAAGGGTACAGTGGAAAATGTCAATATCGCTTAAGGCATTATAAGATTTGCAGATACGCCCGAGCAAGGAGTTTTGGGCGTATTTCGATTTGAAATGTTGTATATAAAATAAGGTATTCGATCTGGTATTGCGTCGAGGGCAACGAAATGCAATATGTTCTAACAGGGCTGGGGAGTCAACAAGACAGTTCACAATTTTGTACAGAAACAGTGCGTCAATTTTTTTTATACGTTTGTGAAGAGAAATAGATTACACTGATGATTTTCAAAACGATACGATAGGTGTTTCAGGAATTTTGTTTGAATGTTTTCAATTCGTTAAGTTTGGTATTGAGGAATCCAAAAGGCAGATGCAAATTCGAGACGTAATCTTACATATGCCTTTTAAAGTAGTTCAAGTGTAAAATGTTTATTATCTTTTGTATCTCAAAAAATAATTATTACAATTAAATATCACCATAAAAAAAACATCTGCCCTGATGATGGACAGTGGCTGGGCATTTACACATCTACACTTACATACGTACATCTGTTCATTGCAAGCTTCACCGTAGATAATTATATATTATACTATCTGGGGTTCCCGGCTTCGCTCAGGACAATTTTCCAAAGCATTTGCGAACCATCCAGAACCTTCTAGACCCACCGACATACTCCACCACTCCTTCCAGAACTTTCTACAGCTTTATCGAACCTCCTAGAACTTTTCGGAAGACTCACTGACGCACACCACCACTTTTTTCTGAAAGATTATAGAACAGAACGTTCTCGTAATTTTTTTATACTCACCGACATATTCTGCCACTCCTTCCAGAACTATCTACAGTTTTATCTGCCGCTAACCACCCCTCCTTTATTCCCCTTCCCCCCTCCTGGATTCCCATCCCCTTCCCCCTCCCGCATTTTTCTCACTAACTCTCTTCCTCACGAATCCACTTCCACCTTCTCCGCCTTCCCTCCTTCCTCGTTCCCCTCCTTCATTGCCCTCCGCCCCTCCCGGATTCCCCTCCAGCTCCCGCCTTTTTTTCTTGCCGCTAAACTGATATATTGATGTTAACTACTGTTAGAAATATGTAGTAGGAAAGGAAAACGTAACAAACTCACGGAAGGCAGGATAATGCCTTCTCGTGTTCAAATTCTATTTCCACCTTTGAATGATTGCACTTTTTATCACCAGCCTCCAATTGTACCAACACACGCGCGGTTCCTTATCAAAACCAAAGATTTCTTGTATTCAAACCATTAGGCACAGCACCATGTCGGTTACAAGGAAGTCGCCATTACACTGGTGTAACATTATGCTTAGGAATAGGAGTTAAGGTAGGTGGGTAGGAAAAAGGAAGATAATAATCCTGAACATAACCGCCCACCAATTTTGCGTAGGAAAATTTAAACTTATTACGTACTCAGTTAAAACTAAAAATAGTAGTTAGCTTAAAATTCGAAAATTTCTCTTAAAGTAGAGTAAATAATAAATTCCGTCCTTAGGTATGTCGCTATGAACGCATGGAACAGAGAAATTGAACGAATTTCTGGATCATCTAAATTCACTCCATAGTAAAATTAAGTTCACAATGGAGCTGGAAAACGACGATAAAATCCTGCCTTTTCTAGATGTGGAAGGTGACGCGAAAATAAGATGGTAATCTAGGACACACAGTATATAGAAAACCAACGTACACAAATCGGTATCTACATGCCAATTCGCATCAGCACCCAGCACAGAAGAGAGGTCTTATCCATACTTTGGTGACCCGAGCGACCAGAATATGCGAAGAAACAAAACTCGGAGCAGAACTTATAAAGCTGACCGATGCACTGGAGTGCAACGGTTACCCGACAAGGCAGACAAGGTAAATTATAAGAGCCAAATCTACACTGAAGGAAGACAGAGTTGAACAAGAGTAAAAAGGTTGTGCTTTCCTTCCTTTCGTTTACAATGTGACAGACAGAATTGCCAGGATGTTGAGAAAAGAAAGCATCAAGACTGTCTTCGGAACCACAACCAAAATCCAAGACCTACTGAGGTCTGCAAAAACTAAGTTTCATCTGGAAGCAGACGGAGTGTATAAACTCAGCTGTTCCGGATGTGACAAGGTTTATGTAGGCCAAACAGAGCGGACGATTTCCAAAAGGATAGCAGAACACTTTCGTGCTTGTAAACTTGGCCATCCTGATAAATCGGCAATCGCCGAGCACTTAATTGAATCCGGCCATTACTTTGGATTTGTTCTTGAGGTCCTGGGAAGACCCAAAACTTATAGATCACGCCTGATTACGGAGGCAATTGAAATCTACAAAAATCCAATTAATATTAATAGAGACGACGGAGCTAAGCTCAACAGCTCTTGGTATCCGGTAATTGACGGCTACACCAAAGCTAACCGCAAAAAAACCATGTCTAAGTATACTGTAATACCATATAATATTAACAATATAAAAGTATACAACCATTTTGTGTATACCTTGATATTGGCTACATTCGCTTTAACTTGGTTTCTAATTCTAGAATTCGCCACAAGATGCCGCTACTTTCGTTGGCATTTCTCCGTGGACGGGCCCCAGGCTAACATAAATACTGCGCTTTCACAAAATTTCCCTTTCAAAGCAGTTACCTTTCACTGAAATACCTACCAGATCGTAGTGGATTGAAGCTGACGACACGGTATCGCTTCCAAGTAAATAAACACACACTTAACACTAACAATTTCACATCGTCGGATCTGCCCTGATGATGGACACTGCAACGCTGTCCGAAACGTCGGCTAAAGAAGGAGGTAGCCCAACACGGCATAACACCCCAAAAACAAACAACGAAAATAGTAGTATGCTTAATTAGAAATCTGCTCTTAAAATAAAGTAAATGATAAATTCCTTCAGTAGGGACGAATAAAATAAAAGTAAATGATAAATTCCTTCTGTAGGAATGGTGCTATAAAATCTAAGTAAAACTAAAGTAAATTATAGACTAAAACCTTTTACGGAACCACTCGAAGGGGACACACTTTTACAACGGGTCTTAAGTAAGTCCCGTCTTAAGTTTTCACTGATACCACTCGAACCACTCCATCTGCTCCAAGCTTTACGTCGATTATGCGACCCAACTGCCACATTAAAGGCGGCAATCTAGAATCCTTCAATATCACAATATCTCCGTTTTGAATGTTTCGTTGGGGGGAGAACCATTTCTCTCTTTGTTGCAAAGTTTGTAAGTACTCCGTACTCCAACGTCGCCAAATGTTGCGACATCTGTTGAAAATGCTGCCACATGTCTAGTCTGTTAATCTTTGCGTCTGAGAAATCCCACTCAGGTAACGAAAGGAGAGCATCTCCAAATAAAACATGACCTGGAGTAAGAGCATCCACTTCATTGGGATCATTTGAATGACTAAACAGAAGTTGTGAATTCAGGACTGCTTCTATTTGGATAGGAGAGTAGAAAATTCTTCGAAGGTGAGTGCAGTAACTCTTATCACTCTTTTATGTGATACTTTACTGAACGAATTCCCGCTTCCCAAAGGCCTCCAAAATGGGGACTTGAAGGTGGATTGAAATGAAATTGTATTACTCTAGGTCCCGCATGAAGATAACTTTTGTGGTAATAATCGATCAGAAGGCCGCTTATGTGACTAGTCTTTGAGAGAACAATAGGATGTTTGATCTTGTTTTGAAGATTGGAGTGTTCCAACCGTCCCCCAACTCGCAATATTCCAATTTGTTCTACAAATGGGCTTAGTTTCTGGATTTGTCGTGAGAAAACCCTGTTCTGATCATTGAAGTGGTGACCAAATTGGGTTCGTTGGTCCATTTTAATTAAAACATCTATGGACTTTCTCACTTCATTCAAAATCAGATAACCCCCTGCACGCGAAGTACATGGACGCTTGCAATTGTGCACAAATCTCAGTATCCATGCAAATATTCTTTGTAATTTTGTCAAGCTTGAATATTTTGAAATGTTCATATTAGAATCATCAGGTCTTGAAACTATGTTGGCGTGAGCTGTAGATTTTACTTCAGGGAGTTCTTTAATAGTAAGCAAGTCTGGAGAAAATGAAGGCCAACTGTTTTGAGGTAGTAGCAACCACTTAGGTCCTGAAAACCAAAGTGAATGGTCGAAAATCTGTTCAGGCATTAACCCTCTTGATGCACAATCCACTGGGTTATCTTGGGAAATTACATGACCCCATATTGCGTTGCTAACATTTTCATGGATTTGCACAACCCTATTTGCCACGAATATTTTTAATAAGTAGGGAGGCGTTCTTAACCATGAAAGTACGTTGTTTGAATCCGTGTAAAGATAAATATTGCCATTATTTATCGAATCCTGAAGTGAAGAATAAACATACTGCACAATCTTTGATAATAACAGTGCAGCTGCCAACTCTAATCGAGGAATAGTCAATGTTTTCAATGGTGCAACTTTTGATTTTGCCATTAACATATGAACACTGGGAATGATATTATGTAAGATAATATAAACCGCGGCTGCGTAACCATGTTCTGAAGCGTCCGAAAATCCAACTAATGAACATGAAGTATTTTCAGCTGTGTTATAATATCTTGAAATTTGAATATTAGAAAGTAAAAGTAATCTTTCTGCAATACATCGCCACTCTGATTGGATATGAAATGGGACTGTGTTATCCCAATCGAGTTGGAAACGCCATAAAATATGTTGATATTTTAATGTTCTGGCAGTACTAAAATTTGTCGATACATTTTGCATATATCGGCTGTAAAGACAACTGGAAATATTCTAAATTTTAAAATCAAATTGCTGATTTCATTTTGTAATTTGGGCCCTGGTAATAAATATTGATTCAATGACGCTCCTTGTTGATTCTTAGCAAAACGACCCTCAATTTAGTAGATATACTAGTAGGCTTCAATACGCAATGATGTGGAATAAAGTACGGCGAGGACGTATTAATATCTCTAGGCACACGCTCCATATGCTTCACTCGTTCGTATTCATCCATGAAAAGTTTGTAATATTTGTAAACTTCAGGAATTCTTGATAATTTACGCTCTAAATTTTGTAATCGATTAAAAACAAGATCCATCAAATTCAAGAGCTTCGGAATTCAATGTGAGTGGCACTACATAACGCCCGTCACCTTGTCTATTATGTTTACTCTTGAAGATTTCTTCACATTTGATGTCGTCAGGATGTATCACTTCTGTAATGGATGGTTCTTCAATAGACCAAATTCTTTTGATGGACTGATCAAGTAAAACATGATTAAAGGTTGATGTAGTCATTTCAGTCGGAATATTTCTTATCAGAACCAAATCGAAAATTGTTGATAATCCAGAAATGTTGCTATTGCCAAGAGGAGTAGTCTGCCCACCATCGAGAAATGAAGGGAAAAGATTGGCTCCAAGCAGGAGATCTACTTTAGCAGGAATATCGAAGTTATCGTCTGCCAATTCTTTTCTAGAAATATTCATTGAAGGCAAATCTAAATTAATTCTTGATGATAATCCAGAAATGTTGCTATTGCCATGAGAAGTAGTCCGCCCACCATCGAGTATTGAAGGGAAAAGATTGGCTCCGAGCAGGTAATCTATTTTAGCAGGAGAATCGCAGTTGTCATCCGCCAATTCTTTTCTTGAAACATTAATTGAAGGTAAAACTGAATTAATTCTTGATGGTGGCATCTCACTAGTAATATTTGAAATAAGAATAGCTGGCGATTTCTGACGCCTATTATGTGTTATTACAGGTGGAGGTTTTCTCTGCTACTCGCCTTTGCAATTAAACACGCTTTAAATATGTATATAGTCGTACTTTTTATTTTAATTCAATAACAATTTCCATTGCAATTTTTTCTAGAACCTTTTTTCTTATCAAAATCAAGTTTGTAGACTTCTTTTGTCTTGGAATCATTTGAATATTTGAATTGAATGATAAATATTGGAAGTACTTACTTACTCGACTTACTACTAGCCATATGTAGGTACCATAAAAATATGATATAAAATAGTACCTACCTATGACGGCATTATGAATTTTAACCAATAGCATTTGTTATTATGCTTGGATCGGTCTGGTTTCTTGGTTTGATATTTAAAAATTGTTCAGAATAACGTATGTTCTGAGTAGACTCGACTCTTTTAATATTATTTTCGGCTTCTTTGATTGAATAAATCGTCAAAAATCGTCAAAATGATTGAAAAAATCGTCAAAACGTGAATCCAAAATTTCTATGTCGTCATGACGTTTTTAATCTTTCAAATCTGGAAGTAATTCTAGAATTTCATTTTGTAAACTTTGAAATTCTGTATAATACTCATTTAATTTTTCAAGTAGCGCCTTAAACATCAGAAGATTAACTTCATTATTTAGTTTAGAAATCAGATCCGAAATTACTCCCAAATGTGAAATAATTCTACTTCGTTTCCGCTTTAATAGCGATATATTTTTATTAATAGTCTCCATGGTGAATGAAATAATTATCAAACGTAGAAATATCAAAAATTAATCAAATATTATACGTAATATCTTCAAAGGATCTTTGTAGGTAAAATAATACGTAATTTATTACTATATTGAAGTAACTCTTGAAACTCTTAACTATTGAAGTAGGTTAAAGTAACTCGTAATGAATTACTATTCTGAAAGGTTCTTTGTAGGCTTATCAAAATACGTACTCGAGTGCAATGGCTAGAAAACGCGTGTATTGGAGAGGGATAGCTAATTGTTATGAAGTTACTCTTGCATTAGTATTACAAATAATTATTCAAAATACGAAGCATGGTATGGTAACTTCATGTGAAAGAAAGATACAACCGTATATTATGAAGCTAGGCAGTTCTATCGTATTTTAAACTAATTAGTTCTGAAGCACTTGGTATCTTATTTATGTAGAAATACTAATGAATTTTTATATTGAATAATATAGTGTGTAATTTTCAAATCAATGCTTATATCGAAATCAAATGCACTGACACTTTGAAGGAATCTATGTATGTAGGCATACTTTGTAGGTTTTTGTAATGCACTGATACTGTAGAAATCTAAGTAGGTATTCCGATTGTAGGATTCTGTATAGCAAAAAAAGAGCATTTACGCAATTTTAAGCAAACCACTATTTTATATTTTACGATTTACCCGGCTCAGTAGGACCAAAAAAAGGGCTAGCTATGTTAGAAATATGTAGTAGGAAAGGAAAACGTAACAAACTCACGGAAGGCAGGATAATGGCTTCTCGTGTCCAGATTCAATTTCCACCTTTGAAAGATTGCACTTTTTCATCACCAGCCTCCAATTGTACCAACACACGTGCGGTTCCTTATAAAAACCGAAGATTTCTTGTATTCAAACCATTAGGCACAGCACCATGTCGGTTACAAGGAAGTTGCCATTACACTGGTGTAACATTATACTTAGGAATAGGAGTGAAGGTAGGTGGGTAGGGAAAAGGAAGATAATAATCCTGAAAAACGACCTTAGCAAGATGAGGAACGAAGCAGTTGAAGGTGTGACATTTCAACAAAAAGTGGTGAAATTGATAAATCCAGCTGTACAGTATGCTGCGAGGGCAAGCAGATGAGGCTGCCTTTCCCTCTGAGTACCAGCAAAAGTAAGGATGTGCTGGAACTGGTTCACACTGATTTATGTGGTCCAAAGGAGAATAATTCTCTCGGAATGGCCATATACTTTTTAATACTTGTGGATGACTATAGCAGAATGTGTTTTGTATACTTTCTACAGTCAAAACATCAAACATTCAAGTACTTCAAGGAATTCAAAAAAAATGTTGAGAACCGGCAGTCGAAGAAAATAAAAATATTAAGATCTGATAATGGCGGCGAGTCTTTTCAGCGGAAATGAAAAATTACTTGAAGCAATGTGGTATAGTGCATCAGAAAACAAACGCATGCACTCCAGAACAAAATGGGCTATCTGAAAGATATAACAAAATGGGCTAACTGAAAGATATAACAGGTCAATTGTCGAGAAATCACGGTGTCTCTTATTTGATGCACAGTTCGAATAAAAGTTTTGGGCAGAGGCTGTAAATACAGCAGTGTATTTGAAAAATAGGTCACCTACGGCGGGACCAGACCGTAATACTACACCTTTCGAAATGTGGACAGGAAAAAAGTCAAATATTAGCCATTTATGAATCTTTGGCAGTCCAGTCCATACACCGAAAGAAAAGCGCAAAAAATGGGATGAGAAGGTAACTAAAATGTTCCTAGTTGGCTATTCAGGAAATACCAAAGGTTGTAGATTGTATGATCCAGAATTACGACTATTAATTGTTGCTAGAGATGTTTAATTCATGGAAAATGTTAATGACAGTTCAGCAGCAAGTATTTTTGTAGAAGATACGCAGCAACCTGATTGCACGGGGGACAGTCAGTTGAACAGCGCATATTTCGAAGAGGATAATGTGAATGACGCTACATAAATATGTTCCCGATGAATCGTCAAGTGAGTCCGATGACGTTCGGAATGTTGTTCCGGCTAATACAAATATTGTTCCAGAAAACGAGCTAAACGTAAACCAGACCATTACGGTTACACGAACATGTATGTAGAAGACGTGTCAAGTGAACAGATTTCTCTCACTGAAGCTATAACTGGACCTAAAAAGGTGAAATGGAAAAGTGCAATAAAGGAGCAGTTAAAATCCTTTTAGTGGTAATGACACTTTCAAGCCAGTGAATAGGCCAATAATAACTGTTAGAATGAAACTCATTGGAAACAGAAAAATGATTGTTCTTTGCATGGTTTTGTAGATGCTGATTGGGCATCATGTACTTTAGCTTTAACTTTATCGAGTACAGAAGCGGAGTATATGGCTATATCCGAAGCCTGCAGGCTATTTACTTAAAGAATTTATTATCTGATATGATAGATATAAATAACAATACACCAGTAGATATGTTTGTATAGTGATAGTCAAAGCCAAATGGCTGTTAATCCATTGTTTCACAAACGCACCAAACATATTGATGCACGACATAATTTTATCAGAGAATGTGTATTTGATAATAAAGTTAAACTTGAATATATATCAACTTCCAATATGCCAGCTGATTTATTGACAAAAAGTCTTTATATGAATAAACATTATAATTTTTTAAGTTCAATGGGCATATCGGAAATTTAAATCCATTTTCATAACATTGTTTTGTTAGAATGGTATTTGGTTTATTTTGTTACGAGAGGGTGTTAGAATATAACAAAATAGTACCTATGTGTAATTATTACTAACTACAGTTACCATGACAACAATGTATTATTATTCTATCAATAAATGTCAGTCTTTGACCAGCCGCCTTGCCGTTTCATTACAAACGACAGTTGATATCGAATATAATAAGGACACTTAGTCATTGTGAACTGTTACCTATTCGTTTGTGATCTGCAGTTGTCCTAGGGAACGATGAAAAGTTACCGACTAACGGTCGGTAACTCCATATCGATCGACCATGCTAGCACGATCTTAAACGATCTCACAAATTCATCCCCTGGTGTAGATGGAATTCCATGTAGTTTTATTAAAAACTGTTACTACACTAAACTATTTTCCTTCAGTTATAAATCTGATCTTTGACTCAAACATTCCATCATCTTGGAAAACTCAAATAATTGTTCCCTTTCCGAAACCCCAGAAAGACCCTAACTTCGGACTTTCCTACAGACTTATAGCTCTTGTCATCTTCCGCAGTTAAAATAGCATAACAGATGGTCAAAAGACGCCTAGACTGGTATGTAGAAAATTCTTCCCAGTTCTCAGAGAAAAAGTACGATAGAAAGCGTGTCTATCCTGACTTCTGATATTCAGTTTGCCTAGCCGATAAATAAACCCTTTTCGGTGTTTGCCTTGACGTGTGCGGAGCTTTTGACAAGGTTTTATTAGACGTTTCACTCAGAAAATTATTAAAAATTGGCAGCTTGCCAGTTTTATTATTAACCTCCTTCTTACCAGGAAAATTAAAATCCAGGTACCAAATTCCCCTCCAGTGGAAAGAAGAGTAAGCATAAGTTTGCCTTTATCCTTTTTTTAATAAATATACATTTGACCTGCATCTCAGTATGCATCCATCTTACTAATACTTCAGTACGTGGATGATCTTTTTATATATATTTCATGACGAATTATTATTTTTCTGGAGGAAGTGATAGTGAATGACTGAGAAAGTGAAGTGAATAAATCAATTCTCCCTATTCAGGTGCAGATAAGATTCCTTGGGAACATTTTAGACTCTAAGGTAACATGGAACCCATATGCTAATTTTATAATTAACCAATTTCAGGCTGGCCTCAACACATTACGTGCCGTTTCACGGATATTGTGGGGAAGTCACCCATTCACTCAAAAACCATTTTATAATGCATATGTTAGGAGTCATTTGGATTACACGTCGTTCCTCGTCGTACCCACTGCTAAAAAGAACCTCGTGAGGTTGGACCGTATTGAATTTCACAGTCTTAGTTTGATTATCGGAGCAATGCCTTCCTCCCCAATTAAAGCTTTACAAGTGGAGGCTGGGTAGGCTCCTTGTCATTTCAGAAGACAGTTCTTGTCTGACAAGTTTTTTTATTTAAATGCTTAAGATTCTCCAATCACCCACTCTTCTCAAGTGAAATTACTTCCGTATTGGAGGAACAAATCATTCCCCCTTCTCATTAAAAAACTCCATACGTAGCCCCCCCTCTCCCTCTTAAAGACTTCCTTTATACACACGCTCCTTTTGTATTAATTTACTTAAACTAAATATTCTTCTTTCACTCGGCATAATTAACAACCGCGAAGCTCCAAGAAAGCATATGCAAAATATAAATTCAAAATATTCCATCTGGAAAATTACTTACACAGATGGTTTCAAGTCTCCCTAATCAAACCACGTGCGAGCGGCGTTCCATTGCCCGTCAGATCAAATAAATAAATAAATAAAGTTTCCAAAAGAGACTTCCGTGTTCACTGCTGAATGTATAGCCATTTTTTAATCCCTTAAACACATTGACGATAATCACATTGAAAATTTCTTAATTCTCTCCGATTCAATGAGTGCACTTCAAAAATTAAATTCTTTCCCTTTCCATTATCCAGAAGACGACTTATGTATTGGAATTCGCACTCTAATTCATAAAATAACCGACTCTGCCAAATAAATCGTTTTGGCTTGGATACCTAGTCACTGTGGTATCACTGGAAATGATAAGGACGATTCATTGGAGAAATATGCCATTGTTTCCGGCGATTTTTTTTATATAAATTTTTAAACCCCGATGACATTTTCTTAAAATTGAAAAAAAAAATGATTTCCACATGGCAGAATTATTGGGATACAAAAGGCAATCATTTTTTCATAATACAGCCCGGGATTCCTTCAAAACCGTGGTTTTCCAGTCTATCTTTGAACAAATTCTCAAAATCCTCCATTTGCCGCATGCGGATATGGCATTACTGTCACAATGTTCACTTGACAAAAATACATGTTTAGAATTCTGCAGTGTGTGAATGTCGTATTGATGAAGAGGACCTCAATCATTTTTTTTCAGTTGCCCTATAAACAATTCGTACAAAGATTTCATACCTTAACTGATCAGTACGGGTATATTGCCCCCATACCTACAACATTGCATGATTTCTGTGGACAAAAGTGTATATAAAGTCATATATAGTTTCCTTGTTGGTAACGGCACAAACTCATGTTTTTCTCTCGCATTAGTGTGTTTAGTTTCATGCATTTCTTTCGTATGTTTTGTTTATTTTTATGTATAATAAATTATATTAAATGAAACATATAGCTTGGTGTTCACCACTAATATAATCATCACTTTATTATCAACATGTTTCGGAACCGAAGGTTACTTCGTCAGGATAATGAGAACATTAATAAAAATAACCATTATTTATAATATTAACTTATTTATTAATTTGTCTATCGCTTCAACTTGCAAATATGCAAGTAATCATATCCATCTTGGGTTGTGAGTATTTAGCGAATTTTTTGTATCATTAATATTGTTATTTTATAATCTAGATAGGCTCTTGATATTATTGCCAAACTTGTATATATTTACCAAACCAAATAAATTCAAATCGAGCGTTTGTGCGTAGGCCCCTTTACTTTTAAAGCAGGTCTTGCATTTTTTCATATGGCAGCATGACAAATTTTCCAAAGACAAAACAAAAGACAAAACAGAAAAACATTCGGCGAACTCGTTAATTTTTAGTGGGAACTTTCGGACACTTCGGATATGCTTCCGGAGTTCCGAGTTGGCAACACTGCTCATATTTTCTATGGTATGGAGTGTTGGTTCATTTTTCGTTGGTATTATTTCTTGAAACCGTGTTCAATAATATTATTGTAAAATGCTGTCGTATTTTTCTTGTGGTCCGGACTTCATCAGCCTTGTCCGAGACTTGCAGGAAACCATGGACGACGCTACGAGTTGGTAGTTTACCTGTATGCCCATGTATGCCGATCGTCCATTCTCGGCACCGGCGCGAATTCAAGACGGAAACCGTTAACCGCCATTTTCTCACGCAAACGCATTGCTATGCTTCTGAGTTGGGAAGATGTCTCCATATTATTCCTCCTGCCATGGTCCTGCCGGAGTTAAGGCAGCAGCACGAGGACTGCCTGGTGAGGAACTTCACCACGCGAGATGTCTAGGATTATCAGCCGTCATGAGAACCTTGCGGGGACTGCAAAACATTCCAAGTTAGTTCTTGGCTTATATCTTTTAAAAAATATAAATTCTATTTAGTCGCATGGAATCATACAATATGTTTAAATATATTGCACAAAGTCAATTTTTTCAATTTTGTGGAATTTTGATGTGTCTTTTGGGGTAATAGGTGTATTGTACAAAGCCCATTTTTCCAATTTTGTGGAGCATTGTGTGTCTTTTGGGGTACTATATTGCACAAAGTGAATATCACAAACTTAATATCACAAACTTAATACAATATTAGCAATAACAATGTCTTTTAAAAGTTTCTATATCAAAGAGGCTGTCGTCACCGCTGGGGAAAGATTCCTCATCTCACTGCCTTTTGCGATTTCCCTGGTTGGGGAACGTCCTTGTTTTATTACCTACCTGACTTTTCTCAATGGGACATGCAGGTTCGTCGGGTGCTTCGCTAGTGGACCCAGCCTCCAAGTCCGATGCAGCCTCAAGCAATAAGTTGCCAAGGATGCTGGTGTAAGGTGAAGGAAATCGCTCCTGTGATCCGGAGATGCTGCTAAACTGAGGGATCCTTATCCTCTTCTTGAGTTATCTTCATCATCCGTGTCGGACGAAAGTAGAAAAGAAACACCCTGAAAACCTCATGAGTGTTCTACTTGTGTACTACGAGTGTGCTAAAATAGTTGTTAGGCAAAGAAAAAAAGATTGAAGGTGTATGTATGTGCTGAATTGTCGTGTGTTGAAAATATAGTTGTTGCTATATGAGTTGCTCTTCCTGTTTCCTTTCAGATTGCCAGGAGCGACGGTCTCCCGGATCAGATATGTCGGGATTGCATTTCACTGGGCGAGTCAGCGATCCTCTTCAAGGATCAATGTTGCCGGGCAGACGCTAACTTCCGGAGTCTTCTCGGCAAGGTCAGCACCGGCTTCAAGCGGGAGCAGGATTGCCCCGCGGAGATGGAAACTCAAGAGTATACCGAAACTCCCCTGCCCAACTCCAGACAAATCATTAAAGAGGACTCCCATCGATTCGGGCGGGGTTGACGTGAATTCGCAGGAAGCGATGCTCCTTACCGATGTGCTGTTTACGGTAAGTCATATATTCTATTTATTGTTTTTTTTGTTCTGGTTTTCATAACGATGCAATGGCAAAAATCGGAACATTTTTATAATTAGATGTCTCTAACAGAAAATAGACCTGGCGTATACAAACCTACACTCATCGAGACCATCCAAAACAACCCGAGAGTGAGAGCATGGTTGGCGAGCTCACCTTGCTGTCTTGTAAAACTAAATTGTTCTAAAATAAAAGAAGTTTTTTTTTATTTTTAACTTAATAGGTAAAACCTCAAATTTTAATAAAAAATTTCTGAAACAAAAAAATCAGAAAAAGATAGTGTCTTTTTCTGATTTTTCCGGGGCAGATTTTCGATTGGGTATTGCTAATATTGTCTTCATTAATTAAAAAAGAAGTTTGCTTTGAACTGACTTTTACAGAAAAAATGTGTTCCATTATAAAAACCTAGCCACATTGTGATAAATATATTTAGGTATAAATGAAGAATACAAAAAAATACAAAATGTGAAAATCTCCACCTGCTCAAGGAAAACAAAAGTTCCAAAAAAAGCGCCATTAATATTGCCTCTTTTGTTCTTTAATCCATCGTTTAATTTTGTTTCCCTCATTTTTTTTATCAAGTGAAAGATTGTTGAATGCTTTTATTGCCTGATATTTATGGTGTCCTTGTCAAAAGTATTATTATTTGCTGCGAATGTCTTCTTTGAACTGGGGTTCATTTTAATGGTACTAGTCTAAACAGTGAAATAACATTTGCAGAGAATTTAAGAGGAAAGCGCATTTGGACAATCACATCCTGACACATTCGGTGGAAAAAGGCTTCAAGTGCAACCTGTGCGACAAGGCCTTCGCTCGGCAAGACAGCCTATCCATGCACATAGCCAATCACGAAGGAATCAAGAAACATCAGTGGAATTTCTGCGATAAAGGTATTTTATATATAAAACATATTGATAGTGGAAATTATATTATTTAAAATTTATTCTCATTTTTAAACTTCTGAATTTTTGAGATTAACAAGTTTATAAGAAGTATGCTGCAATAACTCAATTCACGATTAGAGCATCATACTAATTTTGTTTAAGCTATTCTTGCAAGGTTCATCAATCTCCACAGCGTTCATACTTATCTGTATAGTACGAAACTATCATGGTCTAAAATATATATATACATGTATGTATTAGACTTAAATGCTGACCTGGATAGCTATTCCCGAGCAGCGATCAATCGTTGCTCGTTATGCTTCATCTGCGAGCGAAAAACTACTCGTCGTCGCGACTAACTTTGTAGAATGTTTCAATTTTACGTATTCTTGAACGTCGAACGGTCGAATAGATGATTACATTGCAGCCCTGTGAATATTGTCTATGTTCCTGATGTTTTTGAGATTTCTATGGTGTGACTGTCAAACAAGTGAAACGGTTGATATTGATAATATGCATTAATATCATTGTGAAATTGTAATATGATTGTAATTTGACTTTATAAAAATAGACAACGTCTTTGCGGGTGCGAAAGTTCGCATGGGAAAATAGTAATACTAGATTCTAGATTTTGACAGCCCATTGCATAGATACGCCAACAACCCACCACTCGCTGCTCTGTTTCTACTGGTTTGCCCCACTCGTTGTTGTGTGGAATGACTTTTGATGTTTGGCGTCTAAGTATGTTCCTTCGACCAAGCTCACGAATAACCAAGTCAAGAATAACGCGACATAGTAAATAACTAATTGCTTAAAAATGTTAACAAATTCTTAATGGAGAATTATTTGTACATCTAATTTCATTAAAATCCTCCAGTCCTAATGAGTCCTAAATTCACAAGTCTTTCGAAATAACTTCAATTTATTAACTCCATTTTTGGCAGTAATCTTCTTATAAATGTAATATGAAAAATGATGGTGTAGCAAATGTAAAGTTATGCAATGTCCAGTGTTTTAAGGTAGATTCAGACTGGACGACGTACGTACGCATCGCTACGCCAAACAATGCTTAGCAACCCATATATTTTCTATGAAAATGGCCACAGACATCGCACGTCGCGATGCGTGTGGCCAATGTGATTCTAAAACATAAATTTTCATTGAAAATCTATGGTTGCTAAGTAGCCCAGATATTGTTAGGCATAGTGATGCATACGTACGTCGACCCAGTCTGAATCTACCATTAATATAGCGTCCTCCGCGTGCAAAGTCGTATCTCCTCCAAGCATAAACTTTCTAATTAAAGTGTGTTTATCGGAAGTGACCTGCCAGGTAAGTATGTTATCTGTGTCCATTTGTAAATAATAGTTCTAGGTAGAGCCTAAAAAGTCATAATAAAATGTACAGCGCCCTTGAGGTGATTTCTCACAAAAACGGCGCTCTACAAATTATCCAATTATTATTATATTATCCGTTTAATACGTCAAATCTACGTAAATTCATCCTTTCTTCCACTGTTGCAATAAAAACGAAATAAAGAATCTAACCGGATTTGGAAGATGACCTCATATTCTGTATCTCGAATACAGAGCCAAGGTTGTATGAATTAGTTGAAGAAAAACAAACACACCCATTGCATTAATTTGTATTATTTAGTCAAATTAATGACATACTTCTTTTGATGAAATTTTAACTATCATTTTTATAATAAAGTTTAAAATAATTCTAATATTATTTACTGATATCTCGCGACACCCACTTTGAAATCCACTGCTCTGTATATAAATAATACGATCAGTCGAAACCTTACCTCGCCTTATAACCGACATCGGAGTGTGGAGTGCTCTCACCCAGGCTCAGGTTCACTAATAATAACTAAAAACCATTAATTAAAAACTTTTTTCAGATGCATCTATTGCAACAAGGCTTTGGCACAGAAGAAAGACCTGGTATCGCTCAAGACACATTTCAAGATACACGAGACATGAGTGAACAGGATGCCAGCACGCTGGACATGGCTCATAGTGCCCAATCCCATGCTGGTGATTATACTTTCTTTTCTTTTATGATGCCCAAGAGTTCCACCTGCCCGGAGATAGTAAGATTACGAAATCTTCATTTTAGTGTCAGGTGGGGATGAAGGAATTCGAGAGGCTATAGGTCACTAAAATGTGTTCGAAACTTCTTGATTTCCGATTTCAAATGTGGCTGGGAACCATGAACTGGAAACAATCTTATTTATCATCAGATTATCGTATTATGTAGGTCCTAAAGACCGAGATGGATTGGCCATCATCTAAAACTAATTTACTTTGGTAATCTGGAACCCCATTCCGTTTAAGAGTAGGTTATAGGGCAAAAAGGTGATTTGCAGCAAAACGACCCTCTAAAACAGCTGAATTACTACCTTTCGTATGACATTGTCAGACTTCATATTTTTTATTACCAAATAATGGACTATTATTTTTCAAACAGCGGATTTTTTTTTGTAAATGATGTAAGCATTCGACCATAAAAAATAAAAACATTGATACACCATACAACCCACTTTTCAAACTTCGATTTATGACTATGGTATAATTAATGATTTTACACAATGTCTTTAATTTAAATTATGTATGTAATACACATATCTGTCAAGGTACGGGTTCATATTGTCGTTATGATATCTGTGAATATTAACAATTAAATAAATACTTCAATTTCACCATATTTTACAACACTTCAACAGCTTTCTTGCCATTCCGCCTCATTCCGGGAGAGAAGCCCCCGTTGAACAGAGGTGAAACTGTACGTTCCGTGTTTCACAGCATACGTATTTACAATATGCCATCAAAATGTTTTATTACTGGGTGTAAAAGATCTAAAGGAACTTACTTGAAACATTGCAATAATTTAAGAAGCCAGAAAAACAGTCAGAACTCACAAATTCCCTTTTTTTACGTAATTTTTAACATAAACTGTCACATTTCTTTCAAATGCAAGAAATATTATGTTTGAAAGGGTGTTCTAGTTCAGTGTATTCCGAATTGTTTGTTACTATCTTCGTGTTGTTTTCAGTTACAAGTATATGTAAGAATTCATTGTCTTTACGAGCTCTGACCTTGTGTGAGTGAACGTTTTTTATGTTATGTCTTGTTGGGCAGTGTACACAGTGTTTGGAAATAAATACTTACTTATTTTTTATCTTTAAAATTTCTAATGAAGTCAATGAAGTTGAATGTACACGGTGTTTGAGAAACAGACCAAAATCTTTTTAAGGAAATTAACAATTATGTATACAGTAGTACCCCGTTTATTTGAACCCCGATAATTCGAAAAATGCGTAGATAATTCGACATTTTCAAAAAAATATTTCATACAAAATGTTTTTTATTCGAAATTCTTTAATTCTTAATTGGAAATTAATTTTTGTCCGCACACTTTTTGTTTGTGTAATTCGAGAAAAACATCGATTTTCGAATTACACGAAAAAAATTATGATAATCATCAGATATTTTTCGTAAATCGGAATCTGACAGACAGCCATGGCGGTAAAACGAGCTTAAATGTGGATTTAAGCGGTTGGAAATCGTCCTAATTCGTACTATTATTTTGTAAATCGGAATCGGTTTCCAGTGGAATGTGGTATATTTACGAATTTACCTAAATGTCAAGGACCGGCCGCGACGGCAATCGGTCGTAAGAATTTGATTTACGAGGAAAATATGCGAAATTTTACGAATTTACTTTGAATTCTGAATATGAAGAGCTAGTTGTGACGGATATCGACTGCGAAATTTCGAATTTATGCGAAAACATATCGTATTTTCACAAACTTACTTCAAATTTCTGAGTTTAAAGGGCCAGCCGCGGCCGTAATCGGCAGCGAAAATTTTATTTACACGGAAATATATCGTATTTTTATGAATTACTACGAGTAGGTATCTGAATTAATGGCCGGATACTACGGGATTCGAGCACCAAAATATTTTTTCGCGATAATTATATGGTATTTTTACGAGTTTACTTAGAATTTTTGAATTAGAAGAGAGAGACGGAAATCGGTTGCCAAATTTCGATTTAGGCTTTGAAATATAACACGAATATACTTTTTATATATCAATTTAAAAGGCGGGCTGCGAAGGATGTCGGCCGCGAAATTTCCATTTATGCGGAAATATATCGTATTTTTACGAATTTATTTAGAATATCTGAATTTAAAGGGCTGGAAAATGGCAGCGAAAATTTTATTTGCACGGAAAAATTTTATATTGGTATATATTTTTTCGAATATAAGACCGACCGTGGCGGTAAACGGCTGCGAAAATTCGATTTTCACAGGAATAAGTCGTATTATTACGAATTTACTCCGAAGAACCTACCCGAATTTAAATTTTCGAACGAAGAACTCGATTTTCGGCGACTGTTTATAATTTATTTTTTCATAAAATTTCGATTTACGTGGGAATTTGTTAATTCGAAATTAGATTTTTGGTGTCCCATGGATTTCGAATTAACGGGGTTCTACTGTAGTAATCATAATGATGAGTTCTATAAAATATAGTTTAAAAGGCTGAATATTTAGAAGTTAAATAAAAAAACACCATAAAATTGACTTTAAATGTGAACCACGAAATTCCAAACCATTCTTCTTCTCGTGCCCTGTCCGTCCAACGGACGTTGGCAATATACGCATGTTAAATGTTGAACATTTTAAGTCCGAGAAGGGACTATCACCGCCACCTAGCGATGTAAAAATGAAGATATTTTGACAGGAAATGAATTGTTCCAAGGGTATAATATACGCTTAATTGGGACAAATTAAATATCAGTTGAGACGAATGGGGGACATGTTTCCGGGCAAAGTGCTGAGGCGACAGTTCAATAGTTTCTCACTATTGCATTTAACTGTCCTTAAATTTTCGGGTGTTCTTACCATTTGAGGTGATTTCTCACAAAAACGGCGCTCAACAAATTATCCAATTATTATTATTATTATTATTTAGTCTTCCTAAACCCCTAGATCTTTGTGTGGAACCAGTTCCTTTTAATGTACGCACCCAACTCGCAAGAAAATTACGGTGAGGAAAGGTATAACGACGCGCAAGATTGAAGTGCATACGGAAGGCCCGCTGGGTGGCGATGACAGAACGGCCATTTTCAAGAAACATGCGGATGGTTGTCCGGACAAACCATGGCAACGACTGAAAACGGCACGACCCTCTCGACACAATGAGACCACTCCCAGGTTCCTACCCCCCCCCCCCTCACAGGATGTAGCGGCCATTCAAAACTGCACTGTCTGTTTTGCCGCACCTTGTATATTATAATTATTGTTGTACCATTCTATAATTTTAAACTAATATTTGGGTTTCTTTTCAGGTCATCACCGGTCTTGGAGCCACCGTATCGAAGATTTCTGATGATAATAATTCATCCATGAATCTTATGACACCAAAGAGTGAAACCAGCCATCAATAGAGAATGTAAGATATTATAGCTGATTTTAATGTACACAGTCAAATGTTTTTTTATGTTTATCAAAGGAACAATGACAAAATTATAGTGGGGAAATGAAAAATATATGGTTATACTGAATTGTCAAGTACTTACTCAATTTCCGATCAAACAAATAAAAAAACAATAATTTAATATCATACTGTAAAATTGTATTGATTTGGAAAAACAAATTTAAAAAAAAAATATTTATTCATGCTGAAAAATCGAAGTCCCTTTCTTTTCCATAAACTCCCGTATACCAATATCTTCAGTTATTAGCGATTAATAAGAAAATTTCAAATTAATACAGGGTCATTAACCTCATTTCAAGCCGATGATCACTCAGTAATTATGATTGTATTATGATAAAATCTTTAATTTGCTGAAAAAGATAGATCCAGAAGGTCTTGTTTGGATTTTACCAATAATTTTCAAGTAGGGGACTGTTATGTAAAACTAAACGAAATTTTTGAAAATTGTAAATTGGGGGAAAATTTTTATCAGAATGTATGGAATAAATTGGGACTTAGTTTTTTGGCATAAAACGTGGGAAAACATTATTTAGGGGAAAAACGAAACTGAAGTTTTGCTACAGTTTGTTTTATATGAAAATATTATGCATTATATTTCTGAGTTCACATCTAAATTTTATAATATTTATTTATCTTACTTATTATTTTATTGTTTGTAAATCAGACATACTGAACAATATACATTACAATCTTATTTTCAAATTATTAATACATATCGTCACCTGAATACAGAACTAATTCGTTTAAAAGAACTATTTAGTAAAAAAAATTATACACACGCGAGAAAGGTTTTTCGATAACCCAACTTTGTGATATATCATCACAATATGCATTCAAGCATGATTGATTTAGTGATTATTTTTTCATTTCCGGGAAATCGAAAGTTTACATTTTTTCTGTTGGTACTTGAGTAATATAGCCAAAATAAAAACAATTATGGATTCCCTCCTTATGACTTTACCTCTAACAAGGAATAAGAAATAATTAAATTTATGAGAAAGGATAATATTTATAAAGCTAGCAGTGAAAAACCCGCTCCGCGGGTTTTTGCTGCTAGGCCCTGCGGGCGGCTTTTCGTTCTGTTTCTCCCAGTTTAAGTGTTGGTGACTATTTATAAGGCATCACCCTTTCGCAAAACTAACTACTATTATTAACATTAAACTACAGAATACTTATATTTAATAGGTAGATATATAATAGTAGACATTCTTACATTAACTCATTCATTGCGTCGTATTTTCTAGTGCTAACGCTGCATGCTGCAGATTATATCAAATTTAAATACAGAAAAAAAGTTTTTCCTAACAAAATACTTACAATTTGTATGTACACATTGCAGAGGTTGATATTATTGATACAAAAATCACGGGGTGAGTCACCTGGATGTGCCAGGTGCGAAACAAAAACATGCGAATTTCAAGGTCGAGTAAAGTAAAGCCGCATTCACACAGCGATATGAATAAAGCGTTCCTGTCAATTACTTTTATAAATATTTTTTTTCAATGAATCAAATAATTCTTATAGTAATTTTTTTAGCAATTTATCATAAAAAATAATGTTTCTAACTTTGGTAATTGTCGTGCGCATGCCTGGAATGGTTTCTATGTATAAGGGTGAGATATAGCGTTATGAAATTATTTCCTACACCGTTCATCCGATTGCGATAAAACGTTGGTTAGTTGCTATGTCGTTATGAAATTTGTGAAAAAAAATTACAATATGTGGCTAGCGAGTTGTTTGAAAAATGGAAACGAAAGAGGGGGTTCCCGGAAGGGGGAAGATGGGGGAGGTGGAAGAGGATCGCAGCAAGGGGAGGGAAACGAGGGAGCTTTGGTTGCGGAAAAGGGGGACGCAGGAGGAGGGTATGTCAGGGAAGCTGAAAGGGAACGCGAGAGGGGAAGAGACGCAGGAAGGGGCGAATGGCAATGACGGAGGGATGGGAGAAGATTGCGAATAAGACCTAGTAACGGTATATGATAGGGGGGGAGAACATTTGGGAAAATCCATGCATCCCACACCGACAGTTATGAGAAGTGTGTATATATTTCATATAGTTTAGCGAAAAAGGGAGAAATATCGAGGAGAAGCGGAATCCAGGAGAGAGGAGGGGAATGAAGGACGGAAAGTTCATGGGAAGGGGAACGTGAAGAAGAAGAAGGTAGGGAATGTGTTTGCGGAACGGAAGGACACGTGAGGGGGAGAAGGCGGAGAAGGTAGAAGGGGAACGCTCAAGGGGAAGGGGAAATGGGAGGGGAAGAGGAAATGGGAGGGGAAGAGGAAATGGGAGGGGAAGAGGACATGGGAGGGAAACGGGGGACACACGGATGAGGGGTGATGAGGGATGGGCTGAAGGAGGGATTGCAAAGGAGACATAGTAACGATAGGAGAAAGCAGGGGTAAATTTTGGAAAATCCACGCTTCTCATACCTACTGACAGTTGTATGTGGCGTGCTTACTGGTTGGAAAAATTTCTGATTTATTTGTGTACGTACCATATATGAAAAGAAAACATATCGTGTATCCAAAAGGACTTGAACAAACAGAATCAAAACAAACAACCATCACAAACCAACCACAGTTTTACCTTCTCAAACCCACCTTACACACAACATAATAAAAAGTTCAAAAATTATATTATTATGTATAAAATTAATAATTATGTATAAAATTAATAATTATGTGAACACCGTAATATTTTATAGAAATAAAATAAAAATAAACCCACTTTCTTTGATTGGCATTTGTTACATAGCAGAACGGATCGAACCGTTTTGATAGAACAGAATAGTATTTACATTTTTTAATACAGACATATTATAATCTCAACATAATCACAAATATATACTCACGTCAACCCCGGTAGCTCAGTCAGTGACTCAGGAATACTCATGTTTTTACTTCGATGAGATACAAGACGTTCCACAGTGAGTAAGCAAAACTATTTGAGTTGTGAATGAATTAGCAAAAGAGATCAACGAAGATAACTAAACATTAGTCGCGATGCATATATGTACATGATAAGAACACACGTGTTTTATTAACAGTGGATATCCGCAAAGAAAGCAAAGACTGAAGTAAACGTAATGAGTAAGATAAAGAAAGGGACCCTTAGAGAGTTTGTAGAGCGAATGAACGAAGGAGTGTGTGCCAAGACCGAGTTGTCTGGCGGTCTATCCTCTCTGCCTACCTACGGTGATGGTTAGTTGTTAGTAGTTTTTTTTTTTTTTTAGAACGCATGTCTCCCTTTTAACGGACAAGAAATGGTTCAGTAGTATCCGCCTTTTAACGAACCGGTTACTGGTTGAAGAAATGTTGAAAATTCAACATAAAATATCATAATCCTTTAGGGACCTACATTTAGCCAGGAATCTTATAAGATTCTGACGTAGGTATACTTAGGACGAACACTTGAAAAATCTAGCTTGGAACATCAATGCTCCAACTAGAAAAATAAGGTTAGCTTGGAACAAAACATGCTTCCAACTAACAAACTACAGAATACCACTAACCTAGGACATAGCTATCATTCATTATTTTTTAATGATAACTTATACAAATACTCATAATAATAATAATTTAATAATTTATTTTTTATAATTTTTTTTTGTGGGTTAATGATAGTGTTAGTATAATTTATATAAGAATAAAGATACCTATCAGCCTATGGGCGCCATCTTGTTTACCGGCTTACAAGCAACCAACCCTCAAATCAAAATTTCGAACTATTGACGACATTAATTTCCGAGTTTAAAAGATAGATGAAGAGTTAATAGCAAGTAGAAGCTTGGTACATATCAAATTCTACATGGATGTCGAATGATTCGAATGAATAGTCAAAAACACAAGTGTGGAGTGTATTTAGCCGCCTCCGGAGTGCCTATGGTATAGAATCTGTACACACTGTTTTCAAAGGGGCCCCTTTGAACACAGTGCCGAGTATTGTGTATGCATATGCGTGTTTTCGTGTATAGTTTCAAAATTAACAACATTATTTGACAAATTTTCCAATTGGATTGATCGACAATCTAGATGGATTTCACTTAGACTTTCTTAACAGTCTATATTGTAAATAGATTCTATTAAGACTTGTAAATAAGTTTGTCACTCACCGCCAACGGATTTCGGTTCATTAAAACAACTAATACTTATTGATTTCGTAAGCAATCAATATTCACCGTTAGCTGAAAAATCTTTGACACTTAGTCTATCTTGAACTGCACACCTCGGAAATAATTTCCAATGTAGGATAATCGGACCCACGACACTTCCCCCGTGAGAATATAATTAATCAAATACCGATCATAATCAACCATTTCTAAAATTGGTTATTATTCTTTCGTTTTTTTCTATTTAAAATCCAACAGGCTTTGAAATATGGATTTTAAACCTACAGCTTAAGAACTTGCAACTCTTGCAATACTCGTACGTAGTAGAACTTCGCTGGGAGTCGAACCCGTGAATGATCTTTGTACATTAAAATGGTATTTATTATTAACTAGCTGATACCCGTCATGCGTTGCAATACCAATTAAATAAATAAATTGTTTCTCCCTTCGTGTCATTTCCCATTCGTTCCCGTTTAACTCCATAAAGTACACCCGTTTTCCCAACAACTCGCGTGACCTATTTAATTTGTTTTTTTTTCCGAATTTCGTAATGCCAGAACTCTCTATACTATAACTATCCCGGGTATGCGCACATCATATTCCTGATAAACCGGATGAACGGTATGGCCGCGCATAACTTACAAACACACAACAACAAACGAACATTAATATTCTTTTTACATATTAGATTTATCCCCTCGACACCGGTGCGTAATCGAGAAACACGCCAAACGCGCGCCTAACACATTTACACGGATGAAATTTACCACATGAGAACGAATCTTAAGTTCAACAGCTCGGCTGTGGGACGATTCCCGGCCTTTGTGTTTCCTCCTTCCTCAAGACCTATGTTTATTCCTTCCTTTCCTCAAAAAGACCCTCCTCCCAGCATCTTCAAAGATAACGTAACCCCCGAGGGAAATTATTTTCCTGAGGGCCTCCTGTATGGAGGTAGTGTTTCCCAGATAAAAATAAGGCGACTTCAGTCCGTGTACCTAGAATGTATTTCTCCGGATTCAAAACGGAGAGTATTAATAAAATATATTTACCATTTTCTATTTTTTTTATTTTAAATAGGTAAATGATATGTGCCTTTTAAATGCTTGCTTGGTTTTCTGACGAAAATAGAGCTACATAATATGGTTTTCGGTCTTCTGAGAATCGAACCCATGAATACCTTTAATGATGCGTGTTTTGTGTAGTTTTTTTTAACGAAGGACCTTGAAATGTGTATGTTATGTGTTTGAACCACTGCACAAGTAGAAGGTAAGCACACAAGGAAAAGGAGAGAATTACTCACTGCGGGACTTGTACTTTCTTCTCTGCGGCGGTCAATAGCGAAAAATGCGGATGCGGGTAAATAATGTTGATGTTAACAGGAAAAAGTGACAGGTTTATAAGGAAGGGTAGGAAGGAAATGTGACAATACTAGCTACAAGTACAGCAGTTCATGTATGTGTATAGGTTTGTATATATGTATGTATGTAAGTGTAGCTGTGTAAATGCCCAACCATAAATCATATTTAAAATTTTTTGGCTTTGTGGCGTCAAATTTAAAATAGTGGTTTAATACAAGGTTATTTGTTTTAATTTCATTAAAATGATCACCACTCTCTTAAAATACTGAGTTATCTCGAATTAATCTTTATGTAGAATTATTTTGAACTTATATATCAATTACGAGAGTCGAACTCGAAGTAATGACTATTTTTTTTATTCATTGCTGTGGCAGACTAAGATGTTATATAAATATCCGTTGGATCCGAGGTATTCATTATTCAACTCCGTCATAATGTCACTTTCCAAAAAGAACGTTTCAATTTTATTTTATAAAACTCCACGAGATAAATTTACAAAGCGCCATGCGAAGACCAGGTACCTGCTTTTTTTTGAAGTAATTTAGTTTCGTCGCCCAAAACCCCATAAATGGTCCGTGTAGTCTAAACAATAAAACTTTTCAATTGTCTCGGAATTACCCGGAATTCTTTGTATGTTGACCAACTCCTTAATAAACGCCTGTAATAAACGCTTTCTAAAACGACCGTCATTAAGCCGAAAATACCCTCTGTTGCCAAGCGGTCGATGCTCGTTTCGTATACCTAAACCAATCCACGTTGTTCCCAGCTTAAATTCGGATTACAGACAGTCACCAAACATGCCTAAAATCATTTCAAGCAAAGTTTCGAATTAAAATCGGGATTTCACGACGTTCACTAAGAAGTCCGCCTGGAAGGGGATGAACGAATCCACTTCCATAAACCTTACGAGTGTAGTACTAATCACTTTATAAACAAAATTTAAAAATTGGTGAAAGTTAAAGCTAAAAGAAGGGCCATAGATGCAATATCTGATGGCCAAGTCAACGGACTATGTTATTGCGAAGGTAAAGGGCAAAGTTTAACCACTGCCCTGCGGTATGTACCGGTGTTTGTTTTAACGTCGGCAACGCGAATCACTCCGTCTACACCGGGATAAACATTGACTATTATGCCGATGGGCCATTGAAGAGGCGCGATGTTGTCACACTTGATGATTACGACAGTGCCTGTAGTCACCGGATTGGCGCTCGTGTTCCATTTTTGACGAGATTGTAAAGTATTTAGGTACTCCATGCGCCAACGATTCCAGAAAGTCTGGACGAGATGATCCACGATATGCTTCCGTTGCAACAAGTTTACTGACTCGTTGGTTAAGTCAGCAGCGGGTAGAGATTTTAACGGAGTAAGAGTTAAAAAATGTGCAGGAGTAAGAGGCAACGGAGCTGAGACATCAGTAACACTCAGTACGGACAGCGGACGTGAGTTTAGAAGTGCTTCTATTTGAGAAAGCACCGTTTGCATCTCTTCATACGTCAGATTCCACCAAAGTGTGGAGATTGAGGAGGATTCATTTTCCATTCGATGCGGTTTTCCCGTAGATTATCTGAGAGTTCATTCTTAAAATTTGGTGACTCTATAAGTTCGAATAGAGATCTTAACTGGGACTTAGCGCCCACAAAGTTCGTTCCGTTATCAGAGTACATAACGCTCACAGGACCACGACGTGATAAAAAGCGTTTGAAAGCATTAAGGAAGACTTCAGTGGAAAGATCTGAAGCGAGTTCGATATGAACAGCGCGGGTCACCAAGCAAATAAAAAGGCAAATGTACGCCTTTTGACTTTGAACACCCCGACGTCTATAAGGGATTATTTGAAGCGGGCCCGCGTAGTCAAAACCTGTGTGTAGAAAAGCTTTGGCTTCGCGGACGCGGCATGAGGGTAAATCTCCCATTATTGGGAATTGCGGTTTGGGATTAATCTTGAAGCACGTATTGCACTGATGCACGCGCTTCCTAACCAGATTACGCGAGGAAAGAATCCAGAACCTTTGTCTTAGCAAAGACATGAGTAAGGTAGGACCTGTATGTACGTTCTTGATATGATAGTAATCTATTATTAAATCGACTACATGAGCACGTGGGGGTAAAAGAATAGGATGCCGACTGTCAAATTCTAATTCAGCGTTTTTCAACCTGCCTCCTACCCTTAGAATACCTTCATGAAGAAACGGATTCAATTTTGCAATAGCGCGCCGAAGTTTCTTCCCGTCAGTCATTGCCTTCATATCTTCGGAAAAATGTTCTTGCTGTACCGATTTTATAACAGCGAGTTCTGCAACGGCAGTATGACTTAATTCGAATGTTCGCGGTAGTTTCTTAATGAAACGAAAAATAAAAATTACAATTCGAATTAATTTCGGCCAAGAATTGACACGAGAAGCTAGTGCGCATAATAACGGTGGTGCAATCGTTTTGAGGCAGTTATTGTTTTGAACTGCCATCAAATTTTTTGTTTTCAGTTCGGGTGGTTCAGATACAGATTTTGAATCAAAATGTTGTAGAGGCCAATCTTTTTTAGGTAACTGAGCAAAAGCAGGGCCGTTAAACCATAATGGATGGTCTATTAGCTGAGCGGGGGTTAGACCGCGCGACAGGCAGTCAGCGGGATTGTCTTTACCTTTTATATGATGGAAGCATTCAGCCTCCAGATTATCTTATATTTGTGATACGCGGTTGGCAACGAATGTCTGCCATCTAGCAGGTGGTGAATTTATCCATGCTAGCGCAACCGTGCTGTCACAAAAGGCTAAAGTCGTATGAACTATCGAATTTGATGCGTAGGTGTTACTGACCGTACGCATTAATCGCGTAAGTACCAGCGCTCCACATAATTCTAGACGCGCAAGTGAAATCGTCTTCGCAGGAGTGACCTTGGATTTGGCGCATAATAAGCTAATTGTGATTTTATTAGTATTCGGACAGTAAACGTGTAAGTATACAACACCTCCAAATGCGCGTTCGCTTGCGTCAGAAAATCCGATGAGTGTTAATACGCATTGGTATTCGACACCTAAAAAGCGAGGAATTTTAATAGATTGCAAAAATGGCAATTCCTTTTCAAACTGGCGCCAAAGCGTGACCACGGTGTCAGGAGAAGTATCGTCCCAATCCAGGTTGTACTCCCATAGAGATTTAATTATAAGCTTAGCTAATAAAACAACCGGTGCGACGAAACCCATCAAATCCCAAAGACGAGCAATCGTCGATAGGATGTTTCGTTTGGTGCAAGTTCTTTCGTTAGCGTTTACAACAAATATAAAATTATCAGAAGCGGGTATCCAATGAAGCCTTAGTATTTTTAGGTATTCATCGGGATTAAATTCCACATGTTCCTTGACACGACGATCTGAAGGAATTGTGAACAAAAAGTTTGGAGAATTACTAGAGAATTTTACAAGATCAAATCCTCCCGCGGCAAATAGTTAAATCAATTCTGTAGACAACTCGGTAGCTTCCTCGACCGACGAGCAACTGGTGACAAAATCGTCCATGTAGAATGAGCCTTTTTCTACCAGGTTTGCAGCAAGTGGGAAACGAGGTTGTTCATGCGACGCAAGTTGGCGCAATGTACGCATTGCCAAGAATGGACTACAAGACATGCCGAAAGTGACGCGATTAAATTCAAACAATTGCAAAGGGTCACTATCGTTAAATCTGTACAGCATGCGCTGAAAACGACGGCATTCTTCTTGCACTACAATTTGTAGATACATTTGTTTTATGTCAGCGGTTATAGCTATGGCAAATAATCGGAAATTGAGGATAATGCGAAACAAGTCACCCTGTAAATTCTTACCAGTGTGTAGAATATCATTAAGCGAGTAACCAGATTCGGATTTCATACTCGCGTCCAGCACCATGCGAATTTTAGTGGTCAGTTTATCCTCGCGAACTACGATATGATGCGGGATTACGTAATGCGGTAAATCAGAATTGTCGACCGGGGAAATGTAACCTTTCTGAAGGTATTCGCGCAATATTTTCTCATATTCTACTTTTAGGGCGGGTTGGGATTTTAAGCGGCGTTCGAGAGATCGGTACCTCTGCTCGGCTGTCGGCAACGACGCGCCAAGGACAGATGGACTTTTTCGAAACGGCAACGCGACAATATAACGACCTGTCGTGTCACGAGAAGTGGTGAGCTTGAATTGGTTCTCACATTCTTGTTCATCAGGCGTTAAAAACTTCTCATCTGGAATATCTTCCAATTCAAAGAAGCGTGAAAGACAAAAATCCTCATTTTCAGCGAACGTACAAAATGATTGCGTGACGTAGTTACTTGGGGTTTCAATCATCGTCGGAGCAGTGCCTAAGATTAAATACCCTAAAGTAGTTTCAATAGCAAATGGCTGACCAGGGGAACCTGATATTTTGTTGGTCTTTAAAATGCGAGCAAACATGTCACATCCCAAAATAATATCAATCTCACCAGGCGTACAGAAAGTTTTGTCTGCTAAGAGTAAATTGTCGAGATATGATAATGAGGCGCGGTTTATGTTAACGGTAGGCAGTTCATTAGTGATATTTTCTACTTTGTACGGTTGAATAGTATACGAGTGAGCGTCGTTATAATGGGAGAACAGTTTGAGACAAGTCATTCCCTTTGTTAGATTTCTTACGTTACCTATTCCCGTGACGTAAGTGCTGGGAGATGATTGTACCGTAAGATTCAAACGTGAACAGCATTTACGCGTAATAATGTCCCTTTGGGAGCCGCTATCGATTAGCGCACGGATAGATTGAACCTGTCCCTTAAGATCTCGAGTTAAACAGATGGCGGTTCCCAGAAGTACCGTAGAATTAGCACAAGAGTTCGTGTTTGTCACACACAGAGATACTGGATTCGGAGAATTTGAATTATTATTATCGGTACCTGCTTGTGACGTGGAAGACGGTATTGGGTCTGACTGTGGTTTTCGCGTATCAGTTTGCTTGAAATGTAATAAGGTGTGGTGATTAAGAGCGCATGATTTACACGTACTCTTTGATTTGCATGATTTCGTGTTGTGCCTAGTACTGAGGCAGTTTACACAAACTTGCGTATTGGATGACTTAATGAAATTAAATCGATCGCGTGGTTCTAGACTAATAAATTTAGAACATTGATATAAAAGGTGCGATCCCCTTTGACAACAAAAACAAATGTCAATGGAGTGATAGTCACTTTTCTCGACATTCATAAATGTCTTTGCGGAATTTGTCCTTTGCGGTTTAGCAGAAATATTAATATTTGAACTGAGGCGGCTGGATGTTGCTGGCGTAACTTGCGCACGAGTAAGTATCCTTTGCTGTCCTCTTACGAATTCTATTAATTCTGAGCCTGACGGAAAGCTTTCATTGTCTCGAATAGAAGATTCGAAAGCTTTTACTGTCTGTATATCAAGGCGTTTAAGACCCAGATGTAGCAACATAAATTCTGCGAGATCCTTGATTTGCAACTGTTTCAGCGCGGCGATGTTTGTCGCATACGTATCTGCAAAATTTTCTAAGGAAGCGGGAGTGACCGAGTTAACCACAGGCATTTTCAATAACCGGTCAAAGTATGGTAAATTTATTGACACCGTACATTTCCTCAAATGCGTTCAGTTGAGCGTACTCGGCGACCGCTTGAGGATTGATCTCAAGTTCACAATCGATCTTTTCGTCTAGAATGGTGATAAACTCCGAACGGATTCTCTCTACGGTGCCAGCGCCCGATAAAAATGCTTGACGATTTGTAGCGCTATCGGAAGATTTCTTAATTTTGTCAAAGACTGACTGTAATGTCGCAAAACTTGAAGCTAGTTTGGCATTTAAACGTCTTTCATCCCGTGACGACGAACCAGACGGTGCGGTAGCCATTTTCTTGTTCCGATTATTTATTAAATGTAACAAGAATACAGACCAAGAATATGCTTATAATATTTATAATAAAATAATTTAATTAATATTCAATTTGCGCGCAGTACTCAGTGGGGTTATCTTTGACCCCGACAACCGTGAGGGGTTAACAACACTGAATTAAATTTAAAATTAATGTTTGCGGAATAACAAATTTATTATTTCAATTGATCTATCCAGTACTGGGAGTAGATTAAACAAAATAACAAATTATTAGTAAAGACACGAGGTCTATGAACAATATACAATGCGGGCAGAAAAAATTTAAATTGCGGGTGAGCGTAATACACTCTGAAAGTTTATAAGAGATATTGAAATAAGAGTTATATATATCCGGCTCGAAGGACCATGAATGATGCGTGTTTTGTGTAGTTTTTTTTAACGAAGAACCTTGAAATGTGTATGTTATGTGTTTGAACCACTGCACAAGTAGAAGGTAAGCACACAAGGAAAAGGAGAGAATTACTCACTGCGGGACTTGTACTTTCTTCTCTGCGGCGGTCAATAGCGAAAAATGCGGATGCGGGTAAATAATGTTGATGTTCAGGGGTTGATGGTCGATTATTGACTGATGTGGGTAACAGGAAAAAGTGACAGGTTTATAAGGAAGGGTAGGAAGGAAATGTGACAATACTAGCTACAAGTACAGCAGTTCATGTATGTGTATAGGTTTGTATATATGTATGTATGTAAGTGTAGCTGTGTAAATGCCCAACCATAAATCATATTTAAAATTTTTTGGCTTTGTGGCGTCATATTTAAAATAGTGGTTTAATACAAGGTTATTTGTTTTAATTTCATTAAAATGATCACCACTCTCTTAAAATACTGAGTTATCTCGAATTAATCTTTATGTAGAATTATTTTGAACTTATATATCAATTACGAGAGTCGAACTCGAAGTAATGACTATTTTTTTTATTCATTGCTGTGGCAGACTAAGATGTTATATAAATATCCGTTGGATCCGAGGTATTCATTATTCAACTCCGTCATAATGTCACTTTCCAAAAAGAACGTTTCAATTTTATTTTATAAAACTCCACGAGATAAATTTACAAAGCGCCATGCGAAGACCAGGTACCTGCTATTTTTTGAAGTAATTTAGTTTCGTCGCCCAAAACCCCATAAATGGTCCGTGTAGTCTAAACAATAAAACTTTCCAATTGTCTCGGAATTACCCGGAATTCTTTGTATGTTGACCGACTCCTTAAAGTGCCTGTAATAAACGCTTTCTAAAACGACCGTCACTAAGCCGAAAATACCCTCTGTTGCCAAGCGGTCGATGCTCGTTTCGTATACCTAAACCAATCCACGTTGTTCCCAGCTTAAATTCGGATTACAGACAGTCACCAAACATGCCTAAAATCATTTCAAGCAAAGTTTCGAATTAAAATCGTGATTTCACGACATTCACTAAGGCGGTACTGAGAGTATCTACTTACTATCTGTACGACTCTTCTGCGATTTATTTATAAGCATTTATTAAGTATCTCAGATCTCAATTATACAAAATGCATTCAAATTTGTGTAGTCATCTTTGAAAAAAGATTTGCTAAAAGTTACATCTCGGAAAGTTGTTAATAGCTGTGATTTACGCACTATTCAAACCGAAGAAATATACAAGGAAAGCACAAGGTAAACCTTGTGCTTTCAAATCACCAGATAAATTCACAAACCAATTTTACGTTTTAAAACGCATCTTGGCCAAAATATATCACGTTTCGTTTTGGATTTGAAGCATTCCAATTTCTGCCAAAATAAATTAATAACTGAACGTTTTTGAAGTACAACTCGTGTTATTTTAAAAATGGCGGTCCATCGTGAACGCGTGGGTGAATTTAAAACATGGATACTAACGGTTTCAAAATGGCGTCGCGGAACACGTGTAATTTCAAAAATTCTAAAGCGGTAACTAAATATTACTAGGAAGAATATATCTACAGAATTTTTATTCACATCACGACACATAATATAAAGTACGAAACATAGATATAAATGGAAAAGGTTATTATCTCGAATTTAGCCGCATCGTTGGAAAGCGCCAGTGCATACATAGCAGAACGGATCGAACCGTTTTGATAGAACAGAATAGTATTTACATTTTTTAATACAGACATATTATAATCTCAACATAATCACAAATATATACTCACGTCAACCCCGGTAACTCAGTCAGTGACTCAGGAATACTTGTGTTTTTAGTTCGATAATAAGGTTCAATAAATAAAACGATCTCTTTTGCCATGTAAAAACTTGTTAAATTATATTTAGCAAAATGACTCTACGCTACTAGGAAAAAAGCTTGAATCTCTCTGCGGGAACGAAAGACGGATTTTATATTATTAAGTCAAAGCCAGAATAAAACAGATAACGAATATTATAGTACTTTACCCCAGGCATCTGGTATCAGCCCATCTTGCCGGTGAGACGTATCACTGAAGCCGTATTGAAGGGAAAAACGAAAAAAAGAAGCTGCTTGAGTTTTCTACCTTTGGTTGACCGCCTTGGGCCCCCCACCCTCTATAATCTTAACCAATCAACACACGCCCCGGAGTGTTGCCATCCCTTATAAGGGTTGCCATCTTTTTTAAAAGGACAAATATTAAATATTCAGTACCTGACTTAAATACATACTGCAGGGTTACCATATGAATAAATTCATTACATAACACATTGTAACGCATACCGGGTACTCGCTAGAAATAAATAACTGCAAACAAATAATTTACAAAACACTTTATTGTATACGTACAAGACGTAACAGAAATTGCAAATATAAAAAAGAACCAGAGAGAAATCAAAAAAAGTATTACGTAGTAGTACACGTGTAAATTCATAAAAAAAACAACTAATAATTGTTACCAAAAACACAGTTATTTTCAAACATCTCTCTCTCTCTCTGGTTTCAATCCTGGGATTAATTTGCAGAAATTTCCTCTATTCTTCTCTTCCTTTCTTCCCTGTCTTGTGCGGCTCTTTTGAAGTCTGCATATATGATGAGCAGCGCATGTCCACCATCAGGTCCTGCGGGTACTCTCGGCATCAGCGTCCCCTAGGGTTTGTCCCCTCGGTCATACCCTTCATTATACATATGCACTCAAAAAAGTAATAAACAATAATCGCAAAATGTATAGGTTGTTCGACTCATGGAAGGTTAGAAAACAAGGTTCTAAACAAAACCCAGCACAATTACTACATTCCTTACAACAAAAAATTGAGTCTTTTCTTTCCCTCCGTGTCTCCCAGCAAACCTTAAATCTTTTTCTCCTTTGGTATCTTTTTCGAGAAAGATGGCAGATGCATTTTCCTTACTATAAAAGGCCGAGGGCAAGAGGGAACGGGACCAAGCTAGTTTTCCATGACTGACAATCTAAAATCGTAGAACGTCATCTTTTCTTCGCTGGTTGAATTGTACAGATGCATTTAGGAGAATAGTTTGAAAAAAATGAATATCTAACATTTTGTATCAACGTAACGTCTTCCTTCGACAGAGATAGTACGCCAATATCTACTGATCATGGTAATCGACGCCACTCATAAATTTATTATTGTTTATTGTTTATTGTTTCTTCTTCACATTTTAGTTTTCAGTTTACAATACAATTTTTAACCTCACTAGGACAAGCCTGTGTTGAGGTTAACAATTATTTACAAAGTAACAAAATAACACAAAAGGAAAAAGGAAACAAAAATAATACTTCAAAAAACACAATAATACTTCAAAAAACACAAATAATATAGGTAAAATAAAAATGATACTTCAAAAAACAATATTGTTACACAGATAATGGACAAGCTAAAGGCCCTTGGCAGTCTTGGCACATTACAATGTAAACAAAGTAGGGTGACCATAGTTCATTTGAATTTTGAAGGACTAAGATAAATAATAAATATATGTATATAATATATTATGCTATTAATTTAGCACGACAAAGATGAAAAAATGATTTAGACAATAGAATATACTTTTAATTTATGAAGGACAAAGATGAAAAAATTAATTGGCAATCCTCGGCAAATAAAAATAATTTGAGATTCTTTTTAAAAGTATACAAGGAATTAGATGACTTGACATATTCTGGAAGGCTATTAAATAAGAGTGGAGCCTGGTAAAAATAGTTTCTTTGAGCAAAGGAAGATTTAGTTTGAATTGGCATAAAGTTCAGACCAGAGCCAATTCTCGTAGAACGAATTTGCTGCGTTCTTTCTGCAATATTAATATTTTTAAAAAATCTACAAAGTGTTTGTGTAATAAACAACTGTTTTATATTCATGACGTTACATTCCTTAAAAAGCAAATGAGTTGGATATGTAAATTTTTTGTTAAACATAACTTTAAGGATTAGTTTTTGGGCAATATTAAGTGGTTGCATATAAGTCTTTGGGCAGGATCCCCAGCACAATATATTATAAGAAAGCAGAGACTGGATTATTGCAAAATAAACTGTTTTTAGCTTTTATTTGTCTAGTATATGTCTCAGTTCTTTAAAGATATAGGTAAGTCTCCTAGTATTATTCACTAACATATTAACATGATCGTTCCATCTCAAAAATTTATCTATTTTTACACCGAGGTACTTGATGTTGACTACATTTTCTAAAGGGCTGCAGTTACATGTTTGCAAACAATTGTGAATAATCAAGTTAAGAGTGGCAGAAGGCTGACTTTTACTTGAAATACTAAAAGTGATATATTTGGTTTTTTGTGTGTTCAAAGTTAAGATATTATTATTCAACCAACTATTTACTACTCTTAAACCTGTATTACATTTGTCAAATGTTTCATCCCAAGTTTTACCATCAAATATTAAGGCAGTGTCATCTGCAAAACTAACAATATTTCCATGAATATTCAGACTACACAAATCATTTATAAAAATAAGAAACAATATTGGCCCAAGCACACTACCTTGCGGGATTCCAAAGGAGATTGATTTACCCTTGCTTAAAATTTGATTTATTTCTACCTGTTGTGTTCTGTCACTAAGGTAAGATCTGAACCAGTCCATTGCTGCATTATTAATACCTAAAGAAGATAGTTTTTTAAGTAGGAATTCATGGGAAACAGTATCAAATGCTTTTGATAAGTCCAAAAACACCGCTATAGCTTTGTTGCCATAGTCCAGCGCGCTTATAACTTTGGTCAATACCTTTAAAACAGCATCATTTGTACCTTTATTTGCTCTAAAACCGAATTGATTGTCAGAAAGTATTTTATATTTTTCTAAAAATGAAACTAATCTTGACTTAGCCAATCTTTCTATCACTTTTGAGAGAGCATTGAGCAAAGATATGGGTCTGTAATTGTTAACATCTAGTTGATCTCCACCTTTGAAAAGAGGTATAACCTTAGCATTCTTACAATGAGAAGGAAATATGCCACTTTTAAAACTAATGTTAACAATATGCGATATGGGACCCGCCAGCACAGAAACATGTTGCTTATATACCATGATACTTAAGTCATCAATACCACAAGAAAAAGACAGTTTTAATTCATTTATCACTTTTGAAACTTCATAAATGCTAGTACTTTTAAATTCAAAGCTATCTCCTGTAAATTGAGTACAAGGTATATAATTGTTAACTAGACACGTTTCGCTAGTTTTATTTGCACTGCACAATTTTTTTGCGAATCTAGGACCAATATCACTGAAGAAGTTATTTACGTGATTAGTGATTACACTTGGATTCTCTTCCATTGAGATAATGTTGTTGTTGATTTTTAATTTTTTTATAGACACTTGCTCCTTTTGTATATTTACTGCCTCCTTTATAATCTTCCACTGTTGCTTGGTATTTCCATTGACGTTATCCAGTTTCCTTCCGTAATATGTTTGCTTTGTATATTTTATAATTTTTGTACACCAGTTTCTATATCTTTTGTAATAATCCAGCAGTTGAATGTTATTTAAATCGCCTCGACATTTATTGTGCAATTTGTCACGGGTTCTGAGACATTTAATAATTCCATCATTTATCCAAGGTTTTAAATATTTCATATTATGTTTTACGTTTCGTACCGACGAACAACTTTCCACGTGCATTTTTAAACATTTTATGAAATTTTCAGCAGCTGAATTTACATCTTGCGATGACAGGACTGACTGCCATGATTCCTCCTTTAATTTTACCTTCAAAAGATTGTTATCGATGACGGTTTTTATTTTTTCATTATCCTTCGCTATTTTCTTTATTGTGAAGCTCATAAATCTCAGCAATATCACATCATGATCTGTTATGTCAGTAGTGAAGACAGCTCCCTGTGGTTCAAATTTAGATTTTACCATAATATGATCGAGGCAGCTTGAAGTGGTAGGAGAAACTCTAGTAGGCGAAATTATGATTGGCTTCAAACCATGAAAAGCCAAAAGAGAGAGGTATTTTTGAGTTTTCATATCGCTCAAATCCAAAGTGTTAATATTTATGTCCCCACATAAAATGATCTCCTTGTAAAGACGTAGAGTCAAGTAGAGCACTCAGTGATTCAAGGAAATTATCTATATGAGCCTGAGACGGAGATCTATAAACAGCTATTACACACAAGGTACTCGAAATCTGCATCCTTAAGCAGTTTGCGCCAGGGAAAACAACTTCCTCAACAGTTGCCTGAACATTTTGTTTTACGTAGGCAACTACACCATCGTTTTGCAAATAATTATTATTTGTGTTGTAGACTGTGTATCCAGGGATATTAGGTATATTGGTCATTTTTTTCAGCCAAGCCTCTGTAAAAACTAGTACCTCAGGACGATGTTCGATACAATCGAGCATAGTTATGGTTTCATCAAAGTTTTTATTTAAACTTCTAACGTTCAAACAAAGTAAAGAAAACTTGGAATGTTTTAAAAAATTTTTGCAGGTTAATGAATCTTTAATAATTAAATTAGGTTCGGTAATTTCATTTAAATCAATGTATTTTCCTAAATCGATATCCATTTTAATGTCGCAATTATCTTCGGTGCCTTATACTATTTGACTTCTATGACATTCTATTTAGGTCATCTTCGTGTTTTATCTCCCTGATTTTTTTGCCTTCATATTCTTTCATTAGAATGGATCCATTTTTAAACCAGATGTATTTATATTTTAATTCCTTCCCCTTTATTTTGGCCTTCCAAAGTAGTTCCTTAAAATAAGGAGAAAGAGATTCTCCTAGGAATATCATTTTGTCACGGTTCGAAATGGTCTTTTTGTTTTCTAATAATTTTAATCTTGTTTCCGGATTTCTAATTTTTAGGAGAATTTTTTTCGGATGACCTGGTCTTCTGTCATATTGTCTTATTGCCGAAGTGATATCCTCCGAACTTATTTTGATGTTGGCATTTTCTATTAGTTTAATGGCTGTTATTTTGGGATGTTCATTGGTATTCTCCTCAATTCCTGTGATTTCAATACAGTCATCCAGGTTCGATTGTAATTTATTATCTTGGTTATTTCTTTCCTAGTATCGCCCTGGCGTAAGACCATAATTAAGAATTGAAACGTTGCTTGAAATGGCTTTAGCCGTGTTTAGTGACTAGATCTGAATATCCAGGTACTTCCTCATCTTCCTCTTCCTCGTCTCTTCCCTTTACCACTTACCTTCAGCCTCATAACATACCCCAATTGGGGATGCTATAGTCTCACTGGCTCCAGAAGGGAGCAGTTGGGACTCTTGTGAGGTATTCACTATAAAAAAATAAAATAAAGATTAGTAGTATTTGTTAGTTCCCCATCAAACTCTGATGATATACTAATTACCTCTCTGCGGTCCTTCCACTTTGTGACTCATACCCCTTTATTTGTGTACTGGCTAATGGCTTCTCTGAGTTTTATTTTATTATTTTTTATTGTCTCAGTATTGTCTTTCCTATTCACTCGAAGAGTCCCAGTTACATAAGAGTTTTTTTCTGAAAGGGCTTCCACCAAAGGAACACTATTGTAAAAATTGTCCGTATACAAGCTGTAACCAATCTTTGTTTTTCCATCCATAAGTTTATGAACCACCTTGTTCATGTGATCCTTACCACTCAAATCTGCATCTGCAGCACCACCGTATACAATTATTTTTAAACCATGAGATTGTCCAACTGTACAACCATGTACAACTTCATCTAATATTTAGCTTTTTTGTCCTTCATGTACTGTCGGAACAGAAGTCTGCCTCTCCACAGAACTAACGGCTCATCAATTGTAAGCTCCTCCAGTGGTGTGTAAATGGTCTTCATCCTATCGTTAAAAAAATTAATCATTTTCGACATCACTACTTCCGTCCTCTAATTCTGATTCCGTACGAACTTCATATTCAGAATCGCTCTCGTGTTCACTATTCTTATTTATTAATTCGTCATCTGTACTCCATTATATATTATAATATATCCATTATATATTCTTCCATACTCGCTATTTTTGACAAACTATCCATTTTGGACTGTAAAAAGGTATTTTTGAAAAAATGGAAAATAATTTTAAAATAAAAATTCCGCTTTTATTGAATGTCACAGTGTGAACGCGGCTTTATATGCATAAATGAGAGAAACGACCTTTACAGACTGAATCCAAAGTATTTCTGAGCTCAATTATAACGATGAGGCGTTAAAATATATTTAGCTAGCGATGATCATGAAGATTTTTTTATCATTTACTGTGTTTTTAATCCGTATGCGCTAGGCGCGTTCTCAGCACCCAGCGAGTGTTCGTAATACGCGCCAGGCGCGTATTCAGCACTCAACGTGTTAATGCCGTGAATAATGAGAGGAACCTTAATATTGAATGAAAGCGAAAAACGTTTCTTCTTCTTCATATTTTTTCCTTAAATATAGTATTATAGATGGCGCCACTTCCGTTTGCAAAACGCGTATGGGCGAGATCTAAGTGTGTATATTACGGCAGCAACTCTGTGGAAAAATGCACGTTCACGGACTGCTCAGAACGGTATCCATACAGTGTGTCGTTGGAGATTTACTCTGAGTCGGGTTCCTTAATTTGAACCGTACAGCATTACCGTATTAATATACTCCGATATTATCTCTTGTCATGTCAGATAAGGTATTTGTCAACTTCTTTATTGCCTGTTCAGTAATTTTCTTCTTGTTATTAGTGAACAGCCTCATCTGAGTCAAACATTATATTTGTGCCTTTTTTAGATGCTGTAAACGTCATTATAGGTTATGACTTTGGTTCCTCGGGCTACTTACGATTTTTGTACTTTCAAGCAGTGATGATAAACCTTTTTAGCCAGCGGGCCAATTTATTCATATTCAATTTTGGGTTGTAGGGTACATATAAAGATCTATGAGTAATATCTATATATAACTCGACATGGTTAATTTTGCAGTCGGTTTCGTCAAAAATTTATTTTTTAAAATGGGTTTTTCTTTTATAGAAAAAATCATAGAATTGAAAAAGCAAAGTGCCGAAAATTTGGCATCCCCTCTCTTCACCCGTCCCGCTTATCGCACACCCAAACTTCTTAACTAGACATCGTTAACCTGGACAGGTTTTGCATCGACTTCAGACGGGAATTTGTTTCAATTAAACAGTACGGTGTTCCAGGTAACCTAAGTAAATAGTTTCAGTTTCTTTATTGGTTTCTATTCCTTGGATTTTATCCCAAATAACCAGCTGTCCCAAATAAGGGGTATCGATTTTACTTATGAAAAAAAAAAAGATTTGGTATGGTAGTCCTCGAACCACGCGTTTTTCGAGCAAGCGTATCAAATCCAGAATCACTCGCCATTTTGAAAAAAATCACTGTAAATCTCATCTCATAACCCGCCTCACTAGGCTAGCCTATGTTGAGACAGTAATAATGCAAGTTAATTTATAATACCGGGTCCAGTTTAAAAGAAATTTACTGGATGCTCGCTCCAGTAACATCTACTGTAAATTGGCTTCCTCTTGAGGCTACTTGGTTAAGGATTTGCAAATAAAACACATAGGGCCGGTATATCAGTCTTTGCTAAGGAGCACATTCCTCGCTCAACTTAAACCGCCGAAATCGGCCGCTTCAGCCGTGGTAAGCCGCAGAATTGTTCCATTGCTAGACGCTGTAGCGCTATTGGCAAAAGCACATCTGTCATCTGTCAGATTTAACATTGCTTCGGTTTCGATCTGCTGCGTACGGATGCAATAAATTATGTTGGAGGAATGAGTTTACCTATCAACATGGAATTTGAACTTTCTTCGAGTGATGACGATTTTGACTTGTTTGAAGTTTGGTTGTTTGATAATAACCATAGAGTCCATAGATACTTAAATAGATTGGTTTGGCATAGAAATGACAAAAATTATCAAAGACTAAACGTTTAAAATTAGCCAACTCTCGGATTACGACTGATATACGGATTGTGAGCTAAGCCATGCTGAGCTCCACATTCCGTCTAAAGCCGAGCTTTAGACCACCTGATATACCGGCCCATAGCAGAACTAGTTTAAAAATAAACTTTTTTATAAATTGAATAATAATATTTTTAAATATATAAAAATATTTAATTTAAAATGGAGTTCTACAAATTAAACTTGATAACAATAAATAAAACACAGACTTCACAAATGTCATTGGACAACTAACTAACTGGAGAGTTGCTTCCCTATTTATTGGGCTACAAGTGAAGTGTCTGTACTTTTTAATAGGGTTAGTTATTCTTATATTTGAAAGGAAACCATAAAAGCCCGAATGAAACAATACATGCGTCATAGCGCCCAACAATAATTAATCAGGTCCCACTGTTTGTCGTACGCCTAGTTGTTTAGGCTGTGGACTTTCAATAATGTGTTTATTCAAATATACATTGATCTTGTTACTTGGCAAACAGTTTTATATGGTAAAAAGGTACTCACATAGGGATCAGATAGTACGAGGAACATACACTTGCTGGGATGTCACTTTTTAACTATAGTTTTGTTTCTAATATTAGCGATGCGTATTTAGTTTAGATTTCTTTACGATTTGACGTAATAATAATGCGATGATATTACTGCGATTCACGATGAAACTTTATTACTCAGCGCCCGGGGACGGGGGAAGGAAGCAAGAAAGCGGGGTCAGGAGTCAAACTTATTGCCATGTAAATAAATTATCTATGAACAAAACATTTAGCCGTTATCGGCGTAAACACCTAGTAAATCAACCTTGCAAATGCAGTACAACACGTGTGCGGTGATAAAAATCTTATCAAGAAGAGTCATTGTAGAAATGTGCGGGAACAGATAAACAATTTCTTATTTACAACAATTTATTTTATTAATAAACCTCTGCTGTCCCGTACACCCCGTGGCAAAGTATTTTCCACACAATGGTCTTCCTAGGACAGCCGGTAAAATCTTGAGGAATTTTTGGCCAGCTTCAAGTGTGCTGTTCCTTGATGTGTTTGGGACGCATAGTTCATCATTGATGATTTTAAAAACCATCTAGAACATTTTACACAGTTTTCTTTCAGAGCACTTGAGCCAGTGAAAGTTATGAATGTATTCTTAAATGTGCAAATATTTAGAGACCCCCTGGTTATGAGCCATGCTGCTGCATGAAACACGGATTGAAGTTTGTCAGTTTAATATATTGGAAGGCTAGCATAAATGCCGTTACAGTAATCGAGACGTGAGACTATGTATGAGTTGTATAGTAATCTTACATTGCTTCTCAGATTTTTTTCTGATGTTGCCATTTTAAATATTTAGTTCACTTGCGATATTCTGTTATGTTTGTCAATTAATTATTCACAAGTAGAAAAGAAACACTGTCTACTTAGATCTCTTGGCGTAGGGCTAGCAGAGGATCGCAGCCTGACGCTGCTCTACCGGGCATAACACCCTGCCAGGTACGAAGGTCGTTTGCGGACGATTCCGAGTTCCGGCATCAAACCTAATCTTGGTCTGAGACGGGACATTTAACCACGTTGGCCAGTGCTCGCTCCGCCTCGTCGGGCTTCGACGGAGGCCCCCGCGGACGGGGGCCGCCTTATAAATCTCACATTGTTTAGAGAGCCTTTCGACTCGCGTAACTCACATCACGTATCACCGCGCGATTTACCTAGGCGGGACACGGCCTTAGAGGCGTTCAGGCCTAATCCTGTAAATGGTAGCATCTCACAACCGGCCGGTCGACCGAGTGCCTAACCAAATATCCAAAACTCCTCTCGTACTGAGCAGTATTACTATCACAATGATCGGTCATCAGTAGGGTAAAACTAACCTGTAATATCATATTTCTTAATATGAAAATAAGGAGGCACAAAGATTTCTATGAGACCTACATGAGTTGTTCCGTAAAGCGAACAAATTAGCCTAACGGGTGACCCAACATTTTAATGCGGGGCTTATTTGGAAATATTTTATTTTATCAATCATCAACGCCAGAGGCGGCTCTAGAGATGCAGGAGTGGAACGTCAAAAGAAAAAAATTAATTCGAGTTAATATTAACAGAGCTAATGCGTAGTGAATATTGTTAAAATGCCAAAATATTGATAAATTTGCCCGTACTCACCCATTGTGAAGCCGGTGCAATGTTTAATTTAAGGTTATTTGTCGAATTATTAACACCATAACTTTATTTAGTAATGATTTTATTATTAATCAGTAGAGGGTTAGAATGTTTTTAAAAAAATCTTTTTATATTTAGTGTTTTAAATTATTAACTCCAATCTCGGTCTACTGTTTACAGTGTTTATCATTTGAGTAAAGAAGTAAAAAATGAAAACAGCAGTAAACATTCCTTTTATTGCACTGATCCACTCGCAAATTATAACTTTTCATATTGAAATATTGTAGCTCTTTATTTTTATCTCTTGTAACAGAACATCTCCTATGATTCAACGAATTTTTCACTAGTTTTGTAAATACAGAATTTGACAGTTTTTACTTAAATTTTTGGTAGTTTTTTCTTTGACTAAAGAGTCTCCAATAATAATAATTATGTTAAATCGAAAGATATGTGTCTATGTGGTAATTATTTATCAATCATTTTAAACACATTTGAGCCCTTTCCAGTATTATAGGAACTCTAATATTTTGAATTTTTTAAATGGCTTGGCTAGTTGATCTATTACGAAGTGCTCATGTATTAATTTAACCATTTATTTATCTTGGATGGTTTCTGTTTTATTCAATCGTAGCCATATGTGCTATTTCATTGTTATTGTTTATCTTTCACAACATTTACATTAACATAATTCTTGTGTCATAAATAAATATGCATTATTTTGCCCTATTAATATGCGTGGATAGACCTTGACTTGTACCGCAAGTGCTCTGCTTTTATCTTATTGGTTTTGTAAAAAGTATTGAACCGGCAGATCGTGATTGTTCGTCGTATTTACTTCGATAGAGTATTCATTACTTGTGGGCGAAGCTTTTACTTTAGTTTAAATACTAAAAATAATGTTGCATAAATTTAATTTTTATATCTCTACCGGTCTCGGAAGCACCCTTCCTTCGCCAGGAGAATATCTAAACTAACCTATGATGCAAAATATTGACAGATGTATATCTGACATTGATTTGTAATGTCTAAAATATACATTCAATTTACTAGTTATTTTTCACTCCTTTGACCAAAAGAATGTACCTTAAATTTTACAAATTTGATTTCTCGTTGCCGCCATACAAAAGTGCGAAGAATTGTTCGGCAGCCAAGATGATTGTTTCTCGCTTTGCTTTTGGATCTTGGAATACACAAGTTCATTACTGAGTGGTTCTTGAGAAGAATATTACAAAATTTGTATTTGCCTTGACCGATCGGAGCACCAGTTGTGTGGCAGCCACTTATGGCATGAATGAATAAAATGTTTTCGATTATTTCAATGTGTTTAAAATATTTGTTGGAGTACAAAGCCTTAGCTTTTGCCTTTACCAACTTATTTACTCCAAATGTATATTATTGGTAATATACATTTGGAGGTGAGAGAGCTGTGAGGATACCAACAGGTCGTTATCCTGACCAATGTTTATGACTGCATCATATTGAGATGACAACGAGTTTGCTAGGGTTATTATGAGAACGTCAGCATCCCCTTCAGCTTGTATTGTCGTTATTTGCGATCGTTCAAATGAGGCTCTGAGTAGCGAAATAAAACGAGACTTGTTCTTTTCATTTCCCATAATCTTTTCCTGTGGCTCTTGTGGGTGAGTGCTTTAATAAAACAAAACTTCAGCAGTCGAAAAATAATACTAATATTTAATATTATTAATATTTTAAAGTACTCTATTTTTTTTAATAAGTTGCAACTCTGGTACGCCGTACTCTTTCCACCCCCTTAGTGCTTTTCTTTTCAGCCGAGTCTGGGTATCCATCGAACACCACTACTGCATTGGATCCATAATGATTTTGTACATACCTGACATATTGCTAAAAAATTATTGAAAAAGATTGAGCACGATCCATGCAACGTTGTGTAGTAAATATCCTCCATCAACTGTGTGTATTTAACTGGTTCCCTGTTCGGTGTTATTTGGTAGAGGGTTGAAAGATGTGTAAAATATGGACTTGGTTCCTTTGCGCGTGCCTTCCTCTGAGAAAAGAGACAGTGGGGCAGGAGATTCATGCCAGAGTTCATTTTGGAAATATTCTTTAAGTTCAATTTCAGACTTTTCATTATTATATTTATATATTTTTCTTAGCATTAATGGATCTATTGTCACAGTCACACCCTGATTTTTTATGCTGCAGGTCACCGCCGCAAGAGAAACTATCGCATCCTTACGTTTTAAGTGTAGGTTTCCAAAGTTCTGGTTGATAACTTAAGACATAGCGAATTTACCCATCTTTTCAGCCATGTGACAAGTTACTTTGCTATCCCCCGATCGTGCCACTGCTTATAGACATAATCACGTTTGTTTTTTGGAAATGGTTCATGGTGACACCTGATGGCCCGTCCCGTAGTGGCTAATGGTGACAACTGCAGGGAACCAAGTAGTGGGGTAAGAGAGGGTTGGAGGGGGAGAGGGGAGGGGAGTGCGACCCCCTCCCCACTATCGTTAATTTAAAGTTATAATATGTAAAAATCTAAGGTAAATTTTCTGTTTTCACCTATATTCCACAATATTTGTTTAGTCTTTATATCAGAGAAAAAAAACTGCAAATAATATAAAAATCACACCTCTTTTTAGAAATTTTATTTTCTACAAAATTGATATCAATAATTATTTCACAAAATTGTATTGGAAAATTATATTTTAGAAATTTTATTTTCTACAAAATTGATATCAATAATTTTTTCACAAAATTGTATTGGAAAAAAGATATGTTCAAACAACCAAACCAAGTTGTGCAATTTATCTGTTTTTATAAACTTTTACACATTTTTACGACCGCATATCTCGATATGTATTAGAGATTGAAGAATTTTTTGTAAATAAAAGTTCTATGTAATTTTATGTTCTACTAAACTTTTTAAGCCACTTTAGCCGAAATTTGTATTGGAAATGAGATATTTGAGAAAATCTAGATTTTAGCGCGAAACCGGTCAGTTTTTTCAAAATGGCGACGAAAGCTCAAATGCGCCAAGGTCGGTATTTTAGAGGGTTCATCATATATTTGACAGGCTACAATGTTTTTCTTGATAGCTATTAAAACTCCCCCGTCTTTCTTTCTGGATGTTAGTTTCTCTCGGTCTTGCCTGAAAAAAAAAATTTTTATAATGCACCTCCTCATCTTGAATTGAAGAATTCAGCCATGTCTCTGTTATCCACTGGAGAGACAGCGCACTTTAAAACTTTTCTTGGATTGCTCGAGATTTTTTTGGTGATCATTTTGACAATTTTCCACCCAAAAAAAAATCATATCTCTGAATTTTAACAAGGAGACATAAACCGAATAAAGTGCTTTTTAGCCAATTAATTCACCTATATTTAATAATCACCCATATCTTTTGGTTTTATAATAAAAATATTTAAAAAAAGAAAACTTTATAAAAGGATATGTTCCTTGGGGTTTTTTTTAGCTATAAACTGCCGTGGTAAGTTCAATTTTGCATCCAAATATTTTCTATGAAGTTTCTTGTAAATGGTCTAATTGATGATCATGTATACAAATATCTATAATAAAACTGAATTTTGATAAGTTCTCAAGAGTTAAAATGTTTCACATGAAATTTTGTTCGTGAAATGCACACATTTGATTGTACTAAAATGGGATTTTTAACGCACTTACCAAAAATAACTGCAACACTTCACACAGATACATTCATTGTCTTTAATCCGCAAAACAATGAACTCGATTAATGCTAGCTATTTATTAAAAATAATCCATTTGCAAACATAGTCATCTCAAAAAAAGTATTGCGTTGTGGGAAACCAACCAACACTATTTTGAACATGTTCACTTTAGTTCTAATTCTTACGATAAAAGTATTTTCTACATTAGGTGATTTTACTTCTACACAATTCAACTATTTTGTATTTGAATCAATAACCACTAGGAAATACTTCCTACTAAAAGGGCCAAAGAAATCCATACGGATTCTGCTCCATACATTTTGTTCTATAGGCAAAAAACCTAATGCACTTTTTGAAGGTGATTGTTGCATTTCTACACAAGTTTCACAATTTTTTGTTACTTTTTCAATTTCTTTATCAAGATGAGGCCAAAAAACAAACCCCTAGCTAAACCTTTCATTTTAGCTACTCCTAAATGTGACCTATGAAGTAATCGTATAACTTTTTCCGTTAAACTAGCCGGAATTACTAATCTATGATGCCAAAATACGCAATCATTTACAAAGGATAATTCATAACATTAAATCCATTTAACATCATTTTTATCCATTCTTTTTGGCCAACCAATTCGCATGTGATTTTTGATTCCAGTTAAAAGTAAATCTTTAACTTCATCAAAATTAATTTGTATGTCCTCATTATTTTGAATGAAACATATTACCCCCGAATCAATCTCTTTTTCTTCTGAAATTCGTTCCCCGACAGGTAAACGCGATATGAAATCCGAACAGTTTTTATCCGATTTAACATATTAAATCTTATACATAAAAGATGACATTATAAAACCATATCTTTGTAATCTATTGCATGATAATGCTGGTATTCCTTTTTTTATCCAAAAATGTGACATAATGGTTGATTATAAACCTCTAATATGAATTCTCTACCGTAGATACATTCAAAAAAATTCTTAAATCCAAAAATAATTGCAGTTGCCTCTAGATCTAGAATTGAATTTTTTTTCCTGCTTCTGATAGTTTTCGTGAAATAAATTCAATCGGTCTTTGAACTCCATTTCCGTAGATATTTCTCAGGGCCTCCTGCGTGGAGCTAATGTAAAAAAAAAAGTATTTAATTTATTTTTCTTGCCGGGGTGATGGGTTCTGTTGCATGAAGTTCTTTGTTAGGAGTTGTTATGACATATATATATATATATATATATATATATGGGGGTTTTTCTTGTGATGTCCAGATGTTCGCTGTTTTTGAAGTTTGGAGCTTGGGTTCTACTAAGCGCCAAATTTCAGCACCCTCGAGGTGATTTTTCACGAAAACAGCGCTATATAAATTAGCCAAATATTATTATTAAGCTAATTAAATATGTGAAGAATAAATACTTCTTCTTCTTCTCGTGACCTGTCCGTTCAACTGACGTTGGCTATCATGTTGGCTATGCGAACTTTGTTTACTGCTGCCCGGAACAGCTCTACAGTAGACTGGCCAAACCACTGTCTCAAGTTTTTCAGCCATGATGTCCTCCTTCTTCCAGGGCCCCGTCTTCCGGCAATCTTTCCCTGCATTATGAGATGCAAGATCTCGTACATTTCCAGATGTCTCATCACGTGTCCTGGATATTGAAGTTTTCGGATTTTTATTGTTTCAATAACTTCTTTTTCTTTATTATACTACTCAAGAAAAATTATGGAGTGTAATAATGACTTAAGAAAGGTTAAATTTGGCAAATGAATATAAATGAGACTGTTGAAACTTCGCTAAAGTAGATAGATTACTTTAAAGATTTTCAGGAAAATCTTTGCCGATGAATTGGTTGGTTGATATTTATTGTAAGCTATAAATTTAGATTGTTTCTGTGGAGCGTTTTTTTGACATGTGGTCTGTTTGAAAGGTATGGTTTAGATTAATTAAATAATAAACTTCGCCACCTCGCTTAATTAAAGCTTTGTGCGATTATTTGCATGTAGTTTGATACACAGCACCATTTAAAAACACACAACGAAAGCGGAAAGCGGAGTTTAGTAGCAAAAGTGAAAGAATCGTGATCGTTAATCTCATCGGCAAAAGTAGAGCGAGGAATGACTAGTAATGTCTGCCGGAAGTCACCAGACAGTAGACTTCTTCTTTCGTATGGTGGGGGGTCAGAGGGGGACATCTAGGTCTGCGAGCCAGTCTAGGGCCTCAGGCGTCGCCCTGTGGATCTCATCAATCCCGCCGGGGAATGAATGGAGCGGGCTTTCGTTGACCACATGTACGGTGGTCTGCACCGCATTCACACGTAGAGTAGTGTGCCAACCGCCACGCCACCTGCAGTGAGTGATGCGGCACCCAAATTAAGAGGGCCTCCGACTACAAATTATGCCGCTACGTAAGGGGCCGAAGACCACCAGGTCTCCCGGCCAAGGGGAATCACTAAATACAGGGGAACAATTAAAAATATTGTCCCTGAATATTGAGAGAACATCTCACTCAAAGATGGACTTTTTATTAAAAATACTCACCCGACAGTAGTAGGACAGTAGCACCGAAAAGTCTATCTTCAAGTTTGGTTAAATTTCGCATATTTCTATGAAATGCTTCGAGTGAATGTTTATGAGCCATAATACGATTACCCCAAATTATAATTGAACTCTTTTGCAACACTGGAGTCATTCCATATTTTTTTTAATGTTACACATTGCATTTGTTTTGTTATGAATGTCTAGTGGCAGCTTAAATGCAATTGCCAATGCAATTTTCTGTGCGACCGTACCTTCGCAAGCATTAACGATATTAAAAATGTCTTACCGGTTCCACCTGGTGCGTCCAAGAAAAAAGAACCGCTTTGTTCAGCATTAACAGTTAGCATGATTATGCTAAATAAAAATTATAATCGGATTCGATTATAATTTTTTTTTTCTGCTGTCAGTAATGGCTTATTATTGTGCCTAAATGTATACTCAGACGGCGCTAATATAGAACATCCTGATATAAAGTGTTCTATAGTTTCCGGAAAAGCCATACATTTTCTACATAAATCATCAATTTGATTTGGATCTTTGATAATATGCTTCCTATAATTTTTGGTATTTATGACTCTATCTTGAATAGCAAGCATAAATCCTTCTATTTCTGCGCTCAACTCTCCAATACTCAACCACTTGTTTGACGAAAGTTTGTCAACATACGTTTGGTTGAGATAATTGAAGTGTTGTGCGTGAATAATTTTATTTGACCAGGAATCTAATAATTCCTGATTGGTATTTATAAAAATGTTGGCATTCTCGTCGTATAAATTTAAAGGTGAAATATTTCTGTTTGCCTTGCAAATTATTTTATGCAGCTCTGAGCTATTATTTCTTCTTTATATTATTTCTTAACATTTCTACCTGATTTTGTTTTAAAGAAGTTATTTTGACTATACCTCTACCTCCTAAATTTCTAGGTAAATTAATTCGTTCTATAGCTGAATTTGGATGATGACAATTAAACTTTGTTCACGTAGTTCTAATTAATCGTTCTAAGCTATCTAAATCTGTATTAGACCATTTAATTATACCAAATGAGTACGTTAATAGAGGTATTGCCCAACTATTTATTGCCTTTACTAAATTTTTAGCAGATAGATTGCATTTTAAAATTTTTCTTATCCTAGTTTGAAATTTAATCCTAATACCATTTTTAATACTAGTATGATCTAATCTATTCGATTGCGGGTATCCTAAGTATTTATAAACCTCATCCCCTTTCATACTTTTAATTTTGAAATTTCTAAATATACCCTCATCTCCATCTATAATTTTGCCTTTCTCTATATGGATCGTTCTACATTTATCTAAACCAAAAGTCATTTTAATATCATCTGAAAAAATTTTAACTACCTTAATCGTTTTCTCTAAATTTGATTCAGAATTTGAAAATAATTTTATATCATCCATATATAATAGATGCGAAATTGTACTACTCTCTCCTATATTCCCCTTAATTTTTATTCCAAACTTGCTTTTTATTAACATTTTAGATAGAGGATTTAATGCTAAGCAAAACCAAAGAGGACTCAACGAGTCTCCTTGAAAAATTCCTCTTTTTATTGAAATGCCCGGTACTACTATTTTCTTATCTTTTAAATTGATAAATAAATCTGTATTCCAAAAAGACATAATATTTTCTAAAAAGCTAATAATCATTGGATTAATTTTATATATATTTAATACTTTGATAAGCCACGAGTGCGGGACACTATCAAAAGCCTTTTGGTAATCTATATAGCAAGTATGTAAATTACGTTTTTTATTTTGAATCTGTTTTAGAATTACAGAATCAATAACTAATTGTTCTTTACATCCCATATGTTTTCTGCGACAACCTTTTTGTTGTTCAGATAAAATATTTTTTTCATCTAAATGATTATATATTAAATCTGTCAAGCAAGAGGTTAAAATTTTATATATTGTCGGTAAACATGTAATGGGTCTATACTGAGAGGGATTATTAATATTTTCGCTTTTAGGCAACATATAAGTAATGCCCTTAGTTAGAAAATTTGGAAAATTTTGAGTTTGTCTAACAAATTTTGAAAGATTTTTTGCCAAAAGAGGATGTAAAGTAGTCAGACGTTTGTACCAAAAATTATGTATCCAATCGCAACCCGTGGCTTTCCAATTATGAGTATTTTTAATAATTTTGGCTAACAATTCAACCGATATATCAGAAAAACTCATTTGTTCAATGTCTGAACAATTGAGTTCTTCATTTTCTATCCAGGGACCTGACTCATTGTGTTTTATATCTTTACTCCAAATTTTAGTCCAAAAATCGTGCATATCTGTTTTAGATGGCAACGGGATATTATTATTAGAAATAATATATTTTTTATCGTCAAGTTTGGAATAAAATATTTTCTCATTTTTCTGGAATAATCTGTTATTATTTTTTTTATTGTACGTATAATTATATCTTTTTAATCTACTAGCTTTTACACCTAATTTTTGTTTTAATAAATCCAATAAATCATTGATTATATTTTCATTATTATTACTATCAATGCTATAACCAAATTTTCTCCCAATTTCGTCTACATGTCTCAAAATATTCCTACTTCTATTTCCATTTTTATATTCTATTATTCTAGCTATGCTACTTCTTAAAAATACTACATCATTTTCTAATCTAATCTGCCATTCTGGTTTACTATAACTATATCATCAGAGGACTTTAATTCAATTCCTAACTTATTACATATAGTGATAGCGCTGGCATATACTATTGTATGAAGATCTAAAAAACTAATGTCCTCAAATATAATTTTTGGTAAAATTATATTATTTAAATCAAAAATTAATTTAGATAATTTTTTTGACGTATGTAATTTTGGTAATTTTGGTCTATCTGTGGGCTCTACATCTATATATCTAATTATATTATTATGAAGTAAGTTAGCTTATTCTACTACATTATCATCTACTAAGTTTAAATTTGCAATATTGATTTCCCTAAGATTATAAATAACATCTTCGTTATTTGAATCTACTGTAATATCTCTGGTCATGTCTACTACATTAATATCTAAACTATCTACATTCAATTCATCTAATATAACATTATTACTTGCATTAATTTGTTCTAAATTATTCCCCTGTTGCAATCTATCTGCTACTTCATTTTTTATCTGATCTAATGTAACTACATGAATTAAATTATTTTTAAATATTGCCCGTTTTTGATCTGCTAATCTTTGTTCATTTACTATGGCTAACGGATATTTTTCTGAGAAAAGTAAATGTAATTTTTTTCTATACAACAGCATATCTGTTTCTACCTTGGTTACATAAAAATATGAACGGACGATGAACATATTGACATCGTTCGTCCATTTCATACGCTGCCTAGGAATACCTGCTTTTGTTTTTTGGGGTCTAAGATTATCATTGTTCATCTGTATAGATGACATAATATTCCCCTGTTCATCTCTGTTGGTTGCATATGACATGTGTCAAAACAAAACAACTAGGAAATGACAATATGTTTTGCTTAGTAACTACTACATTCCAGTAACCAAGTTACTGTCAAATAATTTTCAATCTGTCAAAATTAAATTAAACATTTCAATAAACTATCTTTCAACATTATAAATCTAAAATAGATTATATTTTAGAATAATGTTATCAAAATAAAATAATTAAATATACTCATAAAATATATTACAAATTAATCTCAAATATTATCGTTTACCTTGGTTACTGGACCTCACAAAATGAAAATTTTAAAATCCGTTTATTTAACTAAATATCCTATGGTTCACTGGCAGTCTATTTATTAGGTTATCTAATATACTTATTTTCAAATATTTATATGTTTTGGGATCAAAGCTAATTCTTTTCTATCTGATATAATTAAAAAATCAGAGAGCAAAAATGCAAAACTAATGTCGTGGCTAGCGTTGCTAAGCAACTTTTTTTTTATAAGAATATTTTCCTTGTGATTTGGATTTTTTTGTTCAATTAAAACACAATTGAGTTTCTCTGTGAAGAAAGCAATCAATTCATTCCAAGTGACAGCCTCTTGTAAGTCCCCCATAGCAGCAGGAATTTCTCTCAAATTTAGAATCCTATCACTAAGATGAGCATAATGTTTCTGGAGGAGTGTTCAAATGTGCCATGGAGACTGGAATGTCTTCTTGCTTTATTAGAGAATTGTATAATCCAGTGACAGATGGGTATTTGTGGAGTAATGCAGATAAGTAAGAACCATTTCCTTCTGCTAATTTAATTATAATTATTATTTACATATATAAATTAGCCAAATATTATTATTATTGAGCTAATTAAATATGTGAAAAATAAATACTTCTTCTTCTCGTGCCCTGTCCGTTCAACTGACGTTGGCTATCATGTTGACTATGCGAACTTTGTTTACTGCTGCCCGGAACAGCTCTACAGTAGACTGGCCAAACCACTGTCTCAAGTTTTTCAGCCATGATGTCCTCCTTCTCCCAGGGCCCCGTCTTCCGGCAATCTTTCCCTGCATTATGAGATGCAAGATCTCGTACTTTTCCAGATGTCTCATCACGTGTCCTGGATATTGAAGTTTTCGGATTTTTATTGTTTCAATAACTTCTTTTTCTTTATTATACTACTCAAGAAAAATTATGGAGTGTAATAATGACTTGAGAAAGATTAAATTTAGCAAATGAATATAAATGAGACTGTTAAACTTCGCTAAAGTAGATAGATTACTTTGTAGATTTTCAGGAAAATCTTTGCCGATGAATTGGTTGGTTGATATTTATTGTAAGCTATAAATTTAGATTGTTTCTGTGGAGCGTTTTTTTGACATGTGGTCTGTTTGAAAGGTATGGTTTAGATTAATTAAATAATAAACTTTGCCACCTCGCTTAATTAAAGCTTTGTGCGGTTATTTGCATGTAGTTTGATACACAGCACCATTTAAAAACACACAACGAAAGCGGAAAGCGGAGTTTAGTAGCAAAAGTGAAAGAATCGTGATCGTTAATCTCATCGGCAAAAGTAGAGCGAGGAATGACTAGTAATGTCTGCCGGAAGTCACCAGACAGTAGACTTCTTCTTTCGTATGGTGGGGGGTCAGAGGGGGACATCTAGGTCTGCGAGCCAGTCTAGGGCCTCAGGCGTCGCCCTGTGTGAAGTTTTCGGATTTTTATTGTTTCAATAACTTCTTTTTCTTTATTATACTACTCAAGAAAAATTATGGAGTGTAATAATGACTTGAGAAAGATTAAATTTAGCAAATGAATATAAATGAGACTGTTAAAACTTCGCTAAAGTAGATAGATTACTTTGTAGATTTTCAGGAAAATCTTTGCCGATGAATTGGTTGGTTGATGTTTATTGTAAGCTATATTTTTTTTTTTTTTTTTTAAGGCGGAGACGGTTTACTAGCAGTTCCCGTGAGCACTTAGGCCATAGACCCATTGTGCTATCTCCCATTTTACCTCAATCCTTTAACAACAAACCAGTCCCTTTAATAAAGTTCACCAGGGTTGTCATTGGATATGTGGCTATGTCTTCTGGTTCTACTGTATGTCTCCCCAGGTATCTGAGCCTAGTTCCCACCGGGGCAGGACATTGGCACCATAAGTGAATTGGAGTCTCTTCATCCTCTTCACATTTTCTGCATATATTAGTGTTTTCCACTCCCAATATCTGCATGTGTTTCCTGAGATGGCAGTGTCCCGTTAATAGTCCTACCAGTTCTCTCAGCGAGTTTCTGTCCATATCGAGTAGTTTCCTGGTTCGTCTAGGGTCCGGTCCTTTTATGAGAACTTTGGATTGTCTCATTCCGGGTGCCCTCTCCCATTCTTTGCAGTGCTGGGATTTGACCCACCTATCGATATGTAGTTTTGTGTGGCAAGCTGCTACTCCTACGGCCGGCTCGGATCCTACAAGTGGTGCTTTCGCCCCTTTCCTTGCTAGTTCATCAGCCCGCTCGTTGCCCTCAATACCTTTATGTCCTGGTACCCAAATCAGGGTTATTTTATTGATGTTAGCGAGTTCTGTGAGAATAGTCCTGCATTCCATCACCAGTCTAGAGTCGCATCGGTTACTTCCCAGTGCCATTAGGGCAGCCTGGCTATCAGAACATATGCTTATGTTCTTATTCCTGTACCCGATGCGTATATTCTCCTGTGCGCAGGCCAAGATGGCTTTCATCTCAGCTTGAAACACAGTACAGTGTGTTCCTAGAGGTATACTGAGTTCCCTCTTGGATCCCTGCAGACAGACCCCGGCCCCTGTTCCTTCCTCCATCTTGGACCCATCTGTGAACCAGATTAGTTCCTGTTTGAAGGTTGGACCTGGAACCGTGTCCCATCCTCCCTTGTGGGATAGATCACCCCGAACTGCTGTCTGAAGAAGTAGTCGGCTTGTTTGCCGTCTTGCTTCATTCCAGCTGTCGGGCTAATTGCCCTCAGTCTTGTTTCGATCTCCGTATGACTGTTTTTGGGCAGCTCACCTCTCCATTGACCTTTACACTGTAACCTGTAGGCTGCCGCCATCGCCGCCCCCTCTATTTCTAAGTTTAGTGGGGGAAGGTTTAGCAGCACTCCCATGGCTAGTATTGGAGTGGTTCGCATAGCTCCCGTGATTCCTCTACATGCAAGTCCCTGTATGTGGTTGAGTGTGACCATCACTGTTTTCAGTGTTGTTCTCCTCCACCAGACCAGGGCTGCATGCATGATCCTTGGTTTTACAACGGCTGTGTACAGCCATTGCATCATTTTAGGGTTGAGTCCCCACGTTCTGCCGCAGATCCGCCTAGTTGCCCACATTAGTGCGCATGCCTTTCTGCCCACAGTTTCCACCTGGTTTTTCCAGCTCAATTTGGCATCTATGATGACTCCGAGGTACTTAACCGTGTCTGAGGGTTCTAACTCCTTTCCGTAGAAGGTTGGATTATTCCATCCCTCTAGTTTCCTTTTACGTGTGAAGATTACTAGTTCTGTCTTGTCTGGATTGACCGACAGCCCTGTTTCTTCACACCATTCTTCCACTGTTGCCAGTGTTGATTGTAATGAGACTGTTGAAACTTCGCTAAAGTAGAAAGATTACTTTAAAGATTTTCAGGAAAATCTTTGCCGATGAATTGGTTGGTTGATATTTATTGTAAGCTATAAATATAGATTGTTTCTGTGGAGCGTTTTTTTGACATGTGGTCTGTTTGAAAGGTATGGTTTAGATTAATTAAATAATAAACTTCGCCACCTCGCTTAATTAAAGCTTTGTGCGATTATTTGCATGTAGTTTGATACACAGCACCATTTAAAAACACACAACGAAAGCGGAAAGCGGAGTTTAGTAGCAAAAGTGAAAGAATCGTGATCGTTAATCTCATCGGCAAAAGTAGAGCGAGGAATGACTAGTAATGTCTGCCGGAAGTCACCAGACAGTAGACTTCTTCTTTCGTATGGTGGGGGGTCAGAGGGGTACATCTAGGTCTGCGAGCCAGTCTAGGGCCTCAGGCGTCGCCCTGTGGATCTCATCAATCCCGCCGGGGAATGAATGGAGCGGGCTTTCGTTGACCACATGTACGGTGGTCTGCACCGCACCGCATTCACACGTAGAGTAGTGTGCCAACCGCCACGCCACCTGCAGTGAGTGATGCGGCACCCAAATTAAGAGGGCCTCCGACTACAAATTATGCCGCTAAGTAAGGGGCCGAAGACCACCAGGTCTCCCGGCCAAGAGGAATCACTAAATACAGGGGAACAATTTAAAATATTGTCCCTGAATATTGAGAGAACATCTCACTCAAAGATAGACTTTTTATTAAAAATACTCACCCGACAGTAGTAGGACAGTAGCACCGAAAAGTCTATCTTCAAGTTTGGTTAAATTTTGCATATTTCTATGAAATGCTTCGAGTGAATGTTTATGAGCCATAATACGATTATCCCAAATTATAATTGAACTCTTTTGCAACACTGGAGTCATTCCATATTTTTTTTAATGTTACACGTTGCGTTTGTTTTGTTATGAATGTCTAGTGGCAGCTTAAATGCAATTGCCAATGCAATTTTCTGTGCGACCGTACCTTCGCAAGGATCAACGATATTAAAAATGTCTTACCGGTTCCACCTGGTGCGTCCAAGAAAAAAGAACCGCTTTGTTCAGCATTAACAGTTAGCATACTCCGATTATAATTTTTTTTTTCTGCTGTCAGTAATGGCTTATTATCCGAAATAATTTTAGCTAAGTCAAGTTTGTTATAATGTTGTTCTCGTTGCAAATCACTTTTAACTAAGTCAGTGGCCGTGCGATCAGGTGATTGCATACCGTGGATGTCAACGCTGCGTCAGCAAGTGTCAGGTTACAATGATTGTCGTCTTCCAGCAATTGCAACTCGTGACATGCATCTTGATATGTATTGAACACTCAACCATTAACTTTACTTAAAAATTCGAAAGAAGTTGGTCCGGGAACATTCACCAACAAGAAACGCAAAAAGAAGCATTCACGTCGTTTTGGATGTATTGCGTAAAGTCTCTCCCAATGTCTTGACTTTTCCTTGTTTATGTGGCTCCCATTTTTTTTTTTTTTACCTAATTTGTTGCATGTAAAATAGTGTGAAACTTCGGTATATAATAATGTTTTTGCAAATTTTCCGAACACATTAGTTTTTTGGCACGATGTGAAAATTCAGTTAGTGTCGTTTTGGTGGCTCAAGTGCTCTTTGGAGAATATTTTCTGTGAAATATACACGTTGACCGTCTTCAAGATGTATTGCAAGATGCTGGATAATATTTTGCAGCCTTGCTGAAAACTGGCTGGAGTCTGTCAGAGTATACTTTAGGAAGATTTGCATATATGTCATTGCAATAGTCGAGTTGTGATACAACATAAGAGTTAACCAGCAAGTTTGTGGCCTTAGTCGGAATATTTCTCCTTATAGATTTGATTTGGGGCAAGTGAAAGAATCCTGCACTTACTGTTTCATTAACCTGGCCGTATCCGCGGAGTAACGACAGTCTAAGTTGCTCTTTCAACCCTCCATATCTCCGAAAATACATTTAATATTAAATCCATATTTTATGTATTCCTAAAAAGAATATTTTTGCAACCATTGCACAAAATATTTAAAAAAATTACTATATTTACTATTCTGAATGAAATAATAAAACACATTTTAATAAACATAAACACATTTCAGTGTCAGGATGCGATGGCAAATTTCGACTTTCTTTGAGATAGACAGAGAAAACAATATATTATGTCCAACGTGACATCTCTTTTTAGTCATTAGTGAAAGAGAGAGATGTAACGTAATACGTACATTTATTTATTAGTCTTGCAGTCTACTTTATTTGACACATGTGTACAGTTTAGCAGTAGAAAATAAATGATGGCGCTGCAATGTTTTCTAGGTTTTAGTTCTTTTTCACAGCACAAGGATAATTTTTCAGTACAAAAAACGTTTGATGTTTGACGTGATTTTTAATAACACATTTCTTTAATTTAACACACCAAATTTTGGAACACGAGAAGTATTGCTGGAGAGCGGTGACTGTCCTGTTTTACATTTACACATATGCATCCATAATCCCCTATTCTTGTCAGTAAAAAGTGACATCACATTTTTTTCAATTTAAAACACCAAATTTTGGAACACATGAAGTATTGTTAAATTACCTGTATTCTCTGCTGGGGTAAGGTCTAAATGCTCCGAGATCCGATCCTGTATCTCGGAGGCACCGTCCTGAACGGGATGAATTAGCAATTTGTCCAACATTAGCTAAGTCAAGTTTGTTATACTGTTGTTCTCGTTGCAAATCACTGTTAACTAAGTCAGTGGCCGAGCGATCAGGTGATTGCATACCATGGATGTCAACGCTGCATCAGCAATTGTCAGGTTACAATGATTGTCGTCTTCCAGCAATTGCAACTCGTGACACGTATGAAATATACACGTTGACCGTCTTCAAGATGTACTGCAAGATGCTGGATAATATTGCAGCCTTGCTGAAAACTGGCTGGAGTCTGTCAGTGTATACTTTAGGGAGATTTGCATATATGCCATTGCAATAGTCGAGTCGTAATACAACGTAAGAGTTAACCAGCAACTTTGTGGCCTTAGTCGGAATATTTCTCCTTATAGATTTGATTTGGGGCAGGTGAAAGAATCCTGCACTTACTGTTTTATTAACCCGGCCGTATCCGCGGAGTAACGACAGTCTAAGTTGCTCTTTCAACCCTCCATATCTCCGTAAATACATTTAATATTAAATCCATATTTTATGTATTCCTAAAAAAAATTTTTTTGCAACCATTGCACAAAATATTAAAAAAATAATAATTTAATTTAATTATTATATTTTTTTTTATATTCACCAGATTTACAGGAACGGAACTTTCATACACTTTTCCATATAAATGATCATCTAGTAAATCCACGTTATGCAAGTGTATTATATAAGTATAATTAATACAAAACAATACAAGAACAACACGTTAATCTACCAAACTATTAAATGGGAATATAATTCACCGTCCCCAGATATTTTCATATCAGAGGGTTCGGCTCTGTGGAATTCCTAATTTGACCGATAAATCCTACTGATCCCTCAATATAAATATTTAAAAAATCTTTTGTAATTCTACATGTATTTAAAATGACTGATTTTTGCATTTTTATATACAAATTCTTTGACAAATCTAATATGCCTAAATTTTTAATAAGAGAGCTAGGTATAATGCCAGTAGCCGAAATAACAAAAGGTAATATTTTTATAGTCTGAGAATGCCAAATTCTTTTAATTTCATTTCCTAAATCTGTATACTTTCTTATTTTTTCAGAAACAGATTTTTGAATATTACAGGAATTTGGAATAGCTACATCAATAATATAAGTTATTTTTTTAATTTTGTCATGTAAAACTATATCAGGTCTATTATGACCAATCGGTCTGTCTGTTAGTATAGTTTTATCATAGTAAATTTTAAAGAAATTATTTTCTAAAAATGAATTTGGTTCGTATTCATAATATGGTACTATATTATGACAGTCAATCAAGTTATGCTTAATTACCAAACTTTGGTGAATTATTTTTAAAACCTGATTGTGCCTAAATATATACTCAGGCGGCGCTAATATAGAACATACTGATATAATGTGTTCTATAGTTTCCGGAAAAGCCATACATTTTCTACATAAATCATCAATTTGATTTGGATCTTTGATTATATGCTTCCTATAATTTTTGGTATTAATGACTCTATCTTGAATAGCAAGCATAAATCCTTCTATTTCTGCGCTCAACTCTCCAATACTCAACCATTTGTTTGACGAAAGTTTGTCAACATACGTTTGGTTGAGATAATTTAAGTGTTTTGCGTGAATAATTTTATTTGACCAGGAATCTAATAATTCCTGATTGGTATTTATAAAAATGTTGGCATTCTCGTCGTATAAATTTTAAGGTGAAATATTTCTGTCTGCCTTGCAAATTATTTTATGCAGCTCTGAGCTATTAGCTTTTCTATGGAAAAAATTTCTTAACATTTCTACCTGATTTTGTTTTAAAGAAGTTATTTTGACTATACCTCTACCTCCTAAATTTCTAGGTAAATTAATTTTTTCTTTAGCTGAATTTGGATGATGACAATTAAACTTTGTTAACCTAGTTCTAATTAATCGTTCTAAGCTATCTAAATCTGTATTAGACCATTTAATTTTTTTATTTTTTTATTTATTTTTTTTTTAAAATTATTTATTATTAACTTAAGAATGGTACATATTAATTCATACTGGTCTTCCATTAAAAGCATTTGCTTGTGGATGGAAGAAGAGTTTACATTTCATATATGTTAAATTAATACAATCACGTGTTTCACATACTCGTATGTACAGTTAATACAGTAACTAAAATATATAAACATCTATTTATTCATCAAAAAGAAAAACAAGTATAATTATTATAAGTGAGACTTTCATGTGTAAATAGAGGAAGCAGTCTTCCTGTTGGTGGTTTCTTTAAAATATTTTTTGATAGAGTTCAACAGTTGTACTTTGTTATTAATGTTTCTGATTTCTATTGGTAGTTTATTAAAGAAGTATTTTCCTTGGTGTGTATAATGGTGTTGGGCAAAAGAAGTGTTTAGTTTGGGGCATAAAATTATGTACACAGTTGACATTTGTCACATGAGAACGGGACGCTTCTACGACTCGTTTTTGTGTTCAACAGCTCGGCTGTGGAACGATTTGCCGGCCTCTGTGTTTCCTCCTTCCTATAACATGGGTCTCTTCAAGACCCACGTTCACTCCTTCCTCTCCTCAAAAAGACCCTCCTCACAGCATCTTCAAAGATGACATAGGCCCTGAGGGAAATTATTTTCCTCAGGGCCTCCTGTGTGGAGTTAATATAAAAAAAAAAAAAAAAAAAAAAAAAAAATACATGTTTAAGTCTAGTACGATTTTCAGTTATGAATGGGTATTTATCTTTTATTTTATAATTTGTATGATTGAATTTTTGACAAATAAGTTTTTAAATGTTGGAACTTTGAATTCTTCGAATATGCGTTCAGTGGGGAAATCTGGAGGTTTTTTTAGTATAATTTTTATTATGAGTTTTTGAACAATTTCTATGGGGGTCAAACTAGTTTTGTAAGCTGCTCCCCAACTGATAATGGCGTACTGAAGAATAGACTGTACTAATGCGTAGTATATTGAGTATAGATTTTTCATTGATAAGAAGTTTCTAATTCGTAAGAATATATAAATTAATTTCCTAATTCTTTTTATTGTGTGGCTGATGTGTTCTTTCCATTTTAGGTTTTTATCTATGATTATTCCAAGATATGTAATTTTATCCGCTGTTTTCAGGAGTGAACATTCTTGTTCACAGTGATTAGTGTCATGTTGTGCAAGAGAATGATTATGCAAGATGATTTGAAGATTTGGTGGTATATTGTTAGTGTTAATTTCGAAAGGGATGACATATGTTTTATCACTATTTAACGATAAGAGGTTATTGTCAAACCATATTTTTAGATTATTTATATCCTCTGTGGCTTTTAAATTAATTTTTTCCCATGTTTTGTCTTTTATTATAAGAACTGTATCATCGGAGATAATTTGTCCATGTAAAGGTTGAATAAATATGTCGTTTACGTACAAAATGAACAATATTGGTCCCAGTACGGTGCCCTGTGGGATACCAAAATTTGATGTTTCTTGGGCACTAGTTTTGTCATTTATTTTAACAAACTGTGGACGATTGTTCAAGTAACTATCTATCCATTGGAGGGCTTTATCATTGACGTTATTTGTTTTCAGTTTTTTAATAAGTTTTATATGTGAGATACTATCGAATGCTTTTCTTAGATCTATGAATATTCCTGCGCATTTATTTCCTTCATCAAGTGCGGAGTATATTAATGATGTTACATTTGCTATTGCGTCTTGTGTGCCTTTTGTTTTTAAGAATCCGAATTGATTGCAGTGTAATATTTTATTCTTCTCTAGAAAATCTACCATTCGGTTTTTTACAATTTTTTCAAATATTTTTGCTATATTTGATATTAGAGATATCGGTCGATAATTTGAAACAATTTGTGGGTCACCGGTTTTAAATATAGGGGATATTATGGACTTTTTATAATTTGTTGGGAATATGCCTTTAGTTAGACTGAGATTAATAAGGTGGTTAAGAGGTTTAAGTAAATACATTTTCATTGTTTTAAGAATTTTCACAGAAATGTGGTCAAAACCTGGAGACGATCCGTCTTTCATGTTTTCTATAATAAGTTGTATTTCAGATTCAGTAGTTTTTTTAAAAGTGGATAGTGTTTTTCGGTTTTGTGTATTATTAGTGTTAGGTTTTGATGTGTGTAATGGTTTTGAGATTTTTTCAGCGAGTTTATTTCCTACTTTAGAGAAATAAGAATTAAAAATGTTTGCTGTTAGTTTAGGGTCTTTGGATACATCTATAATATTATTTTCATGATTTAAGTATTTTATAGAGTTTTTTGTTTTCTTGTTGTCAATTACATAATTTACCGTTTTCCAAATAACTTTCATATTGTTTTCTGAGGTAGAGATTATTTTTTTAAAGTAGTTGTCTTTACTTATTTTAATTAATGTTGTTAATTTATTTCTATACTTTTTGAGTACGATCTTAGCCTTTTCATCGTGTGGATTTTTAATTGTATTTTTATATAGTTTTTCTTTTTCTCTAATAGATTTTATTAGACCACAAGTGATACAAGGTTTTATACGTCTAAATTTTGAATTCGTGTATAATGACACCTCTGTTGTGGAGGTTTCAATATGATTCATGAGTATTATTTCGAACATATTTGAGCATTTTTCTACATCGTTCGATTGTAATATTGAATACCAAGTTTCTGCTTTCAATTTTTTCTCTAACATCGCAATATTTGTGGTTTTTTTAATCGTAATTGGAGCTTTTATTTCTGATTTCATGTCGTTATCATATAATAATAAACAAGTATGGTGGTCAGTAATATTTGTTTTCCAAATCATTGTTTTGATTTTATAAAGGTTTTGTAATTTTATGTTTATCCAAATATGATCTAGACAGGACGATTTTTGCCCATTTAATTCTCGGGTATTTTTGTTTATGCATGATTTAAAATCTAATTCAGTCATACAATTTAGATACTCATTTTTGAAAATATTTTCGGATTTATCGTTAATATTAATATTAAAATCGCCAGCAATAAAACAGGTTTTATTTTTAAGAGTTAGTAAGATATTTTTTAGTTCATTAATGAATAGTTCAATATTTGATTCGTGTGTTCTGTAAATGGCAATGATGTGATAAATACATTTGTCCAGTTTTATTTCGATTTGAATACAGTTAGTCTGTGGTATTGGGTGTTCTAAAATCTTGACAATATTGAAATTGGTGTGAACGAATACTGCAATGCCACTATTTTTATTTATATTTACTTTTGTCGGAATGTATGTATAGTTAGGTATCTGATAAGCTGGTGACTCATCATTTGTGAATGTCTGTTAATATTATGCAGTCTGGTTGAAATATTAAGTTGTTGATTTTAATAATAAATTCATCAAAGTTTTTGAAAATACTTCGAATATTTTGGTGTAGTATGAATAAACCATTAAACTTGGGGGGGGAAAAAATCATTACATGTGTCTATGCTTCCACATTCGTATTCTTGGATGTTGTAGGTATTTTCAATTTGTTTAGATATGAAATCATCCATTGAAAATTAATTGAGTTGATCGAGAGTTGGGAAACAGTTGAGAATTCGAGTGGTTTGTACCTTCGGGGGGGCGCGTCCGATATTCGATGATCTGATGTAAAATAGATAATGTAGCGTTATACTTTCGTTGATTTTTGGTGGCGGTATTAAGAATCGAAGCTGGAGAAATAATTTGCGAGCAATACATGATCATTACTGTGATGAATTTGGTGAGAGTTGTGCCAGTTTGTCCGCATTAGAAACAAGAATTGCAGGTGTTCCGATATCTCTTCGTATATATATTTGTCCAGCTTTAATCCACGCATATTTAATTTTTTTTTCCTTTGTAGCTTGGCGGGCCAGGTACCATAGGTGATTTGCACGAAATGTCAGTTGTTCCGCAACGTAGACTGGTGAGCTCGGTCCGGCAATTCCTATGTTTAGTGTGTTTTGTGAGCTTCTCTTCGCGACTGGAAGCTTGTTTGTGAAAAGCTTTTAGGTCAGTAAGTAATTGGTCCCGGTCTTGATTTGTAGTCAACTTAAAAACAATAGGTCCATTTTTATGTTTTTGTATCCTGTAGGCTGCTTCTATGTTTGATGTATCAACTTTTGATTTAATGGTTTTGCATATATTGTGAAATATATTTTTCAAACTTTCTCCGTTTGTTTCGGATATTCCTCTGACTTCCACATTTTTGGCTCTAGCCGATCTTTCGATATTTTCGAGCTGGCCTTCTAGTAGGTCAATTCGGGATTCTAGAGAAGTATTTTGTTTTGTCAGGACCATATTTTTATCCTCTAACTCCCGCACACGGCAGAGAATATCTTCGTACTGCTTGCTCATGAAGGTGATGGTTTCGAGAATTTTATTATTTTGTGCGACGATAGCATGCTGAGTTTTCATGAAGTCGGTGTTGTCCAATCCTTTGTCACCACTGACATCGCAAACCGGTGACTGTGCCTGGGAAGAGGTGTCAATCATTACAGTTGCGCACTTCTTGCATTTAAGTTGAGCGCGTCGTTCCGTAGTGAGTCGTCGGTATGCAGTTTCGGTGATTCCACCGCAGAGAAGGTGGTATGTCGCTTTACATACTGTGCAAACAAACGTTGTTCCCGTAGAGGTACCGGTTTCGGGACATACTGAGCAGTTAGGCATGGTTAGAGGAATTTTTATATATAAATTTTTTTTTTTATATTATTCAAATTAAAATTTTAATGGAATCACTGGGCCTTGAACGCACCCCGTTGACTTTCACCAGTAGTGCGTTTGATATATAAAAAATAAAAATTCTGTTGGTTTGGTTGGGGATCGAACGTACGCCGCGCCGGCCGTCGATATAAATTCCAACTAGCGTGACCGATTTATCCACAGGACCACTTCCCAGTTAAGAGTTAGCGGCAGTATAGACCTTCATATATCGTTATTCAGCTTTGGAAGATGACAATGTTATTTTTGATAAAATTTTTCACTATCCCACAATGTTTCTTAAACAATTAAAAATGTTTTTTTTTTTAATGATATTCACTTTCACATTAATTGTTTCTATCACATCTACTATTTTCTTTGTTTAAGATGTTATGACAGTTTATTAGTAAACTTCTGTGTTGAGAATTTAAAAGCAAAGTTTTTAAATTATTAAACTAAACAACTGAGTATAAAACAGAAATATTGAACTGAAAAAACACTTCCACAGAATAATTCGAGGACGATTTATCTAATGGTTTCACTTTTTTACTTGTAAATTTGGGATTTTGTTGTTTTTATATATTTTAAACAGGAGGTTTGACAGAACACGTCGTGATTGTTATTGTCGTTAAATGTCGTTAATTATACCAAATGAGTACGTTAATAGAGGTATTGCCCAACTATTTATTGCCTTTACTAAATTTTTAGCAGATAGATTGCATTTTAAAATTTTTCTTATCCTAGTTTGAAATTTAATCCTAATATCATTTTTAATACTAGTATGATCTAATCTATTCGATTGCGGGTATCCTAAGTATTTATAAACCTCATCCCCTTTCATACTTTTAATTTTGAAATTTCTAAATATACCCTCATCTCCATCTATAATTTTGCCTTTCTCCATTTATCTAAACCAAAAGTCATTTTAATATCATCTGAAAAAATTTTAACCACCTTAATCATTTTCTCTAAATTTGATTCAGAATTTGAAAATAATTTTAAATCATCCATATATAATAGATGCGAAATTGTACTACTCTCTCCTGTATTTCCCTTAATTTTTATTCCAAACTTGCTTTTTATTAACATTTTAGATAGAGGATTTAATGCTAAGCAAAACCAAAGAGGACTCAACGAGTCTCCTTGAAAAATTCCTCTTTTTATTGAAATGCCCGGTACTACTATTTTCTTACCCTTTAAATTGATAAATAAATCTGTATTCCAAAAAGACATAATATTTTCTAAAAAGCTAATAATCATTGGATTAATTTTATATATATTTAATACTTTGATTAATTTTATATATATTTAATACTTTGATTAATTTTATATAATTAACAAGAACAAACAGAATTCTCATAATACACGTCGTCAAAAACAAACATCAAAACCGTTATAATAGTTTTGAACATTACAAAAAGAGGTAATGTGTTCAGTTAACATTTCCGTCTCTTCTTGACTGTAAAACATTCCCTCTTGTTAGATGGGCAGCAACGCATCCGCTTGAAGTTCTTAGTTTCGGCAAACACATCTTCTGTTTGGATCCCTGCATCCCTTCTCACGCAGGACCTCTTCTTCCTGCGTCTTCTGCAGGAGCTCTTCTTCCTGCGCCTTCTGCATGGTTTCCTCCGACGCCTAGGGCAGGATCTCTTCCTGCGCCTTGGGCAGCATCCCTCAGACGCAGGGGTTGATGTGGACGGTCCGGGGCACACTTCTTCCCTCGGAATCCCTACTTCATCACCACTAGTACATTCCGATTCCATCGCGTAACCAAATACAATTTCTATAAATGCACTAGAATGATTTTTTCTTATAAAAAATAACCATTAATTTGGATTTTATTCTTTAAAAAAAAAAACCTTTAATTTGGATTTTATTCTTTAAAAAAAAAAAAACTTTAATTTGGATAAATCCAAAATCAATCAATACTCGTAAGTCTTTCCCACTTTCCAGTCTGACAAAATAAATACAAATATAAATTAATAATATATGTATTAATTAATATATGTATTAATTAATATATTTAAATTAGCCAAATATTATTATTATTGAGCTAATTAAATATGTGAGAAATAAATACTTCTTCTTCTTCTCGTGCCCTGTCCGTTCAACTGACGTTGGCTATCATGTTGACTATTTGAACCTTGTTTACTGCTGCCCGGAACAGCTCTACAGTAGACTGGCCAAACCACTGTCTCAAGTTTTTCAGCCATGATGTCCTCCTTTTTCCAGGGCCCCGTCTTCCGGCAATCTTTCCCTGCATTATGAGATGCAAGATCTCGTACATTTCCAGATGTCTCATCACGTGTCCTGGATATTGAAGTTTTCGGATTTTTATTGTTTCAATAACTTCTTTTTCTTTATTATACTACTCAAGAAAAATTATGGAGTGTAATAATGACTTGAGAAAGATTAAATTTAGCAAATGAATATAAATGAGACTGTTAAAACTTCGCTAAAGTAGATAGATTACTTTGTAGATTTTCAGGAAAATCTTTGCCGATGAATTGGTTGGTTGATATTTATTGTAAGCTATAAATTTAGATTGTTTCTGTGGAGCTTTTTTTTGACATGTGGTCTGTTTGAAAGGTATGGTTTAGATTAATTAAATAATAAACTTCGCCACCTCGCTTAATTAAAGCTTTGTGCGATTATTTGCATGTAGTTTGATACACAGCACCATTTAAAAACACACAACGAAAGCGGAAAGCGGAGTTTAGTAGCAAAAGTGAAAGAATCGTGATCGTTAATCTCATCGGCAAAAGTAGAGCGAGGAATGACTAGTAATGTCTGCCGGAAGTCACCAGACAGTAGACTTCTTCTTTCGTATGGTGGGGGGTCAGAGGGGGACATCTAGGTCTGCGAGCCAGTCTAGGGCCTCAGGCGTCGCCCTGTGGATCTCATCAATCCCGCCGGGGAATGAATGGAGCGGGCTTTCGTTGACCACATGTACGGTGGTCTGCACCGCACCGCATTCACACGTAGAGTAGTGTGCCAACCGGCACGCCACCTGCAGTGAGTGATGCGGCACCCAAATTAAGAGGGCCTCCGACTACAAATTATGCCGCTACGTAAGGGGCCGAAGACCATTAGGTCTTCCGGCCAAGAGGAATCACTAAATACAGGGGAACAATTTAAAATATTGTCCCTGAATATTGAGAGAACATCTCACTCAAAGATGGACTTTTTATTAAAAATACTCACCCGACAGTAGTAGGACAGTAGCACCGAAAAGTCTATCTTCAAGTTTGGTTAAATTTTGCATATTTCTATGAAATGCTTCGAGTGAATGTTTATGAGCCATAATACGATTACCCCAAATAATAATTGAACTCTTTTGCAACACTGGAGTCATTCCATATTTTTTTTAATGTTATACGTTGCGTTTGTTTTGTTATGAATGTCTAGTGGCAGCTTAAATGCAATTGCCAATGCAATTTTCTGTGCGACCGTACCTTCGCAAGGATCAACGATATTTCATATATAAACTGTTCAAGAGGGTTAGGTTGTGTTGTAATAAGAATTCAACCAAAAGTTCACCATGTGGACTTCTTCTACCTTGGCTGAACTTTCCCAAGATATATTCTTCCTCGCATTGCTTCGCCCCGACTTGAGCATTAAAGTCGCCCATTAGAATAATATGGTTGTTTTGATACCTAGTTAATGTCTGTGTTAGTTCTTTATAGAAAAGTTTGATTTCTGTTTTCGTTGCTTGTTCTGTTGGAGCATAAATTTGTAAAACTGACCATAGTTTTTGGTATCCCGGTATGTCAATGATAAGAATGGCTATTCGATCAGAGATTCCAATTAAGTCTTGTATGTATTGTTTCATTGACCGTTTGATTATGAATCCTACTCCTTTTTGACCGGCTGTTTCGCCTTTGTGGAATAGTATGTAGTCAGTGCGTTCCTCAATCTTTTCTCCTAGTCTTCGCATCTCACTTATGCCCAGGATATCCCATTTTATTTCTTCGAGAGCTTTTTCTAGCTCATGTAGGCTTTCTTCGGTTCTAAGGGTTCTCGTATTTAAAGTTGCAATATTGAGTACTTTGTTTGTTTTTGCTGTTAGAGGGTGGTGGTCTATTGCTCCCGCGGGGACCGGCCGAATTGGGAGAATTTTTGTAAATTGATTTTGTTCGTTAATTTTGGTTGGTATAAATATTCTTTATTTCCGTTTTTCCGAGACAATAGTTAGTTTTTTGGAGCATTTAGTTGTGAGTCAGAACTTGCCCTGTTGACATAGTTCAGTATGTTAGGTCTGGTGGTCTCTTTCGTGCTAGTTTTGGGTAGAGGTTGTGAAGGATTGCTTAATATTTTGTTTGTATTTACTTTCTTCTGTGCTGATGACTTTGGAGAATCCGAAGTTCCTCTTTTTCTCTTTTCGCTAATGTTGTCCTTCGGTTTTAACACTATCAGTTTGTCATATTTTATGAAAGCAATATTTCCCTTCTTTTTCTCTTCTTCTAGTTGAGGTTGTAGCTGTTTTCGTTTTTCCAATACTAACTTAGTATAAACTAACTAAATAAATAATAAAACAAATTTTTGGATAATAGCACTGGCCCTAAGTCCGGGCTGTTTTCAGAAATTAATTTTATGATGCCTTTTGAGATGCTGGCTTAAATATCTCGATTGATTAAAAGACCTCTTGCAAATATTGCAGGCGAACAGTTTTTCTTCCGTGTGTACAAGTTTGTGTCGTTTTAAATCATAAGCTTGTGCGCATGAATATTTGCACTCATCACAAGAGAATGGTTTCTCGCTGGAGTGAATAAGGCTGTGTCTCTTTAAAGAGCTTGGGCGAAGAAAGCAATTATTGCACACTTGACACTTGTACGGCTTTTCTTTAGGAAGAGGAACCTTGAAGATGAAAGATTCTGAAATTGTGTTGGTGGACGGTGCTTCAGATGGCGCTGGTGTAGGCGCGTCCCCCTCTTGGTGAGAGCTGGCTGCTGTCGAGAGATCAATCAGTTAGTATATTACAAATATAACATTTTTCTTGTCACAAAAAAATCATCTATTTTCTTGAACATTATAAACACTCACAGAAACAACACAGTCAATACCAGCGAGATGTAACGTTGCACACAGGCAGCTGAAATATAACTGAACATGTTAGTACTTGTCCGGCGGCTACTCTACTCGCCAGCGCTCCGCACGGCGTAAACGGGTACTACTTTACGGATGACCCTTGTATGTTAGCAAGGAATCATGAAAAAATTCTTAAGTGGGTAAAATCAAATTAATCGGTAATTCTGCCAATTGCCATTTGTACAGGGTCAGCAGTTTGTGTTATCTGCAGTATCTGCGAGCACTGTACCTGTACAGTATGCCTAGCTTCTGAGAGACTTTTTTATTATTTTTATTTATTTATCTGTATAAAGTTTAAATACATGTGATTTTTGATGCCTGTCTCACTAGGATATACCTGTGTCGAGACAGACATAGAAGAACATAGGTACATCATTAGGTTGGCCTGTAGTATTGATGCTTGATGTGACATATTTTGTTTTCATCGTGTTAAGGGTAAGGGTGTTTATATCTAACCATTTTTTAACGAAGTTCATATTTTTTTCAGCTTTTTTAAATACAGCTGACCAATTGTTGTCTTCGAACAATGAGACAGTATCGTCAGCAAAGCTAATAATTTTTCCCTGAATTTCAAGGTTGCAAAAGTTGTTAATATACAGTAAGAATAAAGTCGGTCCCAATACGCTTCCTTGTGGAATTCCATAGTCAGTTGAGCGCTGATTACTAAGGGTATTCAGAATTTTTACCTGTTGTTTGCGCCCATTTAGGTAGCTCTTAAAGAAGTCTAACTCTTTGTCCGTAATGCCGATTTTTTCTAATTTTTTTAATTAGTTTAATGTGTGATATTGTATCAAAAGCCTTGGAAAGGTCTAAAAAGATAGAGATACATTTATTTCCTTTATCAAGGCTTTTTACAATGAAGTCTGTCACACTAGCAATGGCGTCTGATGTACTTTTGTTTTTTTGAAATCCATATTGGTTTTTTGAAAGTATTTTATGGCTCTCGACGAATTTTAAAAGTTGTGCATTAATGAGCTTTTCAAAGACTTTAGACAAGCTATTTAGTAAAGTAAGAGGTCTATAGTTGTTGATATCTGACTTGTTTCCAGATTTGTAGACGGGAATTACGATACTTTGTTTGAAGTTAGAGGGGAAATAGCCCTGTGTAATGCTTAGGTTTATAAGGTATTCCAGAGGCTGTGTAATCTCCGAAGACAGCATTTTGAGGATTTTGGTTGAAATTTCGTCAGGTCCAGCTGAAGAAGTATTTTTAGAGATTTAATTGTTCTGAGAATTTCTTCCTTTGATACAGTAAAATATTTAAGTACCTACCTATGGCATTAAGTACCTACCCTTAGGATATTAATTAGTACCTACCGATGGCATTATCAATTTTAACTAATGGTCGCAAATGGATTGTCCATCAGTGCGGGAAATATCTTCAAGATACATTTGTTTTGGGAGATCAGAAGAGGATTGTTTTGATTTAACGAATGACTAGCACCATCTTTGCCGACAAAGTAGTTTGCGAAACCTCTTCAAATTCGTTTGCACCTGCAACGTATTGATATTTTCCTCTTGTACTTCTCGAGCGTCCTCCGTCTCACTGTCATTCTTGTCATCGTAATTTGAATCGGAATACACAAACAGGCAAAAAAACTTTGAAAAAAAGATTAAATACTCGCTGTACTGGAAACAATTACAAAGCCTTACTACAAATTCCTCTAACACCTATTACTTTTGGTCAACGAAACTTCAGGTCAGATATCTTGAGACAAGACTTTCTTTTAGAATTAAATAAGGTGATTCACATATTACATGATTTTTAAAAATAATAAATTAAAATAACAAATTAAAGAAAATGTAAAAATTTGGATCAAATTTGGACCTTTATCGGTGCGTTCATCCAAATTCGAAATTAATAATAAACCAGTCTATTGAATGAATATATTTTAATACGAGTGTAGGTATATTCGTAGGCATTATAAATTAACTTACAAAATTACTGCCAAAACTGAAAATTAACTTACAAAATTACTGAAATCTCGACTTATAACTATGTAATTTTATAAACCAATCTAAACTATTAACACCTAACATGTATTTTTTTTGTTATAAATTTTATAAATTTCTTTCAATAAGGATGTATTATGATTAAATCTTCATATTCCAACAGCAAACTTATTACTTCTTCCCCCCTTTGTGGTGACAAAAACGGCTAAAAACGAAGAAACCTGGTTTGGTGACAAATGCGTCGCGGATCCATTCTTTACCAGTTCGTAGGTCTTTTGTGGTTGGGAAGACGCGTTCAAACTCTTTTAAAAGTAGTGATTGTGCACCAACTGGGAGAATGAATGCATGAAGGGGTTCTTAACTGAATAATAATTTTTTTATTGGGTATGTACGATTTTTTTTTACATAATTTTGATTTTTAAGCAGAGCCTTGGGCGGTCTGGTAACATTTGATCCATGGACCGGTACAGGGCCGCGACCCGGGGGTTGGGAACCTCTGTTGTAGAACACTGGTTGTTCAACAGGGCCGTTTATTCAACATTTGTAAAAACAGGGGCCTTGAGTTAATATGCCTTGGACCTGTCCTCTACGAGGCAGGGATAAAGTAATGATAAATAAATAAAACTTGCTACTAAAATGGTCACAAGAATGCCGAAGAGGCAGCTCGAAACATGTTTGCTTGGCTCTTCTGCCGACATCCTTCCGATGCGCGAGCCGCATGCGTGAGCTGAATTGTACGATCTGCGCCACTTTCTGCACAACTCGTAAGAACCCAGCGCCATGCGGGGCGTGTAAATTTATCATTTATTATTGTAGAAAATACTTTGTGACAATACTTAATATAATCCTTAAATAAATAAATTTAAAACAAATTGTAGATGTACATGAATAATATGTTTTCGTCAATTAAATTTAAATTTGTTCATATTTTCTACTGACTGAATTTTGTCTGGTAATTCGCTAAATATCTTCATTGCTCCGTACGCCAATGACTTATGACTTTGGGTTTTTTTTCTGAGAAGTCTAATATGAATCGTTTTCCTCATCTTGTGTGTGTGTTTGTACTAAAGGTTTTACATTTTTCTCCGAAATTCAGCTGACGTACTGTCACAATTATTTAAAAAAAATACATTTTTGAAGTTAATAATTTGCATGACAAGATATTTCTATCCTTTTTTTATATTCTATTGTTCGCTATAGTGCCAATAAGGATAAATCGAATTGCATAACCCATAAATAAAATAATAAAGAATAAAACTATTATTATTTTTACTATTACAAATGTCAATGTAATATAAATTTTAATTCACAAATTTTTTATTTTTTTTTTAATTTGCGAAAAAAACTTCTTTGGAAAGGTTTTTACTTTGTGATGGTATTATTTATTTTAATGAAAAGACAAATAACTTTGTTTACATCACTTTTATTTATACACAATCAACATGTTTCATGAACGATGTTCACATCATCAGGATTAAATGTACTCTAAACTTAAAATTCTCCTTCTACCCTTTCTTCCATTTACATTTAATACTGATGATGTGAACATCGTTCATGAAACATGTTGATTGTGTATAAATAAAAGTGATGTAAACAAAGTTATTTGTCTTTTCATTTAAACTTTTTTTATGTAAAAACTTGAACACACTTACGATACTCGTTTTACGTTAAATGAAGGACTAATCGTACCTAAGCATTTAAACAAATATGTGCAAAGAACGCTGGACTACATGATACCTATTGTATATGATTGCTTAAATATGTTACCTGCAGAAATTAAAAAAATGTACAAACATAAAAACAAATATTATGTTGAAAAATTGGCTCACTGAAAGAAATAGTTTGTATTAGACTCTAAAAACAATTTCTAACTGCATACACTTTTTATAATTGTTATATCATGTTACACCTCCTTAGGCTCTATCTCTTATGATATGAATGTATAGTTTTTATTTATTTATTTATACTGGGTTTTTACAGATGTTCGCACTTATGTGAGAACATCCAATTATAAAAACTCAGTTATTGTACAAATAGAAACATACAATTACATACAATTGAATACAGATATAAGTAAGTAATAAAAATAAAAAAATAAAATACAAAATTTTATACAAGCTCCTCAAGTAACATATATTACAATGAGAGGCAAGAGACATTGGAATCACGAGAGGCATGCAAAGAGAGACAATTGACATATAATTAGTTAAACATATTTTTTAACAGCGCCAGAACTTTTTTTCTGAATCCGTTACACATTATCGACGAAAATATCTACTTCGGCACACTCTATCTTGTTATATAGTCGACACATAGTTTTAATATGAATGTAAATGAATGTTCACAATAGTTTTTTAATAGTTAATTTAATTTTTGTTATAATCTATTAAGTTAAAAGAATCTTTTGACAAACTACTTCAATGTAATATATAATTGAAGAAGAAGATAACAATAATAATCTAAATTAAAATATGAAAATGAACAAGACAGAAAAAAAATATTTATTAATTTATAATGGTCGCAAATGGGACTTGAACCCAGACCTCTCTTCTTACCGGGACGTGCGCTCTTCCAATTCAGCCACTGCCACCTATTATAAAACTGCCGTAATTGTCAGTCATATTTCAAATTCAGAATTAACAATATTTTAATTTAGATTATTATTGTTATCTTCTTCTTCAATTATATATTACATTGATGGGAATAACCTTCATAAAAGTTAAAAAAGAGAATTTTTCTTATAAAAAATTAAATTATTTATAAGTAGTTTATTGGGACTTTTTCTCTGTTTTTTGTATTACTTTTATTTGATATTATACATATTATTTTTTAATGTTTCTTTAAATAAATAAAATTTTAAAAAACATCTTTTGGGAAAAAGTCTGTTTTGAGTCTGGGAAAGCCAGCAAATAATCAGTATTTCCAAAATTTTAATTCCAAACATTAAATAATATCTTTTCCTGTTATTTATATCAATACATTATCTGTTAATAAACTTATTTTTAAATACTTTTATCATATTGTTAATGTACATTATAAAAATAGTAGGTCCGAGAGCAGAGCCTTGTGGTACACTTGTTTCGGAGATTATCTCACCAATTTTGGTGGTTTGGCGTAAGATAATATGGTTTGGTGTTCTAAACCTTGATGAAATTAATAAAAAAATTATAAACATATATTAACTTTAAGTTGTTACAATTTTCGAAATCCAGGTTTTTTTATATTTTTAACTACCACACTTATACTACTTCAGATTGTAATGTGTATATTAGATCTGGAGTCATTGTTCCCTACACTTGAAATAACATTTGAAAATGTAAAAAGATGTATAAAATGAAATTCAATAGTATAGTTTCAGAACATTTGTGTAAATAAACAGTGTTTTGTAGCAGGTACTTTATAAAATATTATAAACACGATTAAATGCAACATACCCTGTAAAGTATCATTTTATATATTGCACTCCCTACTCCTCCCTTTCATGTACTTCTTCCCTTTTTCTCTTTTACCAAATATTAAAACAAATTTAATAAATTTTTATGAATGCCAAATGAGTTTTTATTAACAAGCTTTTAAACCTATTAATGATTAAATTGCCCCTTTATAAAAAATCATTAGATGATAAATGATGGGCCGATAGTTCCGTGGGATTGGGCTGCGTCCTCGTACAACCGCACGCTACCCAAATGAAACTGTTTGATTGGTGGTGGGTGTGCTCTGCGAATACTGTCCATTATTCTCCTCCTTCCCCCCGGGTTTCCTCATTTCCCTGAGGTCGAGTGTCGGAGTCGTTGAGCCGCACCTCCCGCTTCGGATAGCTACTACTCCTCCATTTCGGCTGGGCGTTCCATGTACCAGAAGAGGACCTGACGACCTTTAGTGATCTGTATCCCATATTTTGGTTATGGTAGGTACTTAAACTAATCCTGCTGAAATGGAAATGTTAATTTTTACTAATGGACGTTCCCTTGCTGGTCTCTGGATAGTCTGCTGTCAGTTGTAAATTGGGCATGCTTATTTGACTCCCTTTATCTCCAATCCAAGGGGACGCGCACAGAGAGATTGAGATTTTTTGAGGTCGTCCGTTTGGAGTAAAAACACTGATGTTTTTTACTGGATATGATTTATAATTGTTTGTAATAATTCAGATGAATTGCAATTTTGGAATTTGATTAGAGTGTTACTGATACTTGAGTCGGGCCATGTCAAGAGTCAGAATAATAGAAGAGTATGTATGAGAAGATGTATGAATGTGAATGAGGCAAGGAGTGTGTGCCAAGGCCGAGTTGTTTGGCGGTCCGTCCTCTCTGCCTACCCCTGCGGAGAAACGGCGTGATAGTTAGTTATATTAGAGTGTTGCAAGCTCTTGGGCTCCAAAATGTAAAATGAAATGTAAGTATTTTAAAACGAGAATGACAATAATATTATAATACGATAAATTAAAGACTGGTCACTTTTAAACACTTACAGCCTTACTAAAAAAAAAACACTCCGCGGCCGTTAAACGGTGTTTTTGTGAATCTTTAGATTTGACAACGGCGTATTTTCTTGTTTAAATTGGAGTTTTCATAATAATCCGCTAGGTGGTGTGATTGATGCGCCTGCGCATTGCTTTCCCGCTGAAAAAAAATAGCCGCGGAAATGCGGAAGAAAGTCGGTCGCGAGTGTGTGTGTGATTAAGATGATATTTTCGTTAATGATTTCAATCCTTGACTAATTCGCACTTTTATTCATTTACGCAATATATTTACTATTAATTTGTGTTGGTTTTCGTTAGTTTAAGTCAAATTGTGACACTAAAATCGTGTGTTCTAAATTGATCTGTCAGAAAATGGTTCTATAGGTTATATTCAGAAATAATTTGCATTTTAAGATCTTTATTTTATTATAAATTCTTGAAAGTGATGTTTTTTGGTGACTAAAATGTCTAATACATATTTTAGTAAACGTATCAAAGAAATTAATGTCTTAAGATGTGCAAGCAATGTATTCAAACGTGAGTTTTTTATTGTAAATTTTTTGGAATGAAAAGGTAATTTCAAGATTTTTTTATATTTTTTTATTGTGTGAAGGAGTAAATAGTGAGGTGACAGTTTTATTTCAAAATCATTAAATAAAAGGACTGTGTTTTTTGAATTTTTCCAAATATTTCAATGTTTTAATAGAAAGTGTTTGGGGTAAGTGAGTTTTTTTTTTCAACTTGATGTTTGAAGCTTAAAATGCTACAGTTTTTAAACATTTAAGTATATTTTAGATATGAAAATCTTAAAGGTAATTAAATTTTGGTTCTAAAATGGTTTTTTTTTTTACGACATCTCAAAAAATAATAAATATATAGGACATTAAAAAAAGAAATTCGAAATTCGTTGAAAATTACAAATGGAACAAATATATACAACAGATAAACTACCCTCCTTGGCCGTGTAAGCAATGTACATATCTTTCCAATTTTTTTTTAGTTCTTAATTAGTAAGGATTCTTCATACATGGTTGTTTGACCACTGTACAAATTTTTCAGAAAGTTTATTAGTAAGGCTGGTAACATGGCGACGTTGTCAGATCAAAACCATATATTTTGTTTAGTAAGAATTTGAAAAACGAAATGTACAGACTTTACACAACGTGCTACAGAAACACCGGTTAACGGCCGCGGAGTGTTTTTTTTTAGTAAGGCTGTTTGTGTATTTCAGACAGACAGCTGACAGCACAACTGTGTCAGCGATGTGGTCGGCTCGGGTTTTGTAGAGAGAAGAGATGGGGTAGCAACAGGTAGTTCGCCTGCTACCTTTCCCGGCCGGTCCAACGTGGCCACCTGTAGGAAATTCTCTATCTACCATTGCTGCCAACCGATGTAGTGCGTTCGGGGTCGGCTGTTACGTTTACAATATTTAGAATGAGTTGATATAAATATCATAGACAAATGATAACATAGACAAAAGTTGTATAGAAAAGTCAGACAAAAGGTGACACAGACTGGGACAGTGGTTTGTTTGTCTTGGAAGCGAATATTTCATAATTCTGGTTCTTTCATCACTACACTACTGCATTTCAGCGGGGTAACAGATATTTTGGTTATGGTAAGTATTTATAATAACCTGCCAAAATGCAACTGTAAATAACACCCTTTGCGTTTCACTGAACAGGGACAGAAATTTTACGTATTTATTTTTTTTACATTAACTCCACACAGGAGACCTTGCGGAAAACAATTTCCCTCAGGGAATTTTTCTACATTGTCACAAAAAATGTATGTATATATTTATATATTTCTTTATTACACAACTTGGTATCAGAGAAATAATTTATTTATTTTTTGTTTTTTATGGTTTTCAGCTTTTTGTTATGTAATTACGTAAATTTCTTAAGGACTTATAATATGAACTAAAACCTGTCAATTTGTCTGTCCTGGAACGGGAAACTTTCCTAGTTGGACAGGCAAAGCTTTCTTATATGTAAATTGTACTTTTTTTGTATCCATCTATAATAAATAAATAAATAAAAATAAAATATTTTTTGAAATACTATTTAAAAAACAATATTTTTTTTTTTAATAATAAAGTGCAATGTATGGCTTTTCTCGAAAAATTGTTGAGAAACTCTTTTTTAGAGTAACTAATTAGCAACTAAAAGAAAAATAAATGGTCTGATTTCATACAGCGGTTAATAGCGGATATTAGCATATTCTGAAAGGCTTTGAAAAATATATTCAAGAGGGGATGGGGAGGAAAGCAAAAGGGGGAAATCAGATCGGATTTTTGTAAATAAGCATTTTTAAATGTTTTCTATTATCTGTGAAAAATTCAGCTTCCGGGGAATTAGTTCCTAAAAATTTTAGATCATTATAGCAAAAAAAAGGAAGTTTTCGCCGGCGTACCACAAGGGTACATACTAGGCCCTACCTTGTATATTATATATGTTACTGCAATGAAATTGATTTTCTCTCATGTAAAACATTATGTTTATGCTGACGACACTGCCTTAGTTATTTCACACGAGGATTTATTAATGGCGAGTATTTTACTGCAAATTGACTTTGTCACTCTTCAAAAATGGTCACATGATGTAGGATTAATAATCAATGCTAAAAAAACGAAGCTTATGCACATAAGATCTCCTCATGCCAACATCACCATAACTCCAAAAATTGTTTCTCATGATTTTGATTGCATCCATAATTCTGTAATACAACCATGCTCTTGTAAAAGTATTGAACTTGTTTCAAAATACGTATATCTAGGCTTAACAATAGATTGTAATTTTAAATGGGATTTACATATACAAAAAGTTTGCGCAAGGCTTAGAGCTATAGTGAGCAAACTTTATAGACTGCAGTTTTTTATTCCACTGAATACCCTTAGAATAATATATCTATCATTGGCGGAATCCCTAATAAGATATGGAATAACTACATGGGGACATTCAACAAAAACAAATCTTCTTTCAGTGCAAAATTTACAATATTCCTTAGTAAAATTATTATTAAACAAAGCTGAATACGAATAAAGACATGATGTATCAAAATCATTACTATATAACTCTGTAAATTTATTATCTGTTCGTGCTATATTGTGGTTCAAAATTGCGAATCAACATACATCTCAATCTGAATATAATAAAATAGTGGTACATGTTCATAATACAAGACTAACTGCAAACGATGGACTTGTTAATAATAATAATAATTGGATAATTTGTAGAGCGCCGTTTTTGTGAGAAATCACCTCAAGGGCGCTGTACATCTTATTATGACTTCTTAGGCTCTACCTAGAACTATTATTTACAAAAGGACACAGAGAACATACTTACCTGGCAGGTAATTTCCGATAAACACACTTTAATTAGAAAGTTTATGCTTGGAGGAGATACGACTTTGCACGCGGAGGACGCTATATTAAAACACTGGACATTGCATAACTTTACATTTGCTACACCATCATTTTATTGTTATTCCCAGATACCTAAATAAATATGGTCAAAGAACTCTAGAATACCTCGTACCAATAATTTACAACATGTTACCCAATTCAATAAAAAGCTGTGAATTGACTTTCAAAAGGAAATATATGCTAAAAAAATGGTTATGTGAAAGAATTTTTTTGTACTAACCTCTGTTTTTCTAAATTTCGTTTTTAATGTTTTTTCCATTATTACAATCTTTTTTCTTTTTCTTTCTTTCTTAATATTTTTTCCATTATTACAATCTTTTTTCTTTTTCTTTCTTTCTTTCCTTTCGTTTTTTCCTCTGCTCTTTATTTTTATATATGTAAAAAATGTGGATGTATGTATATATATATAATGTAATAATGTGTATATTTTATGTACCTGTTTAAATTTTCTAAAATGTAATTGTTAAAAGAACCCGTTGTCAAACTGATATAAATCAGTTTAACGGGACTTAATGTAAAATTATGTAAAAAAAATAATATTAAATAAATAAATAATAATAAAAAAATAAAAAAGTCAAAATATTTCATTTAAAATTATTCAAATTTGACAGCTAGGCATCACAAAATGATGTTAATATTATGAACATACGAAGGCAATTGAATTGTGTAGAGGTAAGCAGAGGATACTTTTTTTTAATATTTTTTATTATGTACTATTTTGATTGTCCTCACATGGTTTTTTTCTACCGCCTTAAATATTTGATATTTTTACATGGCTCATATTGTAGAAGATGGAGAAAAAAGAAAGGAAAAATATGAGTGTTTTAGACCACACGACTGAAGTAAATACATCTTTAGCTCCATCTATACATCCGCATCTGCATCCGCATCCGCATGACTGAGATATTTCATGCATAGGCTATGAGAGGAAGAGAGAAAGAAAATGTGCGCGCGCACTGCTCTCTCTTGCTTCTACAGTGTGATACAGCCCGTTCGCCTCGCAACGCATTTCACTTTTCGTAACGCATTCGCCAGCTTACCCCCCAAGTCAAGCGTGCATAAAGAAGTACGTACTTAAAAAATTACTGTACATTTAACTCATTTTTGTCAAAATCGTCACATTGTTCATTTTAACGATGATATCTCCCTGTATTATTTTATAGCATATTTAATATGTAAAACACAGACCCGTGTAAATAAAATTTGATTTATTGTGAGCATTCCTCATTATCTCTAAACTTTTTATGTCTGACCAATTATCTGGACGACATGCACTTGTGTAATAAAATAAAATACAAAATTTAAAGAAAACATATTTGCTTGCCAATTTTCAAAGTAAAATTTAATTTAATTTATTTATTCATTTTAAATGCCCTGACAGGCTTTTACAATACATTTTACAGAATTTGCTACAAGGGTTTTTAAAAATATAAAAAACTTTTTTTAAAAACATTACACGGTAGATGTAAAGATGTATAAAATATATTGCAAAAAAAAATAGAATATAGAAAAGAGCAAGAAAAAATAAGAAACTGATGGGAAAAAATAATAAAAAAATCATAATTTACAAATGAACAATAAGAATAACATAAAATATGTGCAATCGTTTATTTATTAATATCAATAAAGAGAAAACATAAATAACTATAATTTAGTATCACAATACACTATTTTGTAATATAAAATTATTTTCAGAAGCAAAGTTTACACAATTATGTTTGTGATGTTAAAATCAGATCTCGAGGCTGAAATCCTAAAATGAATATTCTTACAGATGCATTTTCCTCTACTCTAGTCATTGAATATCAGATTTGGAGTTCAACTTACTATGTACATTATATTATAACTTCTTTGTTAGGCACTTCTTTTAGTAGTTTTTTTCAATAATGTTACATTTTACTAAATTGCAATAAGGAAGTTGAGTCCTTTCTTTTTTTTTTTTTTTTAATCAATGTTCACATACCAGTATTTATTTTTTTTTAAGTTTATTTCCATAATTAAAATAATTCTACAAGTTTGAATTTTATGCCCGCGGAAACGCGGGCTAAGAGTATAATACCGTGCGGGAGAGTTCGTGACGTCATCTGGTCCCTTGATTGTGTGAAATATAAGGTAAAATATTTACAAAACCGGGTCACGCTTAATATGAACGAAAAAAATAAATTTAAAAAGTTGCAGTAGGTAGATATTAACTAGTACTAATCAATTCAGTTACTGGAATATCGAAAAAAGTGCATTTTAATGGTTATTTTTTAAATTTAAAAACACGAAATGTCATTTTTCACCGACCGTTATCTTAGGAATTGTTGCAAGTTTCGGTGAAAAATGACATTTTGTGTTTTTAAATTTAAAAAATAACCATTAAAATGCACTTTTTTCAAAATTCCTTATTATAAAAAACTGAATTGATTAGTAATTTAAAGTAAACATTAACGGCCACCATAACACGGGCATGTGCCTAGTATGGCGGCCATAAATTCCACAATTGTTATATATTTACTATTCAAAGAATAAAGAAACATTAAAAAAAAAAAAAAAAAAAGTGCTTAGATTAAAAATGCATTATTAAATTTAATGTAAATCAACTAGTTATGTTTTATTTAAATTTAATCAACATGATCAATTTAATTTCTCCAAGTGAAAAAGCAATTAAAATAAATTAAATTAATATATAAAAATAATTTGAATCCTTACCACTTATTTGTCGGGTGCCAGCCGACATCACTATTTGTACGGTACAACTCAGTTGTCGGCTGGCGGCCGACAAGATAAGACGTGCGCGCGTGGTGTATTTTCGCACGCAAAACTTGACATGTGATGTTGTTTCTTGTGATTATTCGATAAAATACATTTAAAATCACGTTTTAATAAGATTTTTGACTGTTTTCCGTTTTTATTTTACTATAAAATAACCTTTGCAAATTCACAAAATGGCGGGAACTTCGCGTGATATGGCATCTGAATACCAAGTGTTTTTGGAATATGAATCTTATGAAAGTGACAGTGAGTACGAGCCTGTTGCTTGTGATTTTGAAGATAATGGTGGTGATAGTGTTAACAGCACAGAAAATCACAGTAACAGAAAGTTTCCAGGGGGAAGACACGAAACAGTGTCGTTTTGTGAGGTCTGTTCCAGAAAACCTGGTCTCCATCCTGGAGAATATTTTAAAAAGTATCATACTATGCAAAAATATAAGTAGTCCATATAGTTTTCTGTAAACTGTTTTTTATTTAAAGAATAAATCATTATGAATGAATCTTTAACGATTTTTTTTGTAACTGCCTATTAATAAATTAATATTTTGCCATTATTTAAATTAGAGTTGGCTGACAAAAAATATTAAAAAATAATGGAGTGGTAAGGGTAAAAAGTAGACACCGACAAAAAAAAATTGAACAAACAAAACAAAACAATTGAAAGTAGCTTGAAAAGATATGTACATATTTCTATAAAGAAAAAACATCAACGTTTGTCCGATACGACCATTTCAATGCCACAATGACACAGACTCCACTGAGTAAAATACTAAATCACCAAGTAAATTGACATATTCCAAGGAAATTGACATAATAATAATATATGTATAAGGTCTTTCAATAGAGATGCTCAAAATTTGTTATAGCAGCCGTGTTGTTAAAGTGACATCTGTCAAATTTGTTGTTAATTATTTAGTAGTATACGGCAAATCACCATGAAAGGTTACAGCATACATTATATTACAACAACAAAGTGTGGAAATCATCAAATTTAAAATCTTATCAAAAAATTGATGTTTATCTCGCGCGGCGGCGATGTGAACAGCCGCTGAGATCGTGCCATTTAATGCCATTACACTTCTTCCTTTTGGGTTGCCTCTATGCAAATAAAGCGCAAACAATTGATGCCCTCAAAGTCAACATAACAAACGCCATCTACAAATTCAACCAGATTTAAGCGACACAGTCGTTCAAAATTGGACCTCCCGTATACTTGCTACCATGCAAAGCCACAGCGGAAATTTGAATCACATTATATTCCACACTTATTGCCTTTCAAATAAATATAAAATTGAGCGGATATCTCAAACACAATTTGTTTTATTTACATTTTAAAATCGAGCGTCTTTATTGAAAGACCTTAAAGACTTATTTCAATATATTAAATAAAATTTTTCAAGAAATGCAAACTTTGAAGTTTCCTTGATAATGGGCTTATGGAGATGTAAAATTGGTACTCTGAGCCATCGATCTTTGATCTCATTTGTTGTATTGCCAATGGCCATCGAAGCCGAAAGCCGAGTCCGAGTCAGAGTCCTGTAGGGTGGGTGAGCCGGGGCGAGAGGGCAGGCTGGCAAGGCTGGCCTGGTCCTCGCAGGGGGCGGCTCGCGCCTGGCTCGGCGTGCCGGGGGTGCTGCGGCTCTGCTGTCCTCCCTTGGTCACGCGGCGCTTCACCTTGGTAGACGCAGGAGGCGGCATACCTGCCGTGCCACCATCCTGCAAACAAACAAACACTGAGGGTGAACGTATGCTGAGATTAAGGCGGCGCAGCACGTGCATGTGCAGATTTTGTAATGTATGGACTTGTGTGATACAACGTATGCTGAGAGACAGACATCGCAAATCCATATATTACAAAATCTGCACCGCCTGAATCTCGGCACAATCTCACCCTCAGGATGGACACACTCATTGCTTTATTCACTTTTACACATGTCTCCGACTTCTTCCACCTGTTTAAATCTGCATGGATAGTGCGAGGCTGTCTGAAACATTGGGTCAAGAAAGAGAAGAACAAAATATTAGGGCGAATTATCCTAAAAGTCAAATAACATAACCCATTGGATGCATTACAACACTACAAGCACTATTTGGAATCCACATTACTGCAAATATCATTGTAGAATCAGTTAAAAAAAAGCTAAGAATCTTATCCTTCAAATGTGGACTACATGACCATCTTCTTTCTTTTTATATGAAAAAGTTGAGGATCCGTCATCGGGATGTGCTCCAGGTTTTACGATTGGCTTGATGTTAACCTCTCGACTGCCGTTCGCCCACCGGTAGCCGCGGGTCGAAATTAAAATTTTTTTTTTTTTTGAAGCGATTTTGTTCCTTATGTATAAAGAAGTTGTATGAAGAACAAGGTCAGAATCGCTTGCGCCGTTCTCGGTCTTGACATAGCAAAAATCCGCATAGCGCCAACCCATCTGAATAATTTATAATAAATATCTATGGTCAACTTGGCGTCACTTTTACAAACGGTTTTCAACTGTCATTTCATTTTCAAACAAGTATTTATGTCATTACTTCTTCGAAAACACCTTTGAATTGGTTTTTTTCATGTAGGGTGTCTATTCAGGTTTGTAGAGAAACAAAAAAAAATTATCATTTTCGTATGAATATATTTTATTTACATTTTTTTGTCGAATGGGAAATATTTTCACACTTTTTTGTTAAAAATAGCTATTCTGGGAAAACTTGTAACGATATTATCATGAAATATATATGAATAATAAGGTACATTATCTGGCAAACAGAAAACAATCACAAAAAAAACAATTCCTTTGTTTTTATACGATATTTGAGCAAAAGCCGGGAAGATAATTTCGCGCGATTTTTTCCAAAAACACCTGGCATTCAAGAGGTTAATAAAGCTAGTGGGCATGACGGAATCCCCGCCCTGGTATTGCGGAGGTGCACTGCAGAAATAGCTCCGATTTTGACAAAGCTTTTCAAAATGTCCCTGAATTCTGGCTCTGTAACCCTCTGGTTGGAAAAAGCGGTTATCCATCCTATACCAAAGAAGGGTGACCGCTCAAACTCGGCCAACTACCGCCCCATAGCGATCACATCAGTTCTATACAAGTAAACTGATATTACTATATTGTTTGTAAAACTAATTATTAAAAGGGAAATTAAATTCCTTGGGTTGTATTATTTCGGTGTCAATAAAATTTTATACTTGTATGCTAAAAAACAAAGTGTATTATTAAAAAGTTTCCTTTCTACTAAAACATTACATTTGGTCCTTTAGCCGGATTAGACAATAATTCTAAATTATACCCGAGTTACACGCTTTCTCAAGAAATATCGATAAAATCGTGTGTGATATTGAACCAGCCATTCAGAAAATCAAGAAAGAAGACATCAAGGGCAAGTGATCACCCTAATTCCTTTATTTCCCTTTGGCAGATGAGCAAAATTGAATGAAAATACATAACAGTATTTTTGCTTTTTAAAATCAAAAACGGACTGATTGTTGCAAGTGGTATTGAATCGATTTCATACCCGATATAAGATACACATTGTAGTAGACAATAAGATTTATTGTTACAACAACGTCATAAAGAAAGAAAAAAAATTATACAGTATTTTTGAAATTTCCTTTCAATATATATAATTACCGGAGATAAAACATGGAAATCACACATCATTAAGAAACCTGTTAGATGAGGCACAGTTGCATCTTAAATCGTTGAACAATCTAAACATACCCACCGAGAATTGGGATGTTTTATTAATATATTTGCTGTCTAACAGAGCTCATTGGGAAACCTTTACTACCCAAAATAAGCTTCCTACATTTGCTGAATTTATTAAATGTTTATCGGATCGCGTTCAGGTATTAGAATTCTCAGCCCCAGTTGAAAAAGGGCATAGTCAGGGAAGAACATTTCCTTTCAATTTTAAGAAAGAGGCCTTAGTTTCATTAGCGCCTCTAAAATTATGTATAATGTGCAAGGGAGATCATAAGATTTATAATTGCAAACATTTTTTGAATGTAAATACAAAAGAAAAAATTGCAAGAATACAGAAATTAAAAGCATGTTTGAAATGTTTATATGTTGGTCACAAATTAAAGGATTGTTGAAGCAGATTTAATTGTCGCCATTGTAAAAGTGAATCTCACAATTCATTGTTGCATATCAAAAAAGAAAACGAAGATCAGAATTCACAATCGTATGATACAGCTTCGACATCGAACAATTTTATTTTATTGTCAACAGCAGTAATTAATATGCAAAATAATAACGGAAATTTAATCCAAGCTAGAGTGTTACTGGACTCAGGCGCGCAGTCAAATTTTATTAGCGAAGACTTCGCAACCAGATTACAATTGAAATTAAAAAGGACTAATGTGCCGATTACTGGAATTCAAAATAAAGTATTCAAATAAAATATAAAAATTCAAAATAATAAATTTAGATAAAATTTATAATTATTTATCGCATGATGAGGTTTTGAAGACTCGGGTGATATTTGATAGATCCTCAAAATCATCTACTGGTAACATGGTACGGTGTGAAGCGCCGTTTCCAGATAAAATTTATAATTATTTATCGCATGATGCGGTTTTGAAGACTTGGGTGATATTTGATGGATCCTCAAAATCATATATTGGAATATCTTTAAATGATGCCCTTATGGTAGGGCCGGTTTTACAAAAGGATCGGCTACGCTTGGAATGGAGAAACTCTTCCGAAGAAGAAAATCGAACTTTAAAAGGCGATAGTGTTAGAAAATAGTGGGGTACGGTCGTTAAATCCTCATTTTGATAATCCTTGTTCTATGGGTATTTCAATGAAAGATGCTCCGAGAAACTAGCGTCATTGATCCCCTTGGCACCGGTGCATAGTCGGGAAACACCCCAAACGCTCGCCCAACATATGTACACGGTTGACATCTGTCACATGAGAACGGGTCGTTTTTACGACTCGTTCTCGAGTTCAACAGCTCGGCTGTGGAACGATTTGCCGGTGTTTGATCTGTATTTCCTCCTTCCTACAACATGGGTCTCTTCAAGACGAAAAAATAATACTCCTTCCTGTCCTCAAAAAGACCCTCCATGCAGCATCTTCAAAGATAACATAGGCCCCGAGAGAAATTATTTTCCTCAGGGCCTCCTGTATGGAGTTAATATTAAAAAAATATATATATATATATCTTAGATCATACAACGTACGTCGTGATTACTTCAAGATTGATACACTTAAAACTAGAAGGCAATTGACTGATTTAATAATATGTTTAATTAGACATGCGTTTCATATTAATATTGGTTTATCGTTCCCTTGTTTCTATAATTTTAATACATGAAATGTACTCTAATATTCCGATTCCTGTATATTATACAAGAGGCATTATTGAAGTAAAACTTCTTTAAGCACAATATGACGAGTAATTCGTTTTCAAACGGAAATGACGTTAAATATCGGTACAATTATTTTTAAAGGGTTCTCGCCTTTGCTAGAATATTTTTATTATTTTCCGAAACTTGGATGAAAAATCAAGACACTCATGTCTACAGATGAATGATACCCAGCTACACCACCGCCTGTTGATTTTGGTTGCTTGTATTGAGAAATGCAATAAAATTTTTGAATATAGATTCGCTCTTCATTTTTCATCCATGTTTAGGAAAATAAAAAATACAAGTGTGCTTTAGACCACACGACTGAAGTAAATACTTCATTAGCTCCATCTATACATCTGCATCCGCATCCGCATCCTTATCCGCATCTGCATGACTGAGATATTTCATGCACTGGCTATGAGAGGAAGAGAGAAAGAAAATGTGCGCGCGCACTGCTCTCTCTTGCTCCTATAGTCGCCTGATATAACGCCTTTTCGTAATGTATTTCAATTTCCGTAACGCATTCGCCAGTTTACCCCTCAAGTCAAGCGTGCATTAAATAAGTATTATATAAATATTTACTTCAATAAAACAAACACAGATGGCAATAATTGTATCAGTTTAGTAATAGGTATCTGTCACAACAGTCAAGGAAGTTTTACTTCAACCGCGCGTAAAGGTTAGACGCACTCATATTTTTACCTGCAAATTGTGGGCAGATCCCCAGGTGTTGTTGGTGTTGATGTCACCGGGTTGTTGGTTCATTGAGGACTTGCCGGCGAACTTAAATCCCTCGCGCTTGCTGCCGGAGCCGACCCCCAGAAAGTTACTGAAGGCGTGTGTTGTTTTCTTCACCCGTAGGTTCAGCGAACCGATGCGTAGAAACTTTGTGTCTTTTTGTTTATCTGAAAATTACATATTTCTTATTACAAATCCGAATCCATTGAAATTACAGTTGTGACAGTAAACTAGTACTTTTGAATTATATTATATTAAGAAAAAATAAATTAGTACAATTCTCTTCATAAAATGAAGATACAATAGTAAATTTAAAAAAAATAATCTGGTTAAATTTTGTGGGTGAGGGCAATATCTTTTTGCAGTTTTATGGTTCATATGAATTTTTTTTTTAAAAATGTGTCTCTTAAGACTCACCTGCTTGTTTTTGTCTGTAAGCCTTAATTTCTGAAAGTAAAAAAAAAAATACATGAAACAAACATTGAAGAAAATCAAAACAGAAAATGATAAAATACTAACCGAAAGTGCAAATATTTGGCACCTGACTTACACATTAATTAAAAAAGTAAAGGTATATGATAAAATCTCTAATTATGTTGAGAAAAGTTTAACTCTTTTAACTAACAGTGTGAAAATGCTAGTGAAATTTAGTTGAGAAATGAGAAAATATAAATAAATTAGATGGAAATCCACCATACCGAATTTTACAACTTTATTCCACAAAACCAAATGAAAGACTTGTGGGAAGCGAACGATGCAGCAATCTTAAATTGGAAGCATTCCTATTGGTTTCTCTTACGCCAATAGCGATCCCTCAACATTCTCACAGTCACCATCTGCCTTGACAAATTTAACAGAACCATTCTGTTCTAGACTGCCGAACAAATAACAGCTTTGCAAATCACTTCTTGTTCGCTTCCACTTCCATATACGATTTCTTCATAAATATTAAATTATGGTTCGGATGTAAATTGTTTCAATAAACTTGTAAATACAGTGTTAAATGCTTATTTAATTTATACACAATCCATCTACACACAACATCACCCCCATAGACTGCTCTGCGTGGTTGTATTGTTAAACACACATTTAATAGCAGGCTGAGGGTTAAAAATGTTTCTCTGCTTTTTGTATTTTGGGAGTGAGTTATTTTACTAATTTCCAAGTAATGCAGGAAGCGAAGATACAATATCAACCCTAATGAAGCAGCAGTTATGCCAATGGTATAAAGTTATGAATTTAATAAACCTGAGAAATAGATTAATATAGCTGCAGATGTCATTACTTGGAGGAAGGTTTATAAAAGATACATTAATCTTAGAAATAATAAAATAAAAGTAGATTTAGCTTACCACAACCAATTTGCTGATGCACTACCAGGAAAATAACCTTAGATCGTCAATGCAAGGTTTAGTATCTAATTTAAACATTCAAAAACACTACCAAGGTAGTGTGGTTAGTAAAACATGCAGTGATCAACAAATTAAAAAGTATGAAATAAAAATATTAGTCCTACTTACCGTGTCTACCAATCTACAAAATACTTATAATGTTAGCCCTTGAGGTGTTTGTTGACAAAAATGGCTCTGTAAGAACTAACCAGTTATTATTAACACTAGCTGGGGTACCCGGCTTCGCTCAGGGAGTTGACATGAGATAGTGTAGTAGCCGTCTATTCCTTACCCATTCAAAAAAGGCTTCGAATTTTCCACAATGTTCCAGAACATTACAAAATATTCGAGATTGTTCTGGAATGTTCCGCAATGATCTGGGATCATCCGGAATGTTCCCTAACACTCCAGACTACTCCCGAACATACCCAACATTCCAGAATGTGCTGGGATGTTCTGAAATGTTGTGGAATGCTCTTGTGTACTCTCGAATGTTCTGCACAAGGATTTTTGCTTCGAAAGTTGACCCTTTCAACGCAGTTTTCATTTGTTTTGTTGAAGCGATATCCACGTTTCCTATTAACATTTTTCGTGTAGTACGTTGGTCAGTAATGAAACTCTGTTCATTTACAGTTTTTTTTATCTCTAGGACAGTCACATTTACTGAAATCATTGCATTTGCAAGGCGAAATATCAAACAGCACTTTACTTTCGCGACGGAATTCCTCCATTTTTTTCTCCGGTATTAGGGCAATCGGTGCTCCGCCCGCCTTCACCTCACACCTCCAATAGTCAAAACTGGGACTATTTGTAAATGATTTCGTAAATATATACCTTAATACATTTGCTATGAAAGATATATATATATATATAATATCATTAACAAAAGCCTGTTGGAGGTACAAAAATACGTGCGTTGATCACATGATTCAGCTGCAATGAACCCTGTAATAGGAGAAGGGTAAATAACATCATGTTTATTTGCTGGATTATTATGCCGTGTTGCATTCCTCCTACTAACCAATGTTTCGGACAGCACTACAGTGTCCATCATCAGGGCAGATGTTTAGATTTTGGCAAAATGTTTGTTTATGTATGTGGGAGGATACATTGTTGCGCGCATTAATCCTCTTGGAGCCGGTATTTCAGTATAATAATTTAGTACTGTCAAGTACCGCACACGTTAAGCTTAACCCCGTTGTAACTATTAATGGGGTTTTTGTGAATTTCAATTGCCTAAGTAAAAAGGTGCGCTCAATTCGTTTTTGGTCTTCCCAGGAACAAATCCAAAGTCTATTTCAATAAGTGCTCGGAAATTGAGGATTTGTCCTGATGGCCGAGTTCGCATGCTCGAAAATGTTCAGAGATATTATTAAAGATTGTCCATTGTGTTTGTAATGTTGGCTAAGGAGAAAGCGCTATACGGCACAGTAACCAAAAAATTAATCACAATAATACTTTTGGCAAAAAATCTCAATTCAAGATAAATATTTTATACAAGGCAATAACATTTTGAATAAATATAAATTGAGTTTTTTATAAGCAAAAACAGTGCAGGTGTACTGAAAAAAAAAAGTACAAGTGTACTTTATTGAAAATTTATCGAATAATATTTTTATCTCAAAAAGCCAGATGAAAAACTATATAAGTACTATAAATTGAACCAAATTAAAACGCTCATAATTGCCAAACTTACCTTCTGTAGGAAGAATTTTATGTTCAAAAATATAACCACGCATTAGTGTTAATGTGAGATAGCACTAATACAAAAAATACTTTATCCCTCGGGTGGGGGAGAAACATTTTAAGAACGAGGAAAAAATGTTTTTATTAACAAATGAAATAAAACTGTATGATAAAAGTAGTTAATTCAAAGAAAATAAATGTTTTTATTAGTAAATACATATATACAAAATGGTTCTTAGATACAAACTATTTAATCACACAACTCTATTCTACAAGCTATGCAACATGCATTTTTAGTATAATATATAGGCATAAAACAAAAATCACTAAGATTGTCTATGGTTAGTAACAATAGAAGCATTGGAAAAAAAATTGTGTTAAAAAACGGCGCTATACAAATCATCCGAATACTTATAGTATTATTAAATCTTGAATTATTTGCTTCTGGTTTTAAATGGACAGATTTCATAATTATATGGAAGATTAGAGTTGAGTTCAGAGACTTAGAAGTGACGAGTCTTTGAACGGAGGGGAGGCAAATTTAGATAACGCTTTATAGAAATAGAAGAATGGATATTTGTTTAGAGAGGGACAACCAAAAAGTATGTGATCTAAAGTTCCCACTTCTAGACCACAGAAAGTACAATCTGAGGAGTCAAGCACGTGGGTTTTAAAAAGGTTGGAGGGAACGGAGCAATGACCGATTCACCTTTGAATAAGTGAGGAAAATTGTATTTGGAAAATGGAAGAATAGTTAAAAACACGGTTAATAATAATATAGTAATGCGTATACTAATGCGTAGTGAAACTGTTCTAATAAGTTCTCATTCTAGTTCATATTTTTTCAATAATACTCATACTCATCATACATATAGAATTTATAGGTACTCGTCATACGTATAGAATTTATAGGTACTCGTCATACATATAGAATTTATAGGTACTCATTATACATACAGAATTTATAGGTACTCGTCATGCCAATAGAATTAATAGGTACTCGTCATACATATAGAACTTAAAGGTACTCTCCATGCATATAGAATTTTTAAGTACTCGTCAAACATATAGAATTTATAGGTACTCTTCATACATGTAGAATTTATAGGTACTCATCATACATATAGAATTTGATAAAATTAATTTAATAGGATAGGTAAATTTCCTTTCAAAAGAACAATAGTTTTAATAGTATTTAAAATGGATTTTCACTAAAGACAAATGCAATTATAGATTTGCAAATAGTAAATTTAAAGAGACATTTTTTAGAAAGTTTCCTGAAAAAAAGCTACCTCCCCGCTCTTGGAAATGACTGTCTTTGCGGGCGAGAAGGTCTTCCTAAGGAAGCTCTTCCTGGTCTTGTCCTTGGGCATTGTTTTGAGCGACTTGGCGCGCTGGCTCTTGGCCAGTTTGGCGTGAGAGTTAATGAGGCTGCGGTTCGGGAGGGACATGCGCTGCTGCGGACGGTACTCACTGCGGTAGGTCTCGGCCGACACGCTGGCGCTGGTATCCTCCGTCACCCGGTACTGCCGCGCCTTCCGCCCCGACCAGTCGCGCACCGTCTGATCCGCTTCTGTAACCACATTCATTCTAATTACACTTTGACACAAAAATACAAGAATCATACAAAAGACACATTTTAAAGATAATGATTTTTTAATAATATTAATATTGCAGAAAGATTACAGCAAATTCGTACTCTGGTCTGAACTTTATATAAATCCGCTTTTGGTCAAAGAAATTATTTTTATCAGGCTCCACTTATATTATAGCCTTCCAGAATACATAAAGTCATCTAATTCCTTGTGAACTTTTAAAAATAATTTTAAATTATTTGTGATAGCCGAGGATTGGCAATTAATTTTTTCATCTTTGTCCTTTAAAAATTAACAGTATATTATATTGTCTAAATATTTTTTTCGTTTTTGATATATATTCAATCTTTCATCTTGGTCCTTTATAAATTAATAGCATATTTTTATTTCAAATCAACTACAACAATCAACATGTTTACAATATAATGTATTAGTCAGTGCATTACCCATTATCTGTAAGAAATGTTAATGTAACGATATTGTTCTTTCAAGAATTATTTTGTGTTATTTTTATTAATTTGTAGAATTGTTAACCTCAATACAGGTTTGTCCTAGTGAGGTTAAAAATTGGATTGTAAACTGTAATACTAGCATGTAAAGAAACAATATATAAACAAATAAATGTTCTTACTGTAAACGTCGCACAGCAAATTGTAGACACCTTCATGGTGAAGCTGCATTGAAATGTGCAGAGGTGTGTAGCCCTGGAAAGTAACAGTAATTGGAGATTTTACTAAGTTATATTATTTAGATAATAAACATCAATATGCAATGAATAAGCAGAGGAGAAAGTTTTGCATACTATTGAACGTCTAAGTTTAGTATATCCTACTGAAACTTATGAATGGTGAGGCATGGTAACATGAAATGTGCACAGCTCTATGTGTCTGTCATTTCTAGATCAGGGCTCGGCTCATAACGACCCGCAGGCTCTAAGGCCGAACCTCTGTCTATTTTAATCTGGCTGGCAAGCTGCATTTGATATTTTCAAACCTTAAAAAAAAACATTTGTCTTTTTTAACGGCAGCATTATGTGGTTTCACCTGCTTCTTCTGAAGATTTACATGTTAATTTTGATGTAATTGCCAATTAACTTCCCGAGTATTTCCCAGTTAACTCATTCACAATTGTGTCTGCAGAAGCAGTCATTTTTGGTTCCTCACTTGGGACGGTGTGAGTAAGTGTTGGAGTGAAAGAACGAAAGAAACGCCTGGAAGAGGAAGAGAGAATTAAAATGACCAACCGCTTCCAAGAAAACATTAAATTGTTTTGGAAGGAGGTCAAAAGATCCCGGAGTGGTACAGAGAACGGAAGCATGAAAGTGATAAAATCAAAAGATGGAAAAATTTTGACAAATGAGAAAGAAATAAAAGAGAGGTGGATGAAGTATTTTGAGGAAGTCTTCGAAAGCGACCTAGGTGATAGTGATTCCAGTAGCGAATCAGGTATGAACGATGACGGAGTAAATGTTACCAGAATCAGCATGGATGAAATAAAAAGATCAATTAAACATACGAAGGATGGTAAGGCTGTTGGTTTTGACAATCTCACTGCCGAATACTTTAAAGGAGATAGCCGTATAATTCTCACATGGTTGTGCAAACTTTTTAACCAGTGTTTAGAGGAGGATTACACACCATCAGATTGGAGAAGGGCTGTGATCATGCCGTTATGCCCTGTGTCATGCATGGAATTTGGGAATCATAAGGCTATTTATTAGCTTGCTAAGTTCAGTCGGCAAGTTGATTGGTAGAATTTTGATTGAAAGGGTAAGAATGGAAACCAAAGATAAAATAAGGGATGTGCAAGGTGCTTGGGGTGCATGGACCAGATTTTCTCATTGCGGATGCTCACTTAGAAGTTTCTGGCAAAAAACCAGAAACTCTTCTAGAGAAAAAGCTATGGAAGATGTTGTCCAAGTATGGAGTGAATACAAATCTCATACAGGCAATCGCGTCTCTGTATGAGGGAAGTGATGCATGCATTAGGGTAAACGGTGGTTTTACGGGGTGATTTGACATCATAAAAGGTGTTAAACAAGGCTGCGTAATGTCACTGTGGTTATTCGATCTATACATGGACAATTGTATGCAAGAATAAATTGAAAGAGGCAGGATTGGGAGCGAAATTGAATGATCTGAAAGTATGTTGTCTGTTATATGCTGATGATGCGATGCGGGGAAACGGCGTGATGGTTAGTTAGTTAGTTAGTCTCTTGGGACGGTCCGCCGTCGTACGCAGCATATGAAACATTTTTTTCAAATTGCCTATTTGAATTTTAGGTATTTCAAATTATTCATTTTAATTTTAAAATAACCATAAGTACAAAATATGTGTGTATTTCCTACAAGTATATTATTTCATTCAGAGGTTCTCAATCTTTTAGATTATATTTTAAAATACTAAAATATAATTAATGAATACATTAAATAATAAAAAAATAAATATAATAATTAAACGGTCCAGATGTTCTCAAACATTTCTGAAAGAGAAAATTTAAATGTTTTATTAACCGATTTTTTTTCTAATTACAAATTATATGATAATTTTAAATAAAAAAAATAATATAAAACACGGCCAGATGTTCTCAAACTATTCCAAAAGCGAAAATCTGTAATATTAAATATTATATAAAAGAATTCATTTTTGAGATTTTTTTTAATAATTAGGTAGGTTTACAAATATAAAATATCAAAAAATTCAAATTAGAAACATTAATTTTCTCTGTCAAAAAATTAGACAAGCAGCTAATATATATAATATGTATACACAGTCAATATTTTCAGATTTTTTTTTACTGTTGAGATTGCTCAACTTTGAAATTTGTGTTATAGGTATATTGAAATTCTTACCCCGTTCTGCACCGCGAAGAAAGGATCAGCACATGAAAAAAGGATAGGTACAACAATTATAATAATCAGTTTGCAGAAATCTTTGAATCTAGGATTAGCCCGTCTCATGACGTTGTACCTATTAACCAAAATGTTACGTAATACATACTTTAATAATAACCTATAATAAATTTGTATTTCAAAGGAAATTGACAAATGTCATCAGTAATGTACCTACTCTTACGCACTGAATTAGATTTGTTTTTATATTTGACTATAAGAAAGTAATAACAGTAACTCACAATATGCCATTGATTTGATTTTTCTCGAAAAGTGAACTAAATATCGTCGCAGGAAAGCAATACTGCTGTAACCGCCACAAACTATGAAAATACTTTTTACATACTTGGCTTGGGTAGGGAGGAGTCTGAAAAACTATTATATAATGTGACTTAAAACGATACATGGTTACCTATGAATGGCATATAGTAAAAACTTAGTACATAGGTATTAAATAAAACAAATAATAATAATTTAAATTGCATTTGGCACTCTACACACTTTGGTTCCTTAGAACAGGCAATCTGCCTAGCTAGGAACTAATATCGACCTAAAACAACGTAATAACACTTGTATTCATTTTAAATATATTCTCTTATTATGTAATATTATTTGTTATTTTGGCTTTAAATGTATCAAATGTAAATAAATAAAAAAATAAAAAATACCATTTTCAAGGATATTTTTTTCTGCGTCGATTTATCTGGGTCCCGTGACTCTATAACATTAGATAAGAACTGTACGAAGTTGGAAAAACTAACCGTTTTGTCAATAATACGTTTGTACACACTTCAAAATCCCCATGTTCTTTACGTTTGGCGGTTACGATAATATTCAATTTAATAGAGAAACGACAAAATCGCGTATACGGAAACATTATTGTTCATTATTGAGAAGATGTATGAATGTGAATGAGGCAAGGAGCGTGTGCCAAGACCGAGTTGTTTGGCGGTCCGTCCTCTCTGCCTACCCCTGCGGGGAAACGGCGTAATGGTTAGTTAGTTAGTTAGTTATTGTTCGGTTGTTGCTTACAGCATTTTCAAAGATTGTATTTAATGGCTGCAGCGGTTACTACATATTATTTGTTTGCTTTTTCATAACACTTGTCATTTACTACAACTTGTCAGTACTTTCTTAGAATAAGTTAGCGTATTTACAACAATTATAAAGATCGTGAGTTATCGTTATTTGTACGTTACGGTGTTGTAAAACAAACGAATTTAGCCAAAAAAAAAACGACAAACATTTTCAGCAATTCAAAATTTTAAAATTGATATCTTTGGCGCTTACAGCAATTTCTGCAGCTGAAAATAAAGTTGATTTCAGTATTTATACATTTAGCAGCGGTGTTTACAACATTTTTGGCGTACGCAAACAAAATTTCAACTGCTGTAAGCGCCAAAAACATTGTACTTCTTCACTTACAAAAGATTTAAATATTGCTATTTGATAGATGACATTTTTTCCTAAGCATTTTAAAAATGGCATTTTCCCAACCATTGGTTTAAAAGTTACGATTTTTTTTCTAAAATCTGAAAAGTTTTCGGATCTGGTGAACAATTTGGTATTTTGTTGTTATAGCAGTATTGCTTTCTTGCGACGATATAGGTATATATTTTTTTATAATATTTTTAAATATAGTTTTTACACGGGCACAAGTGATTGCTTTTTACATTAATATAAATAATAACAAGATACCAACTTTGGTTGTGGGCGGGGTTGAACAGTATTTGAATTACTTGTAATTGGAATACAAATACTTATTTGGTATTTGTATTTCAATTACTTCATAAAAATGTAATTTTTATTTGGTATTTCCCGATGCTGAAGTATTTTGTAATTGGTATTTCAAATACTCATGGCTCCAAAATACATTTTCACACAAATAAATTTAGCGATCTTATGATAATGAAAAATAAGCTGACTCATACGTAGACTAAAAACACTAGAATCCAGAGCAAAATATATTAATCTTTAGAGTTGGCAACACTGCGCGTCAAAGCAAGCGGGGGATTGGTTTATTTATGGTAAGCGGTATTGGTTTATGGCAATTATTACAGATTATTTTCTTTAATTTTTCTTTAATATGAAACCGTTTGTCTTATGATGAAAATATTTACGAAATACACGACTTGAAAGTATTTTGTAATTTGTATTTTAATTACAGCAAAGCATGCATTTTGCCCAACCCTGGTTGTGGGTCTGTGATTGTAACTCTGATTCATAAAACTGGAAATGTTTTGAATTTACAAGTGTCATTTTCTTCATTGAATCCAATTGTGTCAAGAATTCAGACTTGAGTAAATGCATATATGTATTATAATATACTGTATTTTTACCAGAGAGTGATTTTTAATCTGTATTTGAAATGTATACATACTTATATATTTTTAATTTTTTTAATAAAGTAAGATTGTGTGATTTTTGAGATAATGAATTGGCAATAGGTACTGACACTGCGCTGATTGACGATTGAGGGACATTTTCCTGCCACCAGTTTGACGATATCTTCATTCCCGTGCTTGGCGGCCCAATGGAGAGCGGTCTGAAACAAAAAAAAAAACAAAAACATTATTTATCTATTTATTTAAACGCTCATGGGGCATTTACAAATAATGCAGAACATGTTTTTTTAGCATTACAATGCAAATAAAGAGTTGACAAAATACAGGTAACATAAAATATAAGAAACAAAATAATATAGGTTACATAAAAAATTTAAAAGTTGAAACCAAATAAGTAACATAGAATAAAAGTTACGTAAAAATAGATTATTTGCCAATATCCTCCAAATGAACAATAATATTAATAAAAACGAGCACTAAATATAATATTTTATGAACAAATAGTTGTTCTATTTGAAAATTAGAGATGGCAGCATTTCCGCTTGTATCTGGTACGTGGAGCGATTGTGTACGACAGATTTTAGCGTATTAAAATTAAAAATGTTTAAAATTAGTAATCAAATACATATAAATATTGACACCTCATTAAATATGAAATAATAAAACCTGCTTTAAAAAAAACCATTAAGTATTTAAATCGTGTACGCTTAGGCGATCCGCTCACTGAGGCAACTGGAAACTAACAACTGGCAACTGTCTTAGTATGACAATGTGATGGCCCGCACACTACACAATCAGTTAAAACCCCGTTGTCAATGGTAACGCAAGCGGTGACTCGCGACTCGCACTGCTGATTGCCGGTGCCGGCCGTTGCTAGTTGCCAGCTGTCAGCTGATTGTTCTTCGTCTATGGTTAAACAAGCTTTTTGACCAATCAAGACACAGAAACCAGCCAGTTTTAGTTCCAATATTTATCATTTTTTATTTCAAATAATTATAAAACAAAATAAGTCTACTGTTTTAATTTTTATGAGAAAAAAATGTGTTCTAGATAAAACAAGCAATTGTAAAGCATATCAATGGAATTATGTTACTGAATAAAAAAAAAAAAAAGTACGACCATACACATTAAACAGTGTTTAAATACAAAGGCGAGTAGCATAGAAAACCTTAACCTGCAAAAAACACAATAGGTGCTTAAAAAGCGCTGTTACCCTTTATGCCCGAATTAAAAGTCGGATATTTCCATTTTCACATACACCTGTTATGTTATGTAGTTATATATATACATAGTTATGTTTCGGTGTCCTGAAAAACCTAAAGCCTATCCACTGCATGATGAAAACAGTGCAAACTGTATCTAAATAAATTTTAAGTGTTAATCTCAAGTGACCTCCCAGGTAAGCATGGTCCTGTATATTTTCTGCCTGTACAGAGTCTAAAAATATATAAATAAAACAGCATTCCGTACATTTTATGCAGCATTTCGTACATTTTATGCAGCATCGCGTTCATTGATCAAATTTAATGTACATATAGTTTTTTATCAGTGACCGAAGAACCAGTGGATGCAATTTTTTAGTTATAAGTTATAATGGTTTGTCTAGTCTGTAGTTTTTTTTTATTTTTTTATTTTTTAATTTAATGACAATACAAATTAAAATGAAAATACAATATAAAGTAAATTAAGAATACAAAGTTAAGTATTTTGTCCTCAGTCCTCCTCACTAGGTATTCCTGTTCCGAGGTGGACTGCAGGTTGTTGTACGGTGTTGATCATGATAATTTATTTTAAACCCTGTTAATTTGTTCGTAAGAACTTCAGTCCCGTTTTTAACCGTTTTACGAATAAAATGATCGTATTTTTTAATAACATTTTTCTCCGTGCAGGTCTGGGTGTTGTGATGTGAAATGTTAAGTTTGAACTTTACAAAATGGCGCAACAGCTGTCGCAAGCAGTATTGATTCATACATAACGTGGAGCATTTCGGTTAACCGTCATCTTAGCGTTACACAAGTTAATGATGAGTACGTTAGACAGCGAGCTACGAATTCTAAAGGTATTTCTTATTCGTGACTATAATATAAAGTGAGACGTGAGCCATTAATCAAGCCGAACATATCAACTCAAGATGCATCAATAATGTAAAGGAGGAAATAATAAATCGATAGATTAGATAAAAGGGAAACGATTAAACAGCTAACATTAGAATAGACGTAAATATTAAATGGAAGAATACATCGAATGGTTCACAAACTCGAGGTAAGCACCAAAACCCGCGATCTCGGCGGGTCTAATTGATGGATGGCATCACTCGCACAGGCATACCGCTGATAGCTCCGTTGTGACCTCTCCCCCTTCTTGTAAACGATGCGTGTAACAGAAAGAGAGGTTTCAGCGGACCACAATTGGCTGTCTCTCAATAATGCGGATTAATAGTGGCCAGAATTGGTTCCACTCATTGTTTCAGATATGATTTCATATTCACATATTTTTTTATTCAGATAAACGATGTGAATAATTATTTTCAAATAATGATGAACGATGTTGAAGAATAAAAATAAATCGTAATCGAGTTCAGATCGATGAAAAATTGACAATTTCATCATTACACCTGGCAAAATACACTATATTGATAGAGCCTGACATTATGCTATTTAAGGAGCGATTTTTTTAAATCATATTTAAATTATATAATAAGTGAACTAATTTAGGTAGGTAATTTTTAACGAGGATGGAATGTCCCATTATACTTTCTTAATAAATTCCTTGCTTCGTTTCCAATAATTCAAAATTGTAAATCGTCTTACATTCCAACAGCATTAAATCTAAAATGAAACATTGAAACAATTTTAAACTCTAATAAGTAATTTCATTATACTGGAATTCCAACACGAATAAAATTGTCAATATTCAAAATATATTATTAAATTCGCCAAACCCCTTTTTCAGGCTATTCGCCCTACATCTATCTATCTCCAAACAACTTTAGAGTCAATATCAAAGTTGTTTACAGCCTGGCGTTCTTTTCGAATCTCCTCACTCGTAACTCGTATTGTGCTCGATAGGTACACACGTACGTCTCAGGGAACTAACTTCCACCTCATTTAGTTTATTTATTATAAAAACTCCATTGTAGGCGGCTTCTTTTACAACTTTTCAATAACGGCTACCGCTTTCAGTCATTAATTGAATTTCCTCGAATGACTACTGTATTTAAATGTATATTTTATACATAGGAATAGTGTAAAAACACCGAAAGACGCTTTCAGCATCGACTTGGTGAGATAAAAACCTACTAAAATATATTCACAACTTTAATGAAACCTACTTGTAATGTGTTCAGTAATTAAATCTAAATTTTCATGCCATCCCTTTGTTTAATATCTTCTTCACAAAATTCCCTAAGTGGGGGTGTCATACTTCCACCGGTTTCAGAAGTTAAGATTCTTGTGTGCTAATAAAGCTATATAAGTATTGTTTATGTACATATTTGTTGTATTAACTCCACACAGGAGGCCCAAAGAGTAACAATTTTCCTGTTTATATTAAAAACTACATTACGAAGACACATGTGTTGTAGCAGCAAATCATTCCACAGCCACATAAGTGTAATACAACTCAATAATATTCACAAATCACTAACAATATAAAAACCTAGCTTTTTTAGATAGTCGTATCCATAAAATCAAAAAACCTTCACTTTCATAGCCCACGACATTGGAAAAAAACTAAATGTGTAAAAAAATGTCAAAAACGTATCTCCTTCAAGCATAAACATTATAATAAAAGTGTGTTTATCGGAAGTGACCTGCCAGGTAAGTATGTTTCCTTTAATAATAATAATAATAAGGATATTAAATATAGATATATTTGTAGAGCGCCGTTTTTGTGAGAAATCACCCCAAGGGCGCTGTACATTGTAGCATAACTTCTTAGGCTCTACCTAGAACTATTATTTACAAATAGATACAGAAAAATATTTACATGACAGGTCACTTCCGATAAACACACTTTAATTAGAAAGTGTATGATGGAGGAGATACGACTTTGCATGCGGAGAACACTATACGAGTATTTATAACATTGGACATTGAATAATTTTACATTTGCTACACCATCACTTTTCATATTGCATCACACTTTATCTGTTTGTAAATAATAAAATTAGATAGATTCTGATAACTCGTAAAAAACTGTACAGCGCCCTTAAGGCGATTTTTTTCACAAAAAAAAGGCGCTATAAAAATTATCCAATTATTATGTTTTATAGTTGCTATTAAAGATCATTTGATTATTCAAGAAAATCGTATCTAAAAAATCACCCTGATATGTTTGCGTTTTGCCGTTTGTATGTTAACAACTACAAGTGTTGAAAATGAGCTCAAAACTACGGTTATTATCATGAATTATGGTGGAAAGTAATTTTAAAAAATACTTATCCCGCAAACAGCATACTTATCATTGCACCCGACCACGCCTAACAGTTTGACGTGAGACCTGACATAATGATATGCAATTTGACGAAAAAATAAAGGTAAAAACACGTCCGATAAGATCGGACAACTAGTGTTGTTACACAAAGTGACATCTCACGAGATCGGCGATAAACATATTAGAATTCTTCAAGCATTGTAGAGGCGCGGCGCGGCGGTTCTGTAGGACTTATGATCAGGAAATACAGATGGCGGCACATCAAAACAACCCCTCGGATAGTAGAAAACTACGTGTGTTTGTCGACTTTGGGACTTATTGTGGCTCGCAGGATATCCGTCAAGTGAATAGGCAATGCGCTCGTGCCGCGGGGATGATCGGGATGTTGAATCATTTATCCTCCACGATCCAACGAAACAATAGTCGTCCTGCGGAGGTACGATGCGGTGAAGGATTGTAACACAAATTATAATTCAAGGACTCGTCGGAACGCGTGGCTAGCACGTGCCATCATCGCGCATTAGTATGACTGACTGCATCGTTTAGTGGATGCTTACCTAGTTAAAATATATCTCTTTGAAATTAAAACTGAAGCACAATATGAACAACATGAGAGATTATCGTTGTAAACGTGAATACCTAATCAGCACTAGATTACTTTGTGTTAGGAAAAATAACTGCGTGCATCTGCGCGTAAAGGTTAGGTTAGGTAAGTATGTTTCTGTATATATTTGTAAATAATAAACTTAGAAATAGCCTAAGAATTATATTATAAATTGTACAGCGCCCTTGAGGTGATTTCTCACAAAAACGGCGCTCTACAAATTATCCAATTTTATTTTCAGGTCCGGGTTTAGTTTTTCCCATAGGAAAAACTAAACCCTTTCATACACTTTCCCATATAAATGATCATCTAGTAAATCCACGTTATGCAAGTGTATTATTTAAGTATAATTAATACAAAACAATACAAGAACAACACGTTAATCTACCAAACTATTAAATGGGAAAATAATTCAACGACTCGAGATATTTTCATATCAGAGGGTTCAGCTCAGTGGAATTCCTAATTTGACCGATAAATCCTACAGATCCCTCAATATAAATATTTAAAAAATCTTTCCTAATCCTACATGTATTTAAAATAACTGATTTTTGCATTTTTATATACAAATTCTTTGACAAATCTAATACGCCTAAATTTTTAAATATATTATTATTATGTAATATTACTCTCGCATAAGAAGTATTGTCTGTGTGTGTCTGTGTGTACCGCCACCATTTATTAGATGAGCCACACCTCTGCCGTAGGTCACTCTAAGTGGCAAGCTACGTTTGGTGACTTATCAGGGGTACCCGGGTTCATTGGGTGATGTTTCTCCGGGTCTTCATTTCCCTTTGAAAATGTTATTTCCGTCCGAAAAAGATCTGAATCACTCATCATAACGCGCCTAAAGAAGTTTTACTTAAAAAAAAAATTATGACATAAAAATTTGATAATAGTATCTACCTAGTATTTTTTAATCAGTACAAAGGTATTCAAAACTCACATAAAATAAGAAATTAATAATACCAAACCACTGATGCGAAACTACTCGACTATGAAAAGCGCACAATGGAGGTGACTTGTTCAATGAAAGTAAAATGTGTATAAAAAAAATGTATTATTATTATGAAAAATTAAAAAAACCATATATTTTTCAATGAAATTCATTGATAGAAAATAACGAATGGTTTACATTGTATAATTTAAACAAAACATTGTATGGCATTATATTTTTAGTGTTTTAGGAGCAAAAAAACTTTTGTTTAGTTTGGTAATTATACGTGTAACTGTCAGGTAAAGTTATGTTTCCGCAGATGATAAAAACCACCGCCAGTCTCGCACGTGTTTCCTTTCAATAATTAACTTATTCGAAATAGCCGAATTGTGTGATCGTTATCTGTTTGTGTTTACATTGTGATTTGCAGGTGTATTCGTCTGCCTACATCATATCATAATATTCAAATACAACATTATAACATGACTTAATTAACAATTATATAGACCTAATGATATTTCGACTAAAGTTTCCTAAATTAAATGGTCTGTTAATTGCCAGTAAAAAGACACCTTCTATCATGGCAACTACATCAAAAATTTACCTTGTTTAAATATAAGAAAAAACCATCTTACATCACAATTACACCACCAGAACAATAACCAACCGACACTGCGATGCACCTACACTACATACCACGTCAGCTCGAAGACATTAAATGAAATTTTCATGTACCTAGGCTCCTAAAATATTTAACCTGCTCCCTGAGAACTTAAAAACCGAAACCAAACCCCATACTTTTAAAAAACAAATATCACAATGGATCCTTAGGTACATTTAGAAACTGGGATTTTTTTAAAAACTTAAAATGAATTGTATACCTCTAATAACTATCATTATCAACTTATATTATTATTATTACTACATTTAGAAACCATATTATATAAACTTAAATATTAGGTATTATATTATCTGTAAACTTCATTATCATCAATTATTATAATACCTGGGGGGCTAGTCTCGATCTTTCGGTTTCACAAACAAGCACGTTTGCCGTTTAACCTTTCTTGACGGTGCTGTCAACTAAGCGGTCACGGTTTGTATTTACTGAAATATCTTTGTAAATATACTAAACATAGAGTTAACATTTTAGGTATTCCTCCACAATACATTTATGTATTGGATTAAATAAATACATTACGCTAATATTTACTGAGTGTACAGCATCGGAGCGCGAGAAAGTTTTTAGCACGGTCAGAGGAGGGTTAATACGGATTCGTGACGTAGCTAAACCCGCGTTACGGGCGCTGTGAGAGATATAGACTAGGCCCCCTGTAAACTTCATTACCATTAATTATTTTATCTGTAAACTTCATCCACCATAACACAGGAACATCCTAATTCCTCGGCTGGCTAAGTCCTACATCACGACACAAGCAACACTTTTCGCTTACTGTGATGGTAGCGTGAGATTTTCAAATTATTGTCAAGGTATTCGTAACCCTGGAATGTTTACAAAAATCGTTTTTTGTACATTAGCTCCAGACAGGAGCACTGAGGAAAATAATTTCCCTCAAGGCCTATGTCATCTTTGGTGATTCTGTATGAACGAGATGAAGTTCTGGGAAGGAAAAAGATATAGGAGGGATGGATAGAAATCTAGGGGTCAGTGTGTCCAGAAGTGACGGACGTATGAATCCATCCCTCCAATTTCGGTGCAAGGCGATGAATTGAGAGTCTAGCTGGAGTGATAAAAGGTCTCTCCCGATCTGGCCCGCCACGCCCGGCAGTAGCCAAGACCTAGACAAACTTTACTCCGTGAAGTCACCAAACGTAGCGAACCACTTGAGGTGACCTACGGCAGAGGTGATGGTTATCCAATAAAATAAATGGCTCATGCCCACTTCCCAAATTAGAGGCCATCGTGGATAACCCACCCAGCGCTCGACTCCCACATCAATATTCCTTTTGTAGGTGCCTTCTTTCTAGCTTGTCTGAATCCTTCACACAATGAGTTTCAATTTTGAAAATGACTCTTAAATAAATTCAATGAATCAGAGATATGCAGGACGGACACAACCGAATTTAGTATGTTTGATAATAATTAAATTACACACTAAACTTACCTAAGAGTTTTATATAGTTGCCATTAGGAACCTTTATAAATATATATTATATCGGTAGTTTCTTAAAAAAATATATATATTCTCGGAATTAAGGGGATAATAAATATATTCAAAGTGAGGTGAAGGAAGCTGAGTACCTACCTGATAAGCAGATCATGAAATGCTTCCCCGAATCGCATATTAAGAGGTAGATTGGAGTTGCATGTCAGATTCATTTGCATATTATTATATTTCAGCGAATCTCGTAAACAGAAAGGTGAATCCGTTCACTGCACTGAACAAATAACCTCTAGAAATCTGATCAACATTCATTTGAAACAAAACGCTTCATGTAAAATGTCTTCAATGTAAATTCTTTCGACTCCTTGACATCAGACAAGCAATTGAATTGCATATTTCATATGAATACCGCACAAGCGTTCCAACTGCTCCCTTCTGGAGCCAGTGAGACTATGGCATCCCCAATTGGGATCTGTTGTGAGACTGAAGGTAATGAGGAGGAGGAGGTGGGGAGAGGAAGGTGGGGAAGTGCTTGGATATTGAGATCTGGTCACCAAACACGGCTAAAGTTATTTCAAGCACCGTTTCAATTCTGAATCTTGGTCTTACACCAGGAAGACGCTAAGATTATCTTCTACTCTGGAAAGTTTCGCAAATATACCTACTATATATTATTTTTAACCGCGAAATAACACAAATTGATTAAAAAAATATATTATTTGCTCGCGCCGGGTTCGAAGCCGCGACCTTCAGATTGGGAGTCGAGAGCCTAACCCCTCGACCACGGAGATAGACTAAAGTTTTTTTTAATGTTAGTTCTACATGTGGGCAAATGAAAACCGTCGTGTGTGAAGGGAATTGAAGTTGTGAAAATTTTTTAGATTAGGTGTAATTTGAGAAGTGTTAGTTTTGTTTATAATTTATGTGTTTATTTATTTTTGTTAATTATTTCTATTGAGTTTGGTAGAAAGGAGTCCAGAACGATGTGCAGTGTTTTAAATCGGAATGATTAAAAAAATCTAAATTAATTTCACCATACGGTATCATTGAGCTTACTTGGGGACACGTCGTTATGCCCACAAGACACTCTATTAGTATGTACTTCAGAGGTTCAGAGGTTCACTGCAAGTGCCTAAAAAACAGTGAATCCGAGCGGCCTCCAGTGGGTCACCCTCGACTCACCTTGGGATAATAGGAAGTATGAATATTCGATCGGTCTGGCCAGCAAATTGATCCATTTATGTGAATTAGGCCGAAATATGAGGACCATGAGAATATGAGGTCTTCCGTGTGTTGCCGGTTTTATCTCCTCCGGGCTAAAATTAACGCAACTAGAACGTAATAGAATCACGCCTGCCAAATTAGGTAAGTCGCTTTCGTACTCTGACCTGTCAGATATCAGAGCAGAAAAAATGCTATTTCTGAAACAAAAATAATACAAGCAGCTAAAACTTTCGGAGGTTTGTGAAAAGTTAATCCTAATAGGTATAGTATAAGATGGGCCGGACATGTACACCGATGCCAAGCGCACGAGTGCCGAAGAAGGTTCTAACAGGACACCCGGGAGGTAAACGAAAGGACGATGGGACGATGATTTCAGGAAGGATGCAAGAGGACTACTCCATGTTGCAGTTTGGAAGACGACGGTCGTGGACAGAGGGCGGTGAAGGCTCATATTGAAGGAGGTCAAGGCAAGATATGGGCTTTAGCGACATTGAAGAAGAAGAAGGTAACTAACTAAAACTAAACCATTATCAGGCCGTTTCGAGGCAAGGGTATGCAGCGAGGACGAACTGCTAAATAGCTCGGTCTTGGCACACACTCCTTGGCTCATACTCGCTGCCAAATTAGGTAAGTAGAAAATTAGGTACGTATAAAAGTGTATAATCTAAAAAAGTTAATTTTACAGGAGAGGGAACACAAATTAATGAATAATGAACGAGACGTCTTGTTGAAAATATATACTAGCGACATCTTGCGGAGGTGGAGTGATATAACTTAAATACGGTTTTCGTGGTGTGTACTTTGATTTGACTTACGACACATTTCTAGGTTTTGTGCGATATGTGTATACTCTTCTGTTCTTCTGACTCTTGACATGGGCCGAGTACTTGGTTCACTTGATCGTGCTCGGCAGCTCCGACTTCTTCTACCATTCACATTCGCGTCATATACTCTCCTTACACTCCTTTCTTCATTAATTGCGTGTGACGGTATGTTATAATCGATGACTAGTCCGTGGAAGGGAATGGTATATTCGATACAGGCTCGCGATGCATCACATAGTCAACCCTTCTTTGGCGTAAAGAAGTATATGAAGAAAGAAAATTGTATATCCAAATAAAAACTAACGGCGAGCAGCGGCGTTAATAAATTTGGATATCACTAATTCTGGACACATAGGGTAAATGACAGCATTGTTAATTGTTTTTGTGTTAAATACGTAGAAATCCATATAAGTATTATCTTTTTTTAAAAGTAAATACTTCTTTACGCACGCTTGACTTGAGGGGTTAACTGGCCAATGCGTTACGGAAATTAAAATGCGTTATATCGGACGACAGCAGGAGCAAGAGAGAGTAGCGCGCGCGCACATTTTCTTTCTCTCTTCCTCTTATAGCCAGTGCATGAAATATCTCAGTCATGCGGATGCGGATGTAGATGGAGCTAAAGAAGCATTTACTTCAGTCGTGTGGTCTAAAGCACACTCATTTTTTTATTATTGAGACAGCTGTTTCCGCTAACAAAGCCACTTTCAATCTGCGGAGATGACTTATTTATATGAACCTAAATTTCAATTTTGAAGTTGCCTAAATTGATTTTATCACCGGTTAAACCGATTTATTCAGAAAATAATTGTGACAATAGATTCTCTATTTTGTGGGGTATTTTGAAATCTGCTTTCCCCATATTAATGTGCTCTATTAAAATTTGATGACAGGACACTAGATGGGATGTCTGAAACGTTGGATCAAGATGTAGGAAGCACAACAAGGCATTGTAGATACACCAAAAAAAAAAACGACAATATTTTGTTAGTTAAGTTAAATAATATACCAAGATGTGATAACATTTTTCAAAAAAACTTCTTTGGGCGCCACATTATAACGAGTAATTCAGGTGTTCTTCGGACGGAAATAACGTTTTCAAACGGTATGACGTTGACATTGACATTCATGAATGATACACAGCTACACCATCGGCTGTTGAGTTTGATTGATTGTATGGAGAAATGCAATAAAAAAATATTAATATAAATTCGCTCTTGATTTTTGTTCCGGAAAATAATAAAAATATTCTAGCGAAGGCGTGAACCCTTTAAAAATAAAAATAAACACAGATGGCAGTAATTTTATCATTTGAATAATAGTCAAAGAAGTTTTACATCAACCGCGCGTAAAGATTAGACGCACTCATTTTTCCGTCACAGATTTGTACGTACTAATCACGTCGACGCCTAAGACCCCCGGGAACATGACACTGTCCCGGACTGCGGTAGACCTAAGCCAGCATTAGGCGGAATAAGTTTGTCAAAATAATGACATGTAAAAGCGGGCCGTCACATTGCCATAGTCCGCGCGCAGGTCAACTCTAATCCGATTGTTGGGGAAAAGTGCGGATCGAAATTCGACAGAAGCCAGTCAGCTAAATCGGGTTCGGCCAAATCCCCGAATTGGCCCGCGCTGACAGCGGAATCACGCAGGAGGTGACATATTCAACGAAATCGCGGTTCATAAAATGTAACATTGAATTTATTACAACATTATAATATGAGATGATTTGATGTGCTGTATCGACAACGACGTGTATATGTTTAATGTTTATATTTTGGCGGTACATCATCTCTGCAGACACCTTCGGGGACACTTATCAACTGTCAAGGAATCATTTCTATTAAAGGTTACGATTACGACAAATTACATATTATCATTTCTCCGATGGGATATAGCTGTAATAGTAAAATGACTGTGCATATATTTATTATATACAGGAATATATATAACAGGCTGCTACCTGCTGCTACCCCGCCAAGGAAGATACTTGCGGCAGTAGTAATCATCACCGGACAGCAGTCGAGTGTCTCTGGCCTCCTGCCGACTTGGAATTGGTCGTCAAGGGAAGACCGAGCCGCGTGTCCGTACGACACCAAAACCGCCACATAATCGAAAACCTCCCTCCGCTTTCCGAGGCGTTCAACCCCAACACCGAGACGATTGGTAATCTCCCAACAGGACCGGATGCGGAACCACCCGGATTACCCGTGGAATTATTTAGTGTATTTAAGTAAACCTGACAACGCCCAGAGATAAAGAGTATAATTAAGTGACCCGGACAATATCTAGAGTTAAAATGGACAATTTAAATTGTGTAAAATAAAAACACTCACCCTTTAACGAAGTTACCTGTGTTTCTACTGAACCCCAACGATTTCATCGTGTCAATATTTATTTATTTATTTATTTATTTTTTCATGTTCTCTATAAAACAGTTATACACCAATATATCATAGAGAAGATTATAAATTACAAAGTACACAAGGACAGTTTTACTACTTAGTGACATTTGCTAAAAGATAGTTGCTGAACTGTCTGTAAGTGACATTGAAAATGTCGATGGTCAATGCAGAATCGTTAAGCAGTTGAGTCGCTCTGTTTATTGGCGCGTTCTGATAGGCAGAAGTCCTCACTTTCGGAGCGAACTTTTTTATTTTGAGCGGTTAATGGTCTTGCCTATATCATTAATGAATAAAAGAAAGAGGAGGGGTCCTAAATTTGATCCCTGGGGGATCCCGGAGTTGGTTTAGTATTCGTGAGAAAATTGGTGTCCGTAACTGACATACTGACGACGATTGAGTAATGATAATAATAATAATGATTGAGTATGTTTTATGATACTCAATATAACAGTGATACATGTAAAAGCTCAATATAACAGTGACACAGGAGTAAGCAAGGGGAAAAGATTAGCTCATACGAACAGAACCAATGAGTGATATAAAAAGACTCAATATTTCAAATTTCACCATTCAGGCATATATATAACATGCATATTTGATTAGTAATGCAAAGGGACAGAATATTTTATTAGTCTTCCTAAAGAAGTAAAAAAAATTGCAAAATTTATTATATAATTCAAGAAAAAAAAATACAAAAAAAACTTAATATCTACTCTTAACATCACAAACAAAAAGCAGTAACTTCATTTCAAATATATTATATAGCATCATATTTATATTTGTTAGTGTTACCAAATCCTATACTTATGACTTATGACATAACATTATTATACTCTATAATCTTATTTTTTTACTCCTACACCAAACTCAAGAGCTAGTTCTCTTCATTGACGTAATACTTAAAACTTCTTGCGCCTTTACTGTAATTTAAATAAGTAAGATAATTTGGATTGCATTATTAACGAATAGTAAAAGAATGCAGTAGGAGAATTCATCATCCCGAGTCAGAAATAAAACATCCCTCCACAATGTGGTTTACAGGCCTTTAACACAACATCGTACACCGTGTTATTTTTATTTTTACATCAACTAATTAAGTCGTAGCAACGAGCAAAAAATAATTTAATCACAATAGGATGGAGAAAATGATATGCGTACAAAATTGTTTCCAACCTTCGGGGCCGCGCAGCGGAACGGATTATTATACAAAACAGTCGGTTATCATAATTTATGGAAAATCTTGTGGTTTTTAGTGCCAACCCGGCTCCTGGCTGTCATCTGTGAAGGCTCGATAGCGATCCGCGCTCACGTGACGCGGAGCAGCGGCCGAGCCGGGCATGAGAAGCGATGCATAATGCGGGCCCTGCACCGGGCATCGGGCACTTCCTTTACCGGGTCGGTCAGTCAGCCAGTCATCCAGTCAGCCAGTCAGCCGGTCAGCCAGCCGTGCCCTGTGCCCACTAATGTTGACAACCTCTTTCAAACAAGATGCACAATTTTTTTTTACTGTTTTGGCAAAATAAAAAACACCTCATTATTCACATTACTGTCTATTCTCTATTCGAATATCGACATCGTTGCAGTGCTTCAAGAAGCTCTGCGGCGAATGGTTACTGACTGCAAAGTCAACCGCACAACACCTTGATAGAATTTACAATGAAAGGAAAACCTTATTTTGTTCGAAATTATATGATTTATTTTACCACACTTGCACATAATACGGTGCCGGAAATGTGAGGATCTTGACGCACAGTTCTACGCGAGGACAACACTGATACCTTGAGACGTTGGACCGTGCGATTTGAGCGCAATCCGTCGCTGGGACAATAGACTTAGCCACTTCAGCAGTTTCGTTAAATTTCTGGTGGACAAATTAATTTATTCTCAGAAATAACAGATTGTCTACCTTGTAAAATATTCTATTTTTCATAGAAAAAACTTTATATAAATAACGCTTTGGGGAAAGCAAACTATAGTTGGAATGAGATGAATTAAAATAATTATGAAATAAAATAAAATAATTATTATTTTATTTCATCTCATAAATAAAATAATGTAAATTTTCTTCCCATATAAAAACTTTATATGTATACATGTTAATATGGGAAGAAAATTTACATTATTTTATTTCATCTCATTCCAACTATACTTTGCTTTCCCCAAAACGTTGACGTACATAGTCTTGGTAACAAATACTTAAACAATATGGATGTTTTTGACAATAATTTGAATTTTGGCAAACTTCACACGCCGTTTGTGAAAACAGTTTCTACCTATTTCATTAACGATCACGAGTATTAATTTAAAAAATGATATATACGCAAACGTCTGTCGCACACTATCGCTCCATGTACCAGATACAAGCGGAAGTGCTGCCATCTTTAATTTTCAAATAGAAAACTGTTAAAGTTTTAATAAAATATTATATATGGTTAGTGCTCGTTTTTATTAATGTTACTATCTGACCCGCCCAAGCGTTGCTGTGGCTAATGAAACACAACGCCATGTAGTGGATGGTTACCTAACCTAGATAACCAAGTGCTGTGTCAATTAATTAATTGACACCGTCATCTGACAGAAACTTATGGAACTTAGAAATAATTTCAAATCATTGTCCCATAACAAACATTTAATTCGCAATTTTGAGGTGAAAAATCAAGATAAAAACTATCCTATCTTTTAAGTTGGACCAAATTACACACAGTAAGTCAAATTACATAAAAATCGGTAAAGTAGTGTCAGAGTTTTCCTTGGACGAACATTGTGACGCGAGATTTTTATATATAAAGATTGTTGATTTGGAGAATATTGGCAGATTATTCTATTATTAATTAACCTATATTCTAGTTATTTATTTTTTGTAAACTCTTACATTTTATTTAACCTATATTTTGTTTCTTATTTTTTTTGTTATCTGTATTTTGGCAACTATTTATTTTCATTTTAGTTTTATAAAAACGTATATGGGGCATTATACGTGAAAGACTTACGGGCGTTCAAATAAATAAATAAATAAATTATCACTTGAAATAAGAGCGATACTACAATGTAAGGTGTAAGTATTGTAAGTGTCGACAAGTCATGTCACTCTAGATGTGGACGTTTCCCACCTCCCCGACCCCGACAAGTGCGTGCTTGGATGCTATAATGGTGGACTGCCACTGAACTTGAAAACAATGCTGTATATGAATATGTATTATATTTTCTTCCCGTGTTAAGTTTGTATAACTCTATTTAATTAGTTTTCTATTAAAAAAAATTATCATACGCAACGCAATTTTACATGCAATTATATTATATTTTGCTCTATCTGTTTTGTAATAACAATAACAATCATATGGATTTATTTACATATGATTTTTATTGTGATCTGTTTTTTCCCTAAGAAGGCAGAGAGCTGGGCATAGCTCTGTCTTGGTGCACTCTTTTCACAATTCCGTGGCGAGGGGCAAGGTTCTCGACTAGCGCTTCGGAAGACGCGGGTTCAAATCCCGACATGGCAAATAAATTTTATTTGATTAGTTTTTTTTGTTAAATTATGTCACATTTTTATTAATTTAAAATTAAATATAGCATATTTGCAGCAAGCCTAGAGTGGAAGATACTTTCAGTATCTAAGACCACCATTCAGCAATGAAACGTTATTTGAAATGGCTTTAGCCGTGTTTGGTGACTAGATCTGAATAGCCAGACATTTCCCCCACCTTCCTCTACCCCATCTACTTCCCCTCCCCGCCACCTTAAGCCATACAACATAACTCAATTGGGGATGCCGTAGGGTCACTAGCTCCAGACCGGAGTTGGGACTCTTGTGGGGTATTCACATTAAAAAAAAAATCTTCCGCTTTTCCGAATCTTGGAATGATCCATTTGATTCTCTTCGTGGTGCCTCCCCAAAATCTCTTTCCATCCATTAGCGCGTCCAACATTCTCCTGATGCTCATTTTCTTGTCCATTTTTCCTACATGTCCAATTTATTCAAAAGTTTCCTTCTTATTTTTTCCATTTGCTTTCTTATAGATAATCTTTTCACTCGTACCCGCCCTGTTACCACTACAGTCAGTTTCGTCCTTCCTTTGGCACTTCCATACATCAGTGTTGTTTTCTCTACCTATCAAAACCATCGAAGTAAGAAGTATTAAGAATACTGATACATGGCCCAATCGTAGGTACTGGTAACATCCAATAATTCTGACGATAATTGTTAATTGCTGCAAGGATGTCGAGGGTCGAAAAACAATCCTAACGGAATATAAAAGTAGGCGCGTCCATGGTGAACTATCACAACGGACGGGGACATTCAGACGGAGTATAGAAGGTGGAAGCGGAAGGTAGAAGGTGCTGGTACGTCCGTGCTTGACAACTCGCCCGTTAGGTACCCCGGTCGTGTAGGTACCGACATGCGTGCAGTTGATTGGCAAACGATTTTGGTCGCTACACATGTCGTTTAATTTTTACGGGAGCGAGAACATGGCATGTCAGAGTGGGCAGTTTTTTTTATTTTTATAAAAAAGTTGATTCGCTTTAGGATATCGCCAACGACAAGGAAATAGCCGAGTCAAACACGGGTTAGTCATGTATATAAGCCAGTCAATGGGCCCGCGCGCGCCGCCGTGTAATTATTTTGTTTATTATAATAAAGTATTAGACAATAATGAAAATTGACGAAATTTTTCCTGTTTTTACTAGGGCATTGAGACTAATGTAAAAACGGGCATAAATGCATTAAAATAATTACTGCAATTTAATAGTGTATATTTATTAAAAAATCGCCTATCTAGTGTAAAACTGCTAAAAGACAAACAGTAAATTATCGAGGAGAATAGGAGACTATAGGAAGACTAGTTACAATTAAAAGTAATTATTTGTTTTTCTTTCTTTAATAATAGAAAATTCACTTTGTGGTGTGGTTTTAATAAAATGAAAACAAATAATTTAAATTTAATAACTTATTATTTTATTTAAATAATTTTTTTCATTTTATTAATTTTTAATTTAATAGCAAATAGTTTTTTTAATTTAATATCAAATTAATTAAATTACAAATAAATTTAATTACAAATGAATTTAATTACAAATTAATTTTTAATAACAAATTAATTTAATTACAAATTAATTTAACTACAAATTAATTTAATTACTAATTAATTTAATTACAAATTATTTTATTTTATTACAAATTTATTTAATTAAATAAATGAAAAATATATTCTGACGAACAAACCGTTAGTTTTGAAACATGTTAATAATTGTGGTTAAATGAGTGGTGTATACAAAGTGATTATTTTTTCCTTTTTTGGACGTTTTATATGTTTGAATAACTTAGGTATGTTTATTGTATCAATATTTCAATGGAAAATAAACATTTTTTAGAGAAACACAATCCTAACCGACATTATGACGATTAAACCTGTATAATATGCACAATTTCAACAATAGCTTCACAATAAAAGAAATATGTGTTTATAATCGAGGGAGAACCGAAGACAATTTTAATTTAATTTTCGGATAATTTATACAGCGCCGTTTTCGTCATCACCTTGAGAGGGTATTACCAGAGAATACCGGAAATTAGTCCTTTTTAAATCAAATTCAAGACGTATTGACTCTTTTTTACAAAAAACATAAATTGAATTTGAAATATTGTTATTTTATCTAATACACGCAGTTTTAAAATTTTGAAAAACTAACTGCATTTTTAATATACTAATGTTATACCGTTGGTCGTTGGCAGATTTGTTCAATTTTCAAACGATAGATTCTAGTAAACAATACAAATTACAAATCGTTCAATCATACAACAAAATAAATCAATACATAATTTTGTCACCACAGTTTTCAGAATTTTAATTTTAGGTAAATTAAAATCATGAAAAAACAAATCCGAGGACGTGTTTTGTGACAAAAATACCTTAGTTTTTCTGTTTATTTAAGGTACAAACTAAAATATAAAAAATTTTTTTTTACACACTTATTTTGTTTGGACATTATTGAAAAATCATAAATACTTATGATCAAAAAATACTTTACAAGAAGTAGACGATATTTATTAATTTATCATCGTGCGTTTTGAGCATTTTTATTGCTTACTTGAATGTAGGTATTTATTGCAAGTTTTGAATGATATAAAAATTTTTAAATTTAAAATTTTTTATAGGAGGCATAATCGATCTTTCTCATTGGAACCTCCCTGTACAGTTGCAAGCATTTTAAAACTTTTATTTCCAAATAAGAAGGACATGTGCCCTCTTAAAGCATATTTGTACTTTAACGTAAAGCAATAAACATTACTTTGATATTCAAAAAACTTAAGTCTTTTCAATCTTACTAAATAGTATTGAGAAAGGGTCCTGTAAAAAGACGATAGCAGTTCTGTAAAAGGATTACATTGTATTATCGGAATTTTTTTCGACGGTTAAAAATCTGTGAACATACGTTATTAAAGTCAACATCATCCAGAAGAGATTATAATTATTTCCCCAAAAGCCCATAAATTATTCACACATTTTCCAAATTACAATAAAACGCTTATTCCTAATATGAATCGCAATTAGCCGTAGGTAATAAATTAATGTACGTGGTATTTCATAGTGTAATATTCGTCATTACCTTCCCGCCTCGTTTCCGATCCTTATCCGAAACATCGAGTAGCGGTGTTACCATTATTCTACTACAACCGACGTGTAAAACAGCCATTTTTCGGCCCCAATTTAAAAACGAAACTGTAAAATATGACTGCGATGATAAGATTTATACGTGTCGGGGTAAAGTGATAAGGCCACAACAAACAAACAAGCTGAAAACGAAAATTATGGAAACGAACGGACCATTTAAAACGAAAATAATTACTTACACAAAATCGCCATGGCACCTACGGAATATGACCATAGCTGTTGTTTTTTTGTTTAAATGCGCTACAACAAATCGTAATCATCAAATTGTTAAGGGCATACTTAAAAGAACTCATTTAATACGATAATTTAAATATTTTAGGAAAAAACACTTTTTGCAAGTTACACTTTAAAATATTAACCCGTTTAATCACAGGAGACCACATTTGTCCCAGCTCACACAGGTCTCATATAAATCGTTGTATCTCCATTACTGTCACGGTGAGAAATATGATCTAAACAATATTAGAAAGAGAAAACTCCATGCTGTATATTCAAATCTAGAATTTAACAATAGAAACACTTAAATGTTTAAAAAATCATTTAAATGTTAAATGAATTAGCAAATTCTAGTTAAGTAAGTGAAAATGTTATTTTCTTTTTTTCTGGAATAAAAAAACTTTAAAAAAAAAAATGGGCGCCGCTATGAAACCAAAGTTTTCGACAGCCATTTGAGAAAAATGCATAAAATTCCGAGAATTTTATATATAAACGACAAAAACGTGAGGTGAAAATAACGTCTACAATACATTTGCCAAATAATATTTGTGTTTTTCTTTTTTTTCGTTATGAGTAATTTTTTATTTTTTATTTGTCATTATTACAAAATTATACATAATATTTATAATACATTATTCCTATTGAGTTTAATAAAACTCATTTCGGGAAGGACAACATTATACAATGATGAAAATTATTTTTACAGAAGAACACGAATTTAAAGGGCAGTTCAATGAAAAGTACATAGATATAAAAAAAACAGTCTAGGTACACTTTATACAGTTAGTTGAATATTTCATAAATACATTTAGAAAGACATAAAAGATAGAAAAACACGAATAAGGTGAGCCATTTTGAAACCGTTTTTTATGTTTTTATTAATATATATTTCAGAAACTATGTGTTTATTTTTAATAAAAGCACGTTTTCTATCATCTTTCAAAAACGTCTTTTAGTTTTCGGATACATTCGAACCTACAGGGAAGCTGCTATATGACAGCTTTGTGGGATTATCCTTATTTTGCACAAATTTATTATATAGGTACTAAATAAATAAAAAAATTAAAAAAATCAGAAATATTCCATGTATTTGGATTTTATTGCAAAGCGAAGTTTTCTGACCTTGTGGCAGAGTATGCCATGTAGTTTCAGATATCATTTTCATTTACAACACATCTGCCCTCATGATGGACACTGTAACGTTGTCCGAAACGTTGGCTAAAGAAGGAGGTAGCGAAACACGATAACAAAATACACGATACAAAAATAAATAATTGGTTTAATTGGTTCAGAATTTGTATGCTAGTAGAGGAATGCCTTGTTATTGAGAAGTCTGTTTTATCCTAAGAGTACCTACCTAATATGGTTTATGAGAAAGAGGGAGAGATTACAAAGAAACTAATAGCGGTAAGTTTACAATAATAATATGGGTGTAATGAGCACCTAACTAAAGTTTCCGAAATCTAAGACGGGAAATCTCTAATTTTAAGTCAGTAGTTGTAAGGCTTAGTCGTAAGTCACTGGCTGTAAGTCTTATACGCAAGTCACTAGTTATAGTTATAAATCTTAGTAGTAAGCTAGTCACATTAATTTTATTATATACTAACTGACCCGGCAAACTTCGTACCGCCTCAGAATCAATAAATGTTGTGTTTAATTTATTAGCTGAAATAAATTAAGTTTGTATTAAGATAAAATAAATAGGTACCTACTCTTAAGTTCAAAAAATGAAATTGAGCTGTTGACAAAGCACGAAATGTTCGGCACACTACACCATTGACAGTTCGAATTGATTCAAATTATGTCGACCAACGCACATTATTTGAAAAGCCGTTCCATACAAAATATATGAAAAAATTAATTTTCTTCATAATTTTTTTCCCGTGATTTTTTCCGATGTTTTAATAGTTATTCTGTTAATCGGGACGGAGAGAAATCCAACAAATCAAAGATCATAACAATCGGTTCAGCCGTTCTTGAATTATAAATGGTGTAACTAACCCGACTTTGTTTTATATATTAAGATTTATTTGTACAACGCCATTTTAAAAGCTTTCCGTTATAAAAATATACAAACAACATCATCAACAAAGAGTTATTGTTTTAGACAAAATTAAAAGAGCTGAAAACGCCAATGAATTAATGGTTTTGTGAGAATTATAAACAATAGAATATTTATATCAATACAAAGAACCCTGCTTGCAAAAATGCGATACAATTTTATTTGAATAGATTTCCAGAGAGGAGCGTATTTCCGGTGTAAGAGACGACCTCTCAGAATCGTAATTGCTTTAAAAAGGCAAATATTATGTTTCCCAACATTTCTGCTTCCTATACAACATACGGTAACTAGAAACGTTTGTAAGTTGAATGCTCTCTCATTTCTATTGCTATTGCTTTCTCATTTCAAACTCTCATTTCATAAAAAAAACGTTGGTCAACAAACTCACGACTATAAACAGAGCCAAAATAACTACCCTCAGGGCCTGAGTCGTCTTTGGGGATTGGTATTTTTAGGGAAAGGAAAGAGAGGAAGTTCTGGGAAGGAAAAAGGAATGAGGTGTGGGTAGGAATCTGGGGATCGGCTCGTCCATGAGTGAAGGACATATTAATCTCTCCCTCCCACTGTGGTGCAAGGCGACGTTAAGACAGTTCTGTTGGAGAAGTAAAAAGGTCTCCCTCAACCAGTCCCTCCCGATCCGGCCGGCGACGCAGTCGGTGGGCACCCGCGTCCGCTGCCAAGACCTGGGCACCCCTATTAAGTCACCAAACATAACGAACCACGTATGGTCACCTATGGCATTGGAGTTGGTTATCCAATAATCGGTACCCATCTATACCCGCCTCCCAAATTTAAAATATTGCATAAATTAACAATAATGATAATTGGATAATTTGTGCAGCGCAGTTTTTGTGAAAATCAACCCAATGACGTAATATTTATTTTATCTAACACGTTAAAAGTCGGGTAGTTTAGCTTATTATCAATAATTTCAATATTCCAGCAGAAGAGCGGGGTCCGAGCGTGACATAAGTAGCTCAGGGTATTTCTTACGCGCGTGTAATTGAGGCAAAAACAACGGAAAGAACACATTTTTATAAAGTGTAAATTAAGGCGATATCATAAAGCTGGGAAAGTACCGCGAGGGAGAAGGGGATATTCAGTTAGAGGCATGGCCTTTTAGTGGAAACGTATTCGGCCGGGTAATATCTGCCAATACCAATGGTAGGAATCTCCCAAGGAATGGACTGAGATGTCGAATCACAAACTAAATAAAATAACATTAAAAATGTATGATAACAACACTAACTCGTCTTTACCGGTTATTAGCTGAGTGGTCCAAGGCTTTGGGGTTGTCACCTTGGCGTCAGTTGTGGGTTCAATCATTTTCTAATAAATTCTTTCCACAATTGCACAATGGAAGTAGGCGGAATTCAAGTAATAATAAAATTATTACTTTAATTATATGATACCTATTCCAAATCCGCGATGAGTTGTTTTTCTTTAAAAAAAGAACAGAAAGGCATGCAATTTCATGTGTACAGTCGGTTCTTGCAGTTATTGAATAAATTCATGAATCAGTGTAAAACAACGTCCTCGTTCGTTAGTACCTCTTACAGCCGCCTACAAAAAAATAAAATAAACTAGGTGAAGTTCCCGGCGTTGTCCGGATTTTACGTAGATAGTAATAATTTTTTCTTATTTTTTTATATCAAGTATGCAAAATTTCATCAAAAACAACTTTTCAGACATACGAAATGCAAGACGGTCGAGTTTAAACAGAACTTCCAATCTTCGCTAGTGCTGTATTTCCTCCTCCATATAAAGCGGGCCTCAAGGTAGTTCCCCTGCCTTTACAGCGCAAAGACAACGGCGATCTTATGAGTTTTATGAAGTAAATACTTATTTACGCACGATTAACTTGGGGGGTAAGCTGGCGAATGCGTTGCGAGGCGAACGGGCTGTATCACACTGTAGAAGCAAGAGAGAGCAGTGCGCGCGCATATTTTCTTTCTCTCTTCCTCTCATAGCCAGTGTATGAAATATCTCAGTCATGCGGATGCGGATGCGGATGCAGATGTATCTAAGATTTCTGTGAATGACATTATATACAAATAAGAATAATGTAAAAGAACGAATCTGCGATATAAGTGAAAATTAATCCATTATATACGAAGTAGTCAAGATAAGAATTTATGAAACAGAAACATGAAACAACATTTCAAATTTTTAACCCCACCGACAATATTTTCATGTACATAAACATAATATAGGTATACACAAAAAAAAGTTACCCGGACCACAAAATTTCAAAGGGTTTGACGACAAAACCAAAACGTGCAGCAATTACAGCGGAAAATATATCCAGTCGCTGTACACACAATAAACTTAATTAGCACCTGTAACGAACAACAAGCCTTAACCAGTCAAATTTGTATATCGAGGGTGCCATTCCATACTGTGTTAGGTGAACAAATATATATTAAAACTGGCAAAATAACAAACCATCTAAAATTCAATGAAAATTAGTAAATCTTCAACAATTGATATTACTAAATGGGTGGGAATTAAAGAAAAGCAGGGATACTTACGATATCTAATTTAACGGCCGTTATTTCTCGTTGAGTGTCCGATTAGCTAAGTGATTTGTAATGCTCGATTCGCCTGTTGATCGGATATTTGCATTGGGAAGAGCGTATTTGTGCATTTGAAGAGTGTTGAGCCAAAGCTCAACAGTTGATGAATTTTTTTGATTAGTTTTCTCAAAATTCCGTTATAAGCGTTCAACAATAAGAAGATTATCAGATTAACAGATAATTATGAAAATTAAATTAATTACTAACACATTTATGAAAACATCACAAGTATATGAACACCACACAAGACAACATAATAAATTATACACAAATTCAGCAAAGACAGTGTGGTAAAAGAAACATAGGCAATGAGGGTGTAATCTCCTTTCTGATAGCCTGACACCGTAAATAGAATGAATATATTTAAGAAAAAACAATTTGCTCTTAAGATTATTGAGCAAAACCAAAAATGTACTTACTTAAGAAAAATGTGTTACTTAGGTAGTAAACCATAATTATTAAGACTTTTTTTTCTCAATTTATACTTAAGATGATCCACTAGTCCTTGACTCATTCGGAATTGGGCGGAGCGAACGATTTTTGGGCGTTTACCAATAAAAACCCTAATCTCTAACAAACAACAGTGTTTTGTTATTCCGCAAGTATATTTTTAAAGATCGAAGCGCCGCGTAGACTAAGACATGTCCGTTTGCCTCGGGCTCTGGGCGTAGAATGAGCGACGGGCTAAAATCCTTCCGTACATGGCATAAGGATGAAATTCGCACTTACAAATTCGTTGGGTACCGCCTATTTTTATTCACTGAAAAGAAACGTCGCCAAAATGCACGTTCTATTTTATTTTGTGAAGTTCAGATACAAATATTAAAATGTTTTCCGATCACTCTATAAGAAACTTAATTAACTACATTATTCAATAAAATAACACCAGAAAAAGGATTTGTAAGTAGGAGATTTTTCACTTTTAACCATTTTTTATAGGTCAGACGCATAATTTTTTTCTAAGCGTATTAAAAAGCTTATCAAAAAAATACTCGATCACTTCAAAGGCCAAGATGTGTTCTATTCACAGTATTTAATTGAAGCATCTATATTATTTCTAAGCGATCAAATTTTCAAAACTAATAGACAAGATTTTATACGATTTTGCATTTTTCCGCATGTCTTCACCTTAAGTTAACAATCTAACTAAAAAAAAAAATTGCATTTAAAGATGCGTTTTATTAATAACTACAAATGTGTTTAGAACCTTATGTGTTTTTATAACTTTCGGAGCATTCTTTGAAGTTTTACCATCTATCGCCGTTCGTGTCTTAGGTGCGAACGGTTACTATGATGGCCGAAGCAACAACACTACTTAGAACCTAGTCTAGTAAGGACGTCTGTCATAAACTGTTAATAACTAAACTAATCTCACAATCTCACATCTCACCGCACAGAGAAGCAGATAAGGTGGAACGCCACCCAAGCTGAAATGACACATCCCTTGCTTAATTTACATTCACATATCGTCTTTTACAAATAATGTCAGGAATCACTGGTTTAGTAAGACAGAAAAAAAGTTACAATTTATTTTATTTAAAAAAAGTCATTCACCAATATGAAAAAAAGAATTTAAAAAAATATATTAATACTCCCCCGAATAGGAGCAACTGATTTAAAAAAAAAATCAGTTGTGCTTCTGTATGTAACTCATGTTCAATGAAATCGTTGAACAAATTCAGGAAAGTGATAAAAGTATTACTATTACAAATAATATTTTTTTATCATAAATATTTTTTTTTGTATAAATTATTTTTATACCCACAATAATAATCTATTAAAAATTATTATAAAAACAGTCATACAAGTAGGATTACGATTTTTTTTTAAAATATTTATTTGAGGGATCATAGGATTTATCGGTCCAATTAGGAGTTCCACCGAGCCGAACCCTCTGATATGAAAATATCTGGAGTCGGTGATCTATTTTCCCGTTTGGTATTCTGGTAGGTTAACATGTTGTTCTTATATTGTTTTTTATTAATTATACTTATAAAATACACTTGCATAGCGTGGAATTACTAGATGATCATTTGTGGAAAAGTGTGTGAAAGGGTTTAGTTTTTCCTGTGGGGAAAATTTAACCCGGACATAAATTCTGGTGAAAAAAAAAGAAGAGTGTTTGTGGCGGACACCTGGCGGGCGGTGCAGATTAAATTTGTATTAAAATCTACAGTTTTAATCCGAGTTTGATGAAATTTTGCACATTTAACCTTCAAAACAGGAGAAAGTTACGTAACATTTCGCAAATGTGACTTCAGATCCCAAGTATATATAAAAGGTGTGTATTTATTTTGTTTAAATTTCTGAAGTAAAGTCAGATTTTCAAGCATTATTTATTAACTAAATAGATTTACTAGCATAATATCCCGTGATTTTCTATACTGAAGATTAAGGGAAGCGTGTATTATTATAATAATCCGTGTTGTGGCAGTGAAAGTGCGCCGGCGGGGAACGAACGTAGCACGGGTGAATTCGCGTGACATGCCTAAGCCTTGTTCAGCCGATGTGTTAACAAAAATGTGGGCAGGACCTGAAGCCCGAAATGCGACGGCTCGGAAAAACTAGGCAGAATCTGTGATGTGAATATCCGCTGCCAAATTAGGCGTGTGTGTAATAATAATGCCAGCTGGACGTGTGCGAGTACCTACCCTACCAACTGATGTATGGCAATGAGGCATGGAACTAAAAGAGGAAGGATGATAGTAGACCGAATGCTGTACAAATGTGTCAAATCAGACGTGTCAAATATACAATTTGATGAATTCGAAGGTTTGACAGACTGCAGTGGTCTCGTGACTCTCATGCGCACAAAGAGACCATTTACTCGTTCTCCCCAGATATAAACCATCAGTATTTGAGGGTTGTTTCAGCTATTCATCATCAAAACTTTGGAATGAATATCGACATCGTTGCAGTGCTTCAAGAAGCTGAGCAGCGAATGGTTGTTTACTGCATAGTTAACCGCACATCATAATGCGTTTTTTTACGACGTGCATTTTAAGAGGATTTTTGTATGAAAAATTAAATAAATTTAAATACCTTGTTATGTTAAGAGTTCTGAAAGATCCATTCAATGCAATTTTATAATTAAAAAATACATTGTTTTTCTACACCAGACTTTATGTCCGGGTTAAATTTTCCCCACAGGAAAAACTTAATCCTTTCACACACTTTTCCACAAATCATCATCTAGTAAATATGTATCTATGTTAAGTTACAATTTTAATTAATTTTATTAATTTATATTTTTCCCCTTTACACACGATTTTAACTCTCGTAAAGGTAAAAATGTCTAGTTTATAATTTGAAATATATATTATCATGTTAATTTAAGTACCTACTTTTATGATTTAATAAATAAATTTAAAAAAAAAATTACTCTATAACAGTGTATTATATAAGTAAAATTAATACAAAACCATTCAAGAACAACATGTTAACCTAACAGAGCACTAAATGGGAAAATAATTCACCGACTCCAGATATTTTTATATCAGAGGGTTCGGCTCGGTGGAATTCCTAATTGGACTGATAAATCCTTCTGATCCCCCAATGTAAATATTTTAAAAATCTTTCGTAATGTATTTAAAATGACTGATTTTGTATTTATGTATAAATTTTTTTTTTTTTATTTTTTTTTTATTATTATTGAGTTAGTTTATACTACATGAATATAAACTAATAAGCACAATGTAACATTTCATTTGATAAATTTAAATATTTTTACAGTAATCATAACATTTCTTTTTAAATACATTCATTCTTTCTTCATTCTTCATAGTTTCAGGCATTTAATCATACATCTTTAGTCCTCTGTACATTATGCAGTTCTGTGATTTTGATTTCTTCATTTGTGGCAATCGAATTCTGTTTATATTTCTTGTTTCATAGTTATGAACGTCTCTATTAAAAACAATTTCATCCTTAAAGTATTTTGGCATTTGGTTTTTCATAATTTTATGCACAAAAATTAATACATTAAATAACAGTCTCTTTTTTATTGGAATCCAATTTAGTTCCTCTCTCATTTGATTAATCCTTGCGTATTTGCCTTTCCCCAGTATACATCTCATGGCTTTGTTTTGTATAACTTCTAGTTTGTTCAAATTACTTTCATTGGCCAAATATAACATCGTAGAGCAGTAGTCCAAATGTGGAGCAACGATAGTTTTATAAATGAGCTCCGTAGTGTTTCTATTTAATTTACGTCTTAGTCTTCTAAGAAAATTTACCTTTTTTGATACCTTTTTTAACACATATTCAAAGTTTGCTGTGAAAGTCAGTTTTGAGTCGAGTATTACACCCAGGTATTTGATTTCATTTACTTTTCCCATTTTTTCACCATTAATTGTCAAATTTAACCCTGTGTTACACGTTTTATTGCCTATTTCCAAATATTTTGTTTTGTTTACGTTCAGTTTCAACTTGTTTACTTTCAGCCATTTTGCTATATTTTGTAGGTCTTCGTTTATTTTGTTAATTGCTTCTATGTAATCTTCACACGAAATATAGATTAAGGTATCATCTGCAAATAGTCTATTTTTGCAATGTTTAATAGTTTTGATAATATCATTTATGTAAATTATAAATAGAATTGGACCTAATACTGACCCTTGCGGAACACCAAGGTTGTTTTCTATCGGTTCTGATTCTGAGCTTTCAACTTTCGTTACCTGTTTTCTATTCTGGAGATATATTTGACAAATCTAGTACGCCTAAATTTTTAATGAGAGAGCTAGGTATAATGCCAGTAGCCGAAATAATAATTTATCATAGAATTAGGAGATAACAATAATAATCAAAAAAAAAATAATGTTTTAATATGAAGATGAACAAGAAAAAAAACAGTTGCGACCGTTATCTTTTATTATTTTTCTGTGTCTTGCTCATTTTGGTATTTTAAAAAATTAGATTGTTATTGTTATCTTCTTCTTCAATGATATATTACATTGATGGGAATAACCTTCAAAAGTTAAAAAGAGAGTTTTTCTTATAAAAATATGAAATAATAATTGATAATATTTTTATAGTCTGAGAATGCTAAATTATTTTAATCTCATTTCTTAAATCTGTATATTTCTTATTTTTTTAGAACAGATTTTTCAATAATACAGGAATTTGGAATAGCTACTACATCAATGATATAAGTTTTTTTTTTAAATATTGTCATGTAAAACTATATCGAGTCTATTATGACTAATTGTTCTGTCTGTTAGTATAGTTTTATCATAATATATTTTATAAAATTCATTTTCTAAAAATAAAAAACATAAATATTCAGGTAAATAAAATAATAAATTAATTAATAAATAATAAATTTTTAGGAAAAAACTGGAAAAATGATTTGTTGAAAAAAAAACAACTTTCTTTTCGCCCTTTTAAACAATTTTGTCCTTATCAGCATTTCAAATTTCGGTGATGGGTATACTCGAATCAAAGTTTTGCGTGGTTTTCGGAGATTACGCACAGGCAAGTCATGTGAGCGCATGTTTAAATGTATTTCTGCACACCGGTAGTAGTTCATATTGTTAATGTATATATTATAAGGAAAAATAAAAAAGCATGTTACATAAGTGGCCATATGGATACAAAATTTTGGAATGAATATCGACATCGTTGCAGTGCTTCATTTGATTTTAGGTTAGGTTCACTTAGTGGTAAGTCAATTTGTGTAGCTTTGGATTACACATACTAAAATAATTATCAACCAATATTAACCCATAAAATTCAGACACAATAAATTTAATATAACACAAATCGCCGCAAAAGTAGTGTTGGGCCGTTTAAAAGTTGGCGTGGCTCGTAAACGGCTAGGGGTTATATTTTGTAGCGGGATACAGAAAGTCATGGATATTAATAATATGTATAGTAATATGATTGTTCAATAGATGATATCCGAGATAGTGGAAAGGGGCAGGTGCGGACTGAGCAGTAGTGGCACTAACAGAAAAATGATAATTTATTCAATGGGAGCCATTAATTCCACCTGAGCCGTGAGCCGTGAGCCGCGAGTGGCGAGTGCAAGTGGATACCCTGAGCTCTCCAGCCGGAATATGAAATAAATTACATAAACACAATAATCGATGTCCCCTATCTTGGCGTGGTAAAACGCGGCCAGTGATGGCAGCACGGCGCACATTGCACAGGGCAAGAATTTGATAGAACATAACATAACACATTGATAGAATGTCAATAAGGTTGAGTTCGGGAGCGGAATCTTCTGTTGTACTAATCAACCCCCCAGCAAATTTGAATAACGCATTTAGGTCTTTTAGAACGTTGTGTCTCCCTTACTATCGTGGTGAGAAGTGTGGTATAAACTGTGTTAGAAAGAGAAAACACCACGCTTTATATAATTTTTTTTAAAATATCATTATATTAAAAACTTTATATTAAAATCTAAAAGTTAACCATGAAATATTTGTACACCTTAATGAAATCAAAATTTGAAAAAAAGCGAAATTTAGGGATTTTTTAATGAATTTTTTTCACGCGAAACGAAAAAAGAGTAAGGTAGTGATAACGTTTAAAATAAATCTGTTAAATGTGTGTGGGTGTGTTTTTTCGTTATTAATAATTTTAGTTAGAAAAAAACGTAAGGTCAGCAATTTTTATGTTTGCATTAAAAAAATTTATAACTCTTTATTTATACTTTTATTTCGAATTATAAAATATGAAAGCGTATTTGAACACCTTTCAAATATAGTTTTAGGATACGTTCAGAAATATTCCACTTATTTGGATTTTTTCGCAAAACGAAATTATTTTAACCTACTGGCAAATATGTCCGAGGCCTGAGGGCTTAAGGATAAGGGTAGAATGGGAAAGACGAAGGACTGGAGGTTTGTGATAAAGGATCATACCAGAGGGCCTAGTCTCTATCTCTCACAACGTCTGTACCTACGTTACGAATCCTTATTAACCTTCCCCTTACCGTGCTAAAAACTTCCTCGCTCTCCGGTGCTGTACACTGAGTAAATATTTATATGTTGTATTTATTTAATCCAATAAATAAATGTATTGTGGAGGAATACCCAAAATATAAACGCTATGTTTAGTATATTTAGAAAGATATTTCAGTAAATACAAACTGTGACCGCTTAGTTGACAGCGCCGTCAAGAAAGGTTAAACGGCAAACGTGCTTGTTTGTGAAACCGAAAGATAGAGACTAGGCCCCCAGTAGTGTCAAATCCCAATCTGTGATTTAGCCAGGTACACTGCCTGTGCCTACCCTACTTTACTCGCATAAAAATAATAATATTAAAACTTATAAAATAATTGCAAGGAATCAAATCCAAAGACAATTTCCAAAAATACGCACACTACATGTTCAAATGTTGACTTCATTCGACACAAAAAATGCACATGTGTACGCGAAGACTCATTTCTGTTAATTACGAAAATGGCAGTGCCTTTCGGTGATCATCTGTTGATACTCATTAATTAATATTAGTTTATAATTAATTTAAATAAATAATAAAATCATTATATTACATTTGGTTTTTTTTTTTTTTCAAGCATCCGTGCGGTCGAAAAAATATGAAAATTTTATATTTCCGATAATGACTCCTAATATGCGTAAATGAATCGGTTATTCGGATATTGCACTTGGCTTAGATAAACCCTAACATCGGCTAAAGGCAGGAGTATGGCCAATTTAAAAAAAAAAAACTTTCCACATCATACGTGGTGAGGTTTTTAAATATAAATTCATTAATTCCCAATATGTCTTCCATTTATACGCTTGGGGTAACTCTAAGTGACCAGCTCGGGCACGGGAGCTCCATAGAATCCAGAGTCAAGTTAGCCTCTTAGGAGCTAGGCCTACTGTACAGATACTGACCCTGTACAAATCGCAAGTGCGCCCCACTGTTGAATTCGGCGGCCATCACTGCTCCGGAGTCCCAAAATTCCAAAAACCGTGACTCTGTGCAGAAACGGGCTATCCGTTATATATAGATCCCTCTACCTTAACAAGCGGATTAAAATATTTAGAGCACAGCGTCAGGTAGGTATGTTGTACTTGTTCTACTTTTGGATGACATATCCCCTGAGGAAAGTTATTTTCTTCAGGGCCTCCTATATGGAGATAATGTTAAAAAAACGCAGTTTTTCTTCCAGATTCAAGCACGCCACTAGATGATGACGATGATCATGCCTAAGTATGGAGCAGAATAAATTATTTCGATCACACTAACCATAATAATAATATAAACGAGATTAACTATCTTTAAGATATAAGAGGCGCCCTTCAAGTTCAACGATCTGCTTCAACCCAGTTTTTCTACACCCTTACGCATAATCGCACAACGCAAAAATGCAAATTTAAATCCTATAAATTATGTATGAATGGTTGCAAGAAATTACAACCAGGCAATAAATACAAAAAGTTCCTAGTCGGTGTGAGTGGATTTGTCATAATGTTGCAAAAGAGCGAAGTAATTGCACTAATTGTTAATTAATTAAAAGAAAATTAACACAAATGTGATAAACCTAGCTCATGCACAAGCGGATTGGATAAAGTAAAAGAATTGAGTTGTTGAGCTGATCATTAGTTCTTTTTTCTGGATGTTTTGGAGTAAGTAAGTAGTCCGTACATAATATTATGTAGGTGGGTACACATTGCAATTAAATGTCGGCGAATAAGAAAGGCGGTGCGAAAATATTAATTATACACACATACCTCAGAAATGAGGATGCAAAAAAAACCATTGTGTTGAAGAGTTAACATAAATGCCATTTTTATTATTATTTTATGATTGCACAAACTGCGAATGGGAAAAATGCAATTAATTTATTGGAAAAAAAAATCAGATGCAGAAGTGGTTCTGAATGAAAGCTGCCATTTCACAAATATTTTATAAGAAAAATCAAATGAATGGTAGAAAAAGTCGGAGACGTCCGGGGAAGATATCGCACATCACAGACATGTGCACACCGTAGAAAAGGGTCGTCAGTCAAAATTTTTTGAAAACAAATGATAATTAACTAATTAACCATCACGACGTTTCAGGCAAAGAGAACAGACCGCCAAACAACTCGGTCTTGGTACACAATCCTTGCCTCATTCACATTCATAATTCATACATCGTCTCGTACATACTCTTCTATTATTCTGACTCTTGAAATGGCCCGACTCAAGTAACTGATTCACTTGACCGTGCCACGTCTTCCTCGGGCGTCCTCGACTTCTTCTACCATTCACATTCGCGCCATAAATTCTCTTTACACTCCTTTCTTCATTCATTCGCTCGACATGGCCAAACCATCTTCTTTCTTAATCTTTCTTATTACGCTCACAACAGCCTTGCATTCTTTTCGGATCTGAAGAATGATGAAACAAGCGGTCCCCACGAAAATAAACACTAGCGACATTTCGCTGAGATAAGGTGATCTAACTTAAATAGGATTTTCGTGGGGCATAGATAATCACAATCACTTTACTATTCAGCGATAAAAATAAATTTTGACTTCTTCCTTTTCTACGGAATGTGCAATATCATGATCAAGCGAATCAAATACTTTAGTTGAGTCATGAAATAGGTAATAATAATAATTATAATTGGATAATTTGAATAGCACCGTTTTTACCAAAAGAAGTCAGTAGTACATTTGTTTCCATTAAAATTTATACCGAAGGCACTTCTAGTGTTATATCCTTAATTCTATGGTAATAAAGAAAAAAAATGTTTTGCCACACTAACTTGGAAAAAATGTAAATATAAAATCTGAACTTGTGCCTACAAATAACGAATTAAGAAGCAATTACAAGGGTTAAATTTATGCAAACAATAAAAAAAAATAATAATAATATTGTGAACAAAATGTAGTGAAATGTTTGACCTTGTACCAAAAATAAAACCGTTAAGTTTTAACGAAGGCGATATCTCGATAGAATAATTTATTTAAAAAAATGAATGTTTATGAAGAACATCGCGTTAATCACAAGAATAAAAATGCAACTCGGAACACAATCGTGCAATAATGAAGTTATTAAAATTAGAAAGGCAAACGAAAAAAAGGTTTACGCTTTGAAAACCACAAACTATTCGCGTTGCTATTCTTTGGCAAAAGCGCCGGCTGATAATGGTGTTTACGACATAATAATGACAAATTTGTGCAATTCCAGAAGAAATTATGTGCGAAATTGGAACAATAAGTGCCAAGGACTGTAGGTTAAGAAGCAGTTTTATTATTCGAATCCACCAGTTTACGAAGTGAAAATTTATAACCAATAAAAATGCTATTAAAATGTAGGTACCACGCTAAAAAACAAAGTTAATAGGTATTCAATTTTATTAGATACTAGCGAGAACCCGGCATATGTTGCAATGCCACTTAAATAAATAAAAAAAATCCCTTCGTGTCCTTCGCCATTCGTCCCCGTTTCGCCTCCTCTTCCCATCCAGCGACCCCTTCCCCTCCCCCGTTTCCCTTTCACCTTCCCCTCTCCCGTTGTCGCTCTTCACCCTCCCTTCCACCATCTACACCTCCCCCCTCCCGCGAAACTCTCCTCCTTAATTCCTCTTCGCCCTCCCGCATTCCCCTCCCCCTCCAGCTCATTTCCCTTAAAAAACTAAACTTCCCTAAACTACAAAAACACCCATTTTTTCAAACAACTCGCGAGTGACCTATTTCTTTTTTTTTGCAAATTTCATAAAACCAGAGCACAACAGAAAGTATAGAAACCGTTGCGGACATGTTCACAACAATTCAAAAAAAAAATTACATCGCAATAGGATGAATGCTGTAGGAAATAATTTTATAACGCAAGAGCTCACAGATGGTTATCCTATAACCAATGGTATGCGCACATCAAATCCACCAAGGTTTCATCGCAATCGGATGAACGGTATGGCAGCGCATAAAATACGAACAAACAAACTAACATTATTTGCTCTATATATGAAAATTTATAGGAGCCACAAGGCCTCATTGTAATATTTAATCATTGAAGACAATAATATAAATATGTTTCATAAATTCGTTATTCTATTCCAACCTTGCTATTATTTCTTTTTCCTATTTATTTATACTCTAATAATTGTTGATGTCCATGTATATATAATATTTTTTAAGTAAAACTTCTCTAACTTTAAATAACAAGGTAGTCATAAAGACCTATAGTACAAAATTATGCACAAATTGATTTATTGCTGTCAGACCCAGAGACATAAAACTTATAAATTTGAAGCAAGGTCTTTTATGGTTTTGAGAGTACGTATTTTTACCGTAATACTACACGGAGAAAAATGAACTGTTAAAAATGGGACTGAAGTTTTTACGAACAAATTAACAGTGATTCAATGTTTATTGGCGGTAAAATACGTACGAAATTACGTATACAAACAAATTATTCTTAATGTTCCCGCCAATCAACATTAAACCCTGTTAATTTGTACGTAAGAACTTCAGTCCCGTTTTTAACCGTTTTTACTATTAAAATGATCTTTTTTCTATTAAAATGATCGTTTTTTCTATTAAATTTTTCGTTTTTTCTATTAAAATGATCGTTTTTTCAAATAACATTTTCTCCGTGTAGGTGTCTATGGGACGTTTTTGGTTATAGTTATATTTTGACATAGAGAATATAGGCTAGGCGCGATATGACGAGTATTTCAGATGTTTTTCGGATGGAAATAACATTTGGATGGATAACGGTACAATTACTGCCCTCTGCGTTCGTTTTTATTTTCGAAGGGTTCTCGCCTTCGCTAGAATACTGTTATATTGTACTGTTATATAGAATATTGTTATTTTCCTAAACTTCGATGACAAATCAAAAGCAAATCTAAATTCATAATGTTTATTGCATTTATCATTACAAGCGACCAAATTACAGCCGGTGGTGTATAAAATGATAAATATAATATTCATGTATAAAATCTTTAAACTGCTTTGACTCACAGCAATAACTTTACTAACCCACGTTATGTATTTGTACATATAGCTACACTAGTTTGATGTTTGGTTTTAAATATTTTTAATGTTATCACTGACTACCCTGGCCAAACCCTTACCAAGAATGTTTAAATGTAAGTACCTAAGTTAGTTGTAAATCTTTAACTTTAAGTCACAGTTTTAAATATGTAGGTATATAATTAAGTCACCATTTAACCAAACCACATATATCGCTTGTGATGACGGAAGTAGGTAGAATTCAAATATCATCAGGTTATTCTTAACACGTGAATCGTTATCTTTTTTTTTTATGTTGGGCCTCGGTGCGTTTTGAATGCCCAGAGACGGCCACTAAAATATTAGAAAAATAAAATAACCTAGCAAAATACTGAATTAAATATTATTTCCGGAAATTAAATTGATAACTAACAAAATAATTGATTTGATACTCACATACTGATCACACCAACAGCAGCCAGGGCAGAAACATGAAAGAGAAAATAAAAACATTTTAGTAAAAATATTCAGAATAAATGACACAATAGTTTATTAAGTTCACGGTTTAATTTTTTACGGATGTTAGAGTAATATCCGCCAATTCCAATTTGCCCATCTTGTAATTTTAAGACTTTTTTTTAAATTTCCATATAAACAATGATACTAGTTCAATTGTTAAAACATTTTACTCAAGGTTCTGCGTTTAAATCATTGTGCACATAGTATTGTATTAGTGATAGACGAACCGGTGGATCCAATCTGTGAGCCATAAGTTGTTGTTATATTTGTCTAGTATATTGTTAGTAGAAATATAGCGCATTATAGAAATATATATCAGTACAGCACCCATAAGGTAATTTTTCACAAAAACGGGTTAGAAATAAAATAAAAAATAACGAGTGTGCTTTAGACCACACGACTGCAGTAAAACTTCTAGAAAGAAAGAAAATGTGCGCGCGCACTGCTCTCTCTAGCTCCTATATTATTTATAAAATTGTTCAAGAACGAAATGAAATTACGAAAAATCTTCATGCACTGGCTATGAGAGGAAAAGAGAAAGAAAATGTGCGCGCGCACTGCTCTCTCTTACTCCTACAGTATTTATAAAATTGTTCAAGAACGAATGAAATTACGAATAATAATCATGCACTCGCTATGAGAGGAAAAGAGAAAGAAAATGTGCGCGCGCACTGCTCTTCTCTTGCTTCTACAGTGTGATACAGCCCGTTCGCCTCGCCCGTAACGCATTACACTTTTAGTAATGCATTCGCCCGCTTACCCCCCAAGTCAAGCGTGCGTAAAGAAGTTTTACTTCAATAATTATAGAAACCTGAAGTTCTCCCCGGTAAAATAAAGTAGGTTTGCTTAGTGAGTTCGCGTTGTCCACCTTCCTTAAACACGTCAATTCGGTAATAATACTTAACGACTTATTCAGTAAAAAAAAAGAAAAAAAATTGACAGTCAGTCGGTGCCATGCGGGACTTTCAGAAACAGGGCCCGAAGGAAAACCAATAAAAAGCAGCTCGCGTGCAAAACGAACCAACGCGTGCAAAAATCCGTGTAAAATGTAAAACAGACGAATTCAGCACGATTGCCGTGCATCTCGCATATTGCCGAAAAAACCACGGCCGGATTCCGATCACTTCAACCGAAAAGTCAATAGGAACGGAATAGATGCATTTATATGGGGTTAGTTGGTACTAAAGTGATAAGTGGCAGGATGACGGAGCTCAAGACCACTCTGAGCTTTTTAAACTTTGTCAAGTGCTTTTACACAAAGCAAGTGTGGGCTTTTTAAAACAGAGGTACTTGACGCGGACACGTGATTAGGGCTTGCGTATCAATGTTATAATAATAATAATAATTGGATGACTTGTATAGCGCCGTTTTTGTGAAAAATCACCTCAAGGTCGCTGTACAAATTTCAATAATTTCTACAATCTTACTTCTAACTACACACTAGAAAATATAAAAAACCTATGGCTAAAACAATGGATGCAAATCCACCGGTTCTTTGATCAGCGATACAAAACTATATGTACAATGCAACTGAACAACCAGCGCGGTGCACCCCAAAAATGTAAATGTACATGTATTTTTATTTTTATTTTTTTATTATTATTATTATTTTTTTTTTTTTTTATTATTTTTTTTTTTTTTAATTATATATATCTTTTTTTTCAATGAAAATGTACAGGACCATACTTACCTGGTAGGTCACTTGAGATTAAAGTTAAAAGATGTTTATTTATATACAGTTTGCGCGCAGAGGACATAATAGCGAACACATGTTGTTGGAAAAGTAATTATTTGATATATATTATGTTATTTAATGAGAGTAGTACATGAATTTTATTTATTTTCTTAAATGAAGTCTCAGTCTCTCGTTAAGCGACGGATTGCCGTGAAGGCTTCGAATGATGTTAATCTAATAAGAAAATAGATTAAGATAAATTATAGGCAATACATAATACAAATAGATTTATTAAATTTAAGGGTATGAGAGCCTAAATAAGTAGGTTTTTAGTTTTGACCTAAATTCTGTTGGGCTTGTTATGCACCTTAGTTCCGGAGGGAGTTTGTTCCAAGCCTTAGGCCCAGATACTTCGAATGCACGATCTCCAAACTTAGTATTTGGCTTTCGTTTAGGTTCTATCAGTCTACCTAGAGCTGATGATGTTGCTGATCTAAGGGTTGACTGCCTTGGACCAATGTTTTCCGGGACGCATAGTTCAGAGATGTAATGTGGTATCTTCATCGATATATTATTATAATAACGAGCTTCACGCGGCTTACAAAAAACAAATAGATATTATTTATATGATTTTATTATTAAATTCTATTTTTTTTAAGTAAATACTTCATTACACACGCCTGACTTGGGGGTAAACTGGCGAGAGCGTTACGAACGTTACGGAGGCGAAATAATAATAAATTTAAATTAATTTTGATGTTCATTCCTCACAATCTAATTGTAACAACAGTGCTCAAATCCTTAGTAATTACGTTTGGAATGGGTGCTGGCATTTATGCTGACAATAGTTGTGTTGTTGTTTCTCGCATTCGTAACGTTAAAAACAAACTAATAAATAGCACTTTTTCGATTGGATTTTTTGAATTTCCTGCCGCGAATGTGAATAAACGTCGCTCTCTAACTAGAATCCGCATCAACCAAGTTTTATTTTAGAGTTTGTAAGAATTAAATCTACAATGCCATTCTAAGCGTAATTCCCAAAATAAAATTAATCAAATTTTGGTTTGGAGTGTGCGAACTCAGTGCATCGAAACGATCGATTTGTCACGATGATTGGTAACAATCCAAACGAAACTTCAATATATATTCTTATACACTGATGATTGGAATGGTTTCATTCGATGCCAGAAAGAAAATTAGATTAGATTACTAAAGAAGTATTTACTTCAGTCGTGTAATCTAAAGCACACTCGTATTTTTTTTTAAATTCTAAACAAACTAAAAAGATTTATAAAAAATAAGCAAAATCTCATCCTTGAGGATAAAGAACATACAGAGAATGGGCGAAAGGATTGGATTTCCGTTCCCACTGTTCAATCCTCCTTCCATGCTAAGTCCTCCAGAAACGAAATAACATTTTTAATGATGGAAGGGAGTAGGAAAAATTCAAATAGATGTTGGATATTACAGGATATTCGTTACCCGAGAAAGATTGTTATTTTAAAACGGAAGAGTGACGTAAGTCAAAAATGTTCTATTTTACGTTTTATCTCTCAAAAGTACAGTGATTGTGATTATCTGTGCCCTCAAAACCCGTATTTAAGATAGATCACTCAATTATTTTCAACCAATTATCACTAAGTTATTTCCGCAAGATGTCGAATTTCCATCAAACGATCCAATGATATAACTTTTCTTAGCGGATTATGTTTTAAATTAAATAAAAAATTGAAAGGTCTTAATAATCGAATGCTTTTTAACATCACACATATTTTTTGGCAGACAATCGATATAATGACAATTTAAGACAACGATTAAAATAAAACAAAAATACATATTCAACGTTACAAATAATAAAACTATTCAACATAATGAAATAATAAAAAAAACTTGTTTCGGCTTTACACTGATCAGACATAAAATCGACGGTTCACGTTGATAATGGCTTTACGGGTCTTTTAAACATTAGAAAACATGTAGAAAATTACACTAAGCTATTGTTAATTCATTCACAATCTCTTAATAATGGAAATCTTTTTTATAAAACTCCAAAAAACGAAATGTTTAAAATAATGTAAATAAGTACATATTATTTTAAACCCATTAGGCTAAACCGAAAATTACAAAATCTCGAAACACGGCTTTAAAACGACGGGTTATTTTAAGGCGCGTCTGATAATAATCATTATTATAGGCTACTTTTCACAACAAATATTGAATCATTAAAAATCAGTGACAAAACTCAACAATAATAAATATGTGACAATTGGTGACAAATTTGTGGTGATTTTAATTCAAATATAAAAGATTTAACCACTCATGCCCCAGGCCTATTTTGTTGGAAGGTTATTGTATAATTTTTTAATGCAAACATAAAAAAATGGCTCAACTTACGCTTTTTTTTATGACTGATAATGGATAAAATTAAAAACACAGATGATTTATTAGGCAAATATATTATAAACGTTATTGTCGACTAACTTTTTTTTCGTTTCATGTAAAATTAATTAATACAAAATTCCTGGTTTCATTTTTTTAATTATTAATTATTAATTATTTCTATTTATTTATAATATGGTAGCCAGCTTCAAAGATTTATTTTTTGGTTAAACTGGAGGATTGTATCTTCCTCCCCAGGGACTGAATAAAATAAGTGAACACCGGTAACATCTAAGCCAAATGCTAATTGGATGGAAACGACATTAATTTCGTATATATAATGTAGAATTAAAAAAAAAATCATCCAATTTAAAAAAAAAGTGTGTGTGGCATTTGTATGTTAGTGGCACCAAAAGTTGATATAATGTAATGTCATCGACAACGAGTCGATCGGCCGAGATTCAGCTCGATCGGATGTAGTTAAGTTTGGAGTTAATTCCACCTTAAAAGATTTGCATTCAATCATTCACGAAAACAATTATAAATTAAAAACCGAAAACTATTGAAAAATGACATAAGTCATGAAAATATCTAACCTAATTAACCCAAGAAAACCTCGGTTTAGTCCGGTTACTTGAATTTCTATCAATATTTTTAAATTACAAAAAAAAAAAAAATTATGTCACATTAAAACCATAATTAATTATGCACATACATATAATACCTAAACGAATTCAGAAAATAGTTTTTAAACATTAAAATCAATTTTAAAAAAGTATTCCGGTAAAAAAGTTTATTTGAAGGAAAACTTCTTCACGCACGCTTGACTTGGGGAGTAAGCTGGCGAATGCGAGACGAGAGCGTTACGAAAAGTGTGATCAGGCGAGGCGAACGATAATAAATTTAAATAAATATTTGTAGAAAATTAATATATGTATATACATGTATATATTGTACATATAAACATAAAAATGTGACATCTTTGGGGGTGCTGTGTGGGTAGTAATTTTAAGGGAAGCAAGTAGAGGAATTTCTGGGATGGAAAAAGGAATGAGGGGTGGATTGGAATCTGGGGTTCGGTCTGTCCAGATCGCCCGCCGCTCAAACCTAGACAACTTTTGAACCCTAATGATTGAACCTAGCACCCCTGCAAAATCACCAAATTTAGCGAACCACCAAGAATGACCAATGGCAGGGGTGTTTTCGTTGTTTGTTTTTGGGGTGTTATGCCGTGTTGCGCTACCTCCTTCTTTAGCCGACGTTTCGGACAGCGTTGCAGTGTCCCTCATCACGGCAGATCCGACGATGTGATCTGCCCTGATGATGGACACTGCAACGCTGTCCGAAACGTCGGCTAAAGAAGAAGGTAGCGCAACACGGCATAACACCCCCAAAACAAACATCGAAAATGCTTTTGGCCGTGAAAATCTAAAAACGTATCCGGCAGGGGAGTTGGTTATCCCATAAATGGTTCCCGGGGCGGGGTATCCATTCCCACCTCCCAAATTAAAGTAGCTAACCAATTATCAAAATCACAAAAGTCACAATATTATTATTTAGGTTTATTACGTAATATAACCAGAATCGAAATAATGCTCGCTTAATTATGTGCAATAGTGTGTAATGAAGGAAAGCTCGAATGAAACAAACAGAGCAATAAACACGTCGACAGGAAGCATGCATGTTATAAATGTGTCATCAGAGAACGATCGACCCAACGTCGAAAAATACACATTATAACGCCTCGTGAAAGCGAAATACTTAACACATAAATATTATGTAAAACACGTTGTAGTCTTGATAACTTGGACGATAGGGTGGGTTGAGTTAGCTTTTTTCGAATATGTTTTCGTGAGGGGTCTCATAAGTTACGCATTCGAATAATGTTTCGAATAATAATGAAAAAAATATTTCGTGCTACCTTTATTCCACTACTAATTTTCTTGTTTGTTTAACTGTTTCTAGTATCTACATTACCTAAATATTATGGACGAAGTTACGTTTTTAAGTAAAACTGCTTTACGCACGCTTGACTTGGGGAGTAATCTGGCGAATGCGTGACGAGAACGTTACGAAAAGAGTGATCTGGCGAGGCGAACGATAAAAAATTTAAATAAATAAATATTTGTAGAAAATTAATACATGTATAATGTATATGTATTTACATGTTATATTATACACAAAAACAAACATACATGTAGATGGAGCTAAATAAGTTTTACTTCAGTCGTGTGATCTAAAGCACACTCGTTTTTTTAAAATAAATAATGTGGGACGTATTTTTAAAGTAAAACTTAGTAATTCAAATCTTTTTCGCACGGAAATAACGTTTTCAAACTGAAATGACGTTTGGATATCGGCACAATTATTGCCATTTGTGTTTGCTTTTATTTTCAGAGGGTTCTCGCTTTCGCTAGAATAGTAATACCTGCCTCAACAGTCAAATAAGTTTTACTTCAACCGCACGTAAAGGTTAGACACACTCATTTTTTACATTAACTTCACACAGGAGGCCCTGAGGAATATAAAAAAAATTCCCTCAGTGCCTTTATTATTTTATCTATGAAAGTGCTGTGTGGAGGCTCTTTTTGAGGAGAGGAAGGAATTTCTTGTACAACTCAAGAACGAGTTGTAGAAGCGAACCGTTGTCAGTGACAAATGTTAACTGTGTACATATGTTGGTATATTAAGGGACGCACTTAAATCACTCTAACCAGTGATTCCTGACATTATTTGGAGTTAAAAATGTGAACGACATTTTGATCTCCGGTGACCATTTCTATGTTTTTTTTTTCAACTTAAAATAGGTAGAGTCGGAGTAAGGGATTGAGTGTTACTCGTCTGAGCGAATAGCGATTTTTCTCTGGTTGTAAAGAAAGAAAAAAAAGAAAAAAATATGTCACCGGGACCAAAATTTTATTTACACTTTTTACTCTAAATAATGTCGGGAACCACTTATTAAAGTAATTCAAGTATGTCCCTTAATACCCTGTATGTATTACCCCTAACAAGGTCACCTAACTAATATATAGGTATTAGATCTTTGTATTTTTAGTAAAACTTAACATTATACGTACCTACATCAGATCACAATACATAACTGTGACGTTTGGTAGCAGGCGGTAGAGATTTTTTGAGTGTACAACTATCAAAAAGATTTCGTAGTTAAAAATCTTTTATTTTTGCAAAATCAATATGATAAATTGTCCCATTTGCAACCTCGGTAATACAATTGGAGAATAATAAAATCTAATATCAACTCGTGAGACCCCTTACGCACCAAACACGCTTCAGTATCCCCACCAGTATTTTAATACTGACGCTTGTAGTGGCACATACTGACATACTGACGAGAATACTGACGTCAGTATATTTAGATCGTGTAATGGCTTACAAATACTGATGGCTGTTATAAGAATACTGATCATAAAATGCTGATACGAAATACTGACACGTGTAATGGTTCGATCAGAGAACGATATTTAAAAAAAATAACCTTCTCCGCGAATTGACGGCCCACCCTAGACAAGACAAACGCCTCAAATCGCCCCCGTCTCGATGTAAACAACGCAGTGTGGCAGTTTTGCCGTGTCATAACAGCCGGTCATAAATATGTATTAAATGTTGAATGTTTATACGGATAGATCGTTTAATATGGAAATTGGCATTGAACGGGGGTGCGTCTTGGTATCGTGTACTCACCATCTACCGTCCGTCCATCGGGGGCACCGAGGGGCTGACCGGTCGGCTGTGACTGTGCGCGGTGGGTGCACAGTAGACAGTTAGTGGTAGGGTAGGCAAGGCAGTGCGGGTAGGTGCCTGCTTCGGGATGGCCCGCGAGACCCGAGAGGGATGGTCACATAAATTGCCACGAGGAGGGTTGTATCATTCATGCCGCATATATTGCTTTTAAATTTTTAAAACGGAAGCATTCCACATGAGGGCATGTATGTGTTGTCATCATTGACAAATGTCGCGTACAGAGTGTTAAGTCGACATATCTGAAAGTACTGTTTTCTATAATAATAATAATTGGATAACTCGTAGAGCGCCGTTTTTGTGAGAAATCACATCAAGGGCGACAAATATGTGTAAGAAACGCTGCAGTTTTCATTTTGGAAGGCGGGTATGGATAATCAACACCCTCCTGGGGGCCAATCAGGGCATCCTGATTGGAGCTAATGTAAAAATCACTAATAGTAGATACCACAATATATAGCTTGTATCTTGATTAACATAAAATTCTGTCGTTCCGATTCTTGACCTGACCAAACTTAAGCATTCGATTCAGTGTATTATGGCTGATCTTTATTAGGTATCCTCGACTTCTTGCACGTCACATTATCTTCTGATAGTCCTTTCTTTGTGCATCCATCCAACATACCTAAGCCATCTATTTTAATGGCGTTCATTACGCTTACATAGAATTTTCAAAACTCCTCATTGGTAATACTGTCATCATACACCTGTCGATTATACCCACTTTCCAACGAGATTAACAATGTCTATTTGAACTTGAAGATGAACTTGATTTGAACTCTGGGTTCAAAACCAATGATCTAATTATTCTACAACTGGGGTCTCAAACAATTTACCTTATTTCACTTCTAATGCAGAACATTTCAAAATGTTATTTTCATCGTATTGGACATGCCCTGAAAAATAATAAGTATTACCGTCGTGTAATATTTGAAATCGGACCGCTAACAATAACACCCCTTATGTATATGGCGGTAAGGTTTGAATTCCCGTAAGCGAGAAAAAAATATAGCCAAAAATAATGTTTTGTGTTATTTTGCGAATTTTAGACACAAACATTTAAGTTAATTTTATAAAGAGCTTAATTTGCCACATTATACAATGAAACTATAACCGAAAGGGGGTTCATATTTAGATGATTTTGAGCTTTAAAGCTGTTTTAGAGGCATTATACTGTATTATTTTCTGGGCGTATAAATAGATTTATAAAAAAACTAGTATGCTTTAGACCACACGACTGAAGTAAATACTTCTTTAGCTCCCTCTATATGCATGTCCATATAAATTTTTATATGTATATAATTTAAATAAATATACAAATATTTAATTAAATTTATTATCATTCGTCTCGCCCGATCAAGCCGTGCGCATCGACGTCCGCTCCCAGCGCGTCACTGGTATTTCAAAATACTGACTGAAATATTTGATGCACTGGCTATGGAGGAAGAGAGAAAGAAAATGCGCGCACTGCTCTCTCTTGCTTCTACAGTAAGCCCGTTCGCCTTGCAACGCATTTCAATTTTCGTTACACATTCGCCAGTTGTCATTAGTTGTCATTCACCCCTCAAGTCAAGCGTGCGTAAATAAGTATTTAGGTAATTAAAAAAAAACTGGATTATTACAAAGACCCAAGACGTGTTCTACTCGCAGTATTTAATTAAAGTACCAAAACACGTGATTTTTGCATTACTTCTCAGTGTTTCGCCAGTAATCCCTACTGATAAAGTACCTCGTGCATATTGTCATGACGTGAAACTCATCGCATCGACTAATTCTAATACCTACGTTCGTGTTCATGTTCGTACCTAGGCACTATTACTGTAGGCAGTACACTAAAATTATAATTATAACATTAAATTAGCTCTTGGCGATGTTCGTAAGCGCCATGATGTTTGTAATTGCCAACACGTGTCTCACAATTGATGCCATCCAAATGGCAGCATCCCTCCAACGCCGGGCAGATGGGGGGAGTGTGGTACAGAATCGTTACATTTGATTGCCATTATATCATAACTAACCCGAATAAACAATAAGCTCCCCTACCTATAGTTACTAATTAAATACATTATACTAGTATCTTTGAAGAAGAAGATAACACAAATAATCTAAACAAAAATATGAAAAGAACAAGACACAGAAAAATAAAATATAACAGTCGCAAGTTAACAGTCCCAGCTATTTTGTTCTTTTAAAATTTCGTTTCGATTATTAGAGTTATTTTTCTTCAATGATATATTACATTTATGGGGATAACCTTCAAAAGTTATAAAAAGAGAGTTGTTTTAATAAAAATTGAATTTTCATTTATACTTTTACAAAAAGGTCAATAATTAGGTATTCCTATTAATAAAATCGGATACATTTATCCCAGACACTATCTAGGTTACAAACCAGTTTATAGAACAGTTGTTTCCGATGAAAAATGTGGCTGCCAATAATATGGAAAAAAAAGAAAAAATAGTCGAAGATAATAAATAAATAAATAATATTGTTATTACAGAAATTTGAAATATGAGGTTGACAAATATGACGTTTAAATAAGAGGTCTCAGTAGCTGAAATGGTAGAGGCGTTCTTCCCGGAAAGACAGGTTCAGGGTTCGTGTCCCAGTTGCGACCGTTATCTTACTTTGTCGTATTCTTTTCATATTTTCGTTTAGATTATTAGTGTTATTTTCTTCTTCAATGATATATTACATTGATAGGAATAACCTTCAAAAGGTAGGTAACTGCTTCAAAAGTTTAACGGCTTAACTTCAAAAGTTATAAAAAATAGTTGTTTTAATAAAAATTGAACATTATGCATGTTTAAAAGCATAATATTATCAACAAATAATAAAGAATAATATGTCTAGCTTAAACTTTTGAAATAGGAGAAGTGACTTCAGAATTTGGGGTAAGTGTGCGCATTTATTTGGGTGCGCATACTTACATCCGTAGTTTTTAAAATTATTTATTTTTTTAATTGGAAAAAAAAACTGGTGTGTCCAACCTTTACGCGCGGTTGAAGTAAAACTTCTTTGACTCTTGTGGCATTACTATTCTAGCGAAGGCGAGAAATCAATCAAACCATTTTAAAATAAAAAAATGAAAACACAGATAGCAGTAATTGTACCGATATCCAAACGTCATTTCCGTTTGAAAACGTTATTTCCGTCCGAAAAACATCTGAATTACTCGCCATATCGCGTCTAAAGAAGTTTTACTTCAAAAATGCGTACGTGTTACCCCACGTGACTCTAAAAGCTACATGTATTATAGAAATGCAAATTTTTAGTCATATCACACATGAAAAATCATAAGACAATAGAAATAAAGTTCAGGTCCGTCGAACTGTTACTTAAAAAAAACGTATCTCCTAAACACGTTCAATCTGGACATACCGTATTCAATTCTTCTCCATCGCATACATTTGTGCGGGAAAATAAATAAATATGCTGCAAAGAGAAAGAACCTTAGCAATTTGTTTATTTGTAAGAACACTGAGCCCAGTTAGCGAATAGTGCATACTAATAAAACCACAATTAAAAATTTATTGCGTGAGACGATATCTTCAGCAGAGTAGCGAGTAACCAGTAGGTGGTTAGGGGGCATATATTAATTACGAAAAACGTAAAACTACGATTAATCATTCCAGCCGCCGACTTGCTACATAATTGATTCAAACAAATAATGAACTAATCAGTTGTTAATAATCACTGCCGCCTGGTTTCATTTTTCTTTTAGCGGCGGAAGATTAATGGTCCCAATTGGGGAAAATTAAAATAGTAAAAGAGATGTTCCGGTGATAGTAGAGCGACGTCAGCGCGTATTCTTTTTGACGGTTTAAGTTTACGCCATAAGTAATATTATCGAAGATTCAATGACGCATAGAAAATCTATGGCAAAAAGAAAGCTGTCGTGAATTTGACATGAGTTCATTCTGTGTTTGAATGTTATGGTGTGGGTTTTGTGATGTTCGTTTTAAAGTTTGACATGAGTTCATTCTGTGTTTGAATGTTATGGTGTGGGTTTTGTGATGTTCGTTTTAAAGTTTGACATGAGTTCATTCTGCGTTTGAATGTTATGGTGTGGGTTTTGTGAAGTTCGTTTTAAAGTTTGACATGAATTCATTTTGTGTTTGAATGTTATGGTGAGGGTTTTGTGATGTTCGTTTTAAAGTTTGACACGAGTTCATTCTTGTTTGAATGTTATGGTGTAGGTTTTGTGATGTTCGTTTTAAAGTTTGACGTGAATTTATTCTGTGTTTGAATGTTATGGTGCGGGTTTTGCGATGTTCGTTTTAAATTTTGACATGAGTTTATTCTGCGTTTGAATGTTCTGGTGTGGGTTTGTGATGTTCGTTTTAAAGTTTGACGTGAATTTATTCTGTGTTTGAATGTTATGGTGAGGGTTTTGTGATGTTCGTTTTAAAGTTTGTTCCAACAGTCTAAACAATTGTAAGGGAGGATGGTATGCTATTAAAATTCGAAGATAAACTTTGGATTATTTTGAATTGGATTATATTAAAATCACCTCAATGGTGCTTTACAACTTAAATAATTTAATCTACGACAATTCTTAAAAGTTAACATTAAGTTCTGCGAAAAATCTATTCAAGTTCTGTTATTATTTCATAAATAACCCCGCCGGTCGGTTCACAGTACTTGGATAATAGCAGACCTTAAATAGGACTTTCACAGAACTTGAATATAAACATAGAAATTTTAAGTTGAGTTAAATTGTTCAACTTCTCTGAAATAATCCGTCTTAAAATTATTACTAATAATTTGCGGCAAAGATGTATTACTAGTGGTTCGATTATATCTACCTAACTATTCAATGCTGTGGTTTTAGCCGTACTTAGTAACCTGATACCAATGTTCAAAAGGGTTTCAATTCCGAAAGGTCTTCTTCTACCAGGCCGATGGTATTGGGATTATTAACCACTAAGATATGATAATACAGTCTGACGTGTGTTAGAAGATGAATGAAAAGATGGGGTACATCCAACACAAACCTATCTGGCTTCCCCTGAAGATACACAGAATGATAGCGTAAGTGTTATGCAAATCTCCGCTATCAACATTTTGCAGGAACTGTTTTAGTACCTCCGTTCTTCACATCCGAACCATCACATTTTCAATAAACCCAGAGAGATTGAAAGAATACGAACATTGAAAAATATAAAATAATTCGGTCATAAATCAAGCCGGCCAGTTAAGTAGGCCCACAGCGGCCAACAAAAAGCAAACCGCGGAGCAAAATGTGAAAATCCACGATGCGGATCTTCCATACTCGTTCCTCACTTAGACTGAATATTTAATATATGTATTCCACTCGATGCATCTTCTTTCTGGCCACCGTGTAGTTAACACATCGTCCGATTTAATTATGCGCTATTATTTGGAATGCAATTGATTCTTGAGCGAGGGAAACCATTTCTCAAGTATCCGTCAGCGTGTAGGGTCAGCGGATAGATAAAGAGGAGATTATCGCCGACAAAAGAAAAAATAATCTTTTTTTAAACATTAAATAAACCAATATAAACTCGTAAAAACATTGGCATTGGTAATTTCTTAAAAATGCTTTCAAATATAACATGTAATATTATGTTATATTCTTAAACTACAAATAGCGAGGGTAAAACCAGCTGATTTTTTTTAACCATTTGATGCCACTACTATTAAACTGTTTGAGGTCAAACACATTTCACACATCCCATTGAAAAGTGTCGTAAGTCAAAAAAGGAATTTTACAGGAGATCGGAAACAAATGAGTATTGATGTAAGAAGCGATCGAAAGCGACACTAGCTACATCTCGCGAAGATAGAGTAATCTAACTTGAATACAGTTTTCGTGGGGCATTGTGATTATTTCACAATCACTTTATTTATTATTAGGCATGTACATTGAAATATCTTATAGATGTAATTCAAATAATCTAATATTATTATGTGATCAATCCTAATGTTTCCTTAAAACTATATATGTACTAACAAATATTTCCTTATGTATAATAAGAGTGATAAATTGTAGAATCTACAGACAAGCTGCCATGTGACAGCTTTGTGGGACTACCCTTATTTTGTACAAATGTATTTATACTAAATAAATAAATTTAAAAAAAAAACTTTACTAATCAGAAATAAAATAAATAAAAAATTTAAAACAGAAAATTTTGACTTAGGACACTTTTCTATGCGTTGTGCGATTTGTGTACGACTGACGCGTATTATCGCAAGACTGATTTTGAAGTGTCACGTGATCAAGTCAGTTCCATCAAGCGACCATAGTTTAGATACTCATTGTTAATGCTGATTTGTTTGTTGCTTTACCGCAAGCATATTAAATAAACATAGTGATTAGATAACTTTAAACAGTGCAGTTTACTTAGAGACAATACTGACTTCAAAATTCGACGGTGGTTGCGTACTCAGACCTGTATTCTAGTTGGCCATGTCCTTTTTGCTGATTTTGTGGATAGGGATACAAAAATATGTTTGTTCGATTTTCTTTTGGCTGCTTACACTGAAAAGTTTATAAATCTGTACTATACTCGTATAATATGATAAAATGGACAGGTAGGTGCAAGCGGCGTCCTACATATTGTAAAGCTACGTATACTATACACATCGGAAGAGAAACTTTCACTTGTAATGGTATCGAATTTAAACCATATGGTTTAGCCACACAATTCAGATAGTGCGAGGTGCAAAACAAAATATACGGTTTGTACGCTCCTCTTATAACACGGAAAGGGTGGTACTTGAACACCGTCTCTGAAAAGCCTTTAAAAACGAGAAATTGTGAGGAATAAGATAAAATATAGGTGGCGTCCCTGTGACATGGAATAGGAACAAAGAAGATATATTTCAAAAAACGATTCCTAATAAAATTTTATGGAATAAAGGAACCTACGAACCATGATAACTGCAATCATACTAGGTAACCTATAATAACAGACATGGTGCGTCTACTTACAAAGCTCTGGCATACAATTTTTAAAAATAAACATCTGTCATCATGTATGTCAATGTAAGTATGTTAGTTGGAAGTCTCTAATTTGAATCCACAGTTGTAAATATGTATGTCATCAAGTCACTAGTTTTAAGTCGCTAGTTTTTTTTTTACTTTTACCCCAAACAGGAAGTCCTGAGGAAAAAATAATTTCCCTCGCGGCCTGTGTTATCTTTAAAGACGATGTATGGAGAGACATTTTAAGGAAAGGTAGGAGTAGAAGTTCTGGTAAGAAAAAGGTGTGAAGGGTGGGTAGGAACCAAGAGGTCAGTGTGTCAAGGTGTAACAGAAGAATGAATCGATCCCTCTCGCTGTTTATGAAGGTATGTATGTATGTAAAAATTAAATTAAATTAAAGTAAATAAATTTACGGGAAAGCGAAAATAAATGACGGAATGTGGATGAACAAGTGGTCCGGTCGAAAAAATACTAGCGACATCTTGCGGAGATAGAGTGATCTTACTTAAATACGGTTTTTGAAGAGGATGAAGAGACTCCAATTCACCTATGGTGCAAATGTCCTGCCCTGGTGGGAACTAGGCTCAGATACCTGGGGAGACATACAGTAGAACCAGAAGACATAGCCACATATCCAATGACAACCCTGGTGAACTTTATTAAAGGGACTGGGTTGTTATTAAAGGATTGAGGTAAAATGGGAGATAGCACAATGGGCCTATGGCCTAAGTGATCACGGGAACTGCTTGTAAACCGTCTCCGCCTTAAAAAAATAAAATAAATACGATTTTCGTGAGGCATAGATAATTACAATCACTTTACTTTTCAGAGATGAAACGTAAAATAAAATTTGTCTTACGACACTTTTCTATGGGATGTGCGATATATTTAATTGCTCTTTTCATGCACATGTAGGTACATGTGTTCTCCTTTTTGGACAACTTTGTCCGTAAAAGAATATAAACAGTTATTCCACCAACAGTAAGACAATAATGAAATAAAAAATATTATAGAACATTATATTGCGAGTGGAAACCATCTAGACAATTGCAATAATGGAACACTTTTTCATAACTTATCAGGCCTAAAAAATTATTTGAAGTGTAAAATTTCCTACTTACGATTAACCTTTTCGGATATGGCTTGTAAATTAATGACGTGTAAATTAAGTTATTTAGAGTAAAACATCAAAAAAAAATTTGGTGATGTTTTTATTTGAGGAAATCAAAATAAGCGGCCGGTGCCAAGCGGGAATTTCGACATTATCGCTAATTATTTTTAAGGGGTGCGTTTTATTTCGAAATTGGGTCCACTTAAGTAGGTACCTACTTAGTAAACAAATAGTTTTATTTCGAAATTGGATCCTCCTTAAGTAGGTACCTACTTAGTAAACAAATAGTTTTATTTCGAAATTGGATCCCCCTTAAGTAGGTACCTACTTAGTAAACAAATAATTTTATTTCGAAATTGGACCCCCCTTAAGTAGGTACCTACTTAGTAAACAAATAGTTTTATTTCGAAATTGGACCCCCCTTAAGTAGGTACCTACTTATTAAACAAATAGTTTTATTTCGAAATTGGATCCCCCTTAAGTATGTATCTACTTAGTAAACTTTTGTAGATCGATCGATATAAAGATTTTCTCTTATGTTACAACTTTAAATATAGTGATCACGCTAGTAATATAATCTTACGATATTAAAAATTGTTCCAAAAAAATGTTTAGGCCAGGAATATATGTCCGATTTTTCCATACGATAGTCGATTCTGATAGTACGATATCAAACATGATAATGATTTCAGAAGGCGCAACAGCTCAAGTGTCAAGCGTAAAAATAATTACGTAGCAGAACTTGATTTTTTATAAATAAACCGTTTTCTTTCAATAAATTGAATTTAATAAGCTAATAATAATAACTATTGATTATACAGGATGAAACAGCACATAACCCAAGAATTTTAAAAGCGATTCCTGAGCATATTTAAGAGTACAAAAAGTAGATGTCATTTTGCTGTCTGATGATGCTTTTTTCTATTAAAAACAAAATAATATATTTTTCTACTACACGAGGCCACTGATCACACTCCTTCACGTCATCGTCGTCCTGACATCTAAGGCGTTGCTGTGTGGAGAGTCTTTTTAAAAAGAGGGAGGAGAGGAAGTTCTGGAAAGGAAAAAGTTATGATCTAGGCAAAATCAGGGGGTCAGTGTGTCCAGGAGTGACGGACGTATGAATATACCCTTCCACTTTCCTAGAGAGTCGTGCTGGAGAGGTCAAGAGATCTTCCTCAATCTGTCTCTCAGGATCCGGCCTTCCAATCAGTAATTGGGCAGACGCATTCGCCGCCAAGATCCGAATAAATCAAACCGCATGAACCCAGCTAAGTCACCAAAAGTAGCGAACCACTTGGGGTGACTTATGGCATAGTTGTTGGTAATCCCATTATGCACTTATATCCCCTCCCAAACTGGTTAATCCGATCCGATAGTCTGATCGTACAATCGAAAAACAAAATCGGACATGTATCCCCGGCCTTATTATAGTACAAAGCGTGGGGCATCAACAACTGAAATGATATAGGGTAGTATGTAATAATTGCGGGCGAGTCGGGCCTTAGAACAGGTGCAATGGCGGCGATCGAGCGGTTATTAATTCCCGCTAAAGGTTAATAAAACGCATACTATTACCTACGGGACATTAAAGATAACAATCATCGATCGTTTATATCGAAAGGTTTGAGACACAATTTAAGCAGGTTATTTTGTTACACCTTGGGTCTGGGTATCGGCCGCGTATCCCAAATTGTTGCGCTTTACGTTTGAACCTTTTAATATGAATTGGCTGCTCGCTTTGGACGGCAATAAGGTAATTTCATTTTTTTTTTTCATTCTCAAAAAAAACGATATTTAAGGTATTGATATTATATTTTTATGTGACGAATATTATACTTTCGATAACAATTAAAAAATACGAATGTGCTTTAGAAGACACGACTGAAGTAAATATTTATTTGGTAATCTAATCTAATTTTCTTTCTGGCATCGAATAAAACCATTCCAATTATCAGTGTACACGAATCTATATTAAATATTCGTTTGGATTTTTACCAATCATCGTGACAAATCAGTCGTTTCAATGCAATTTCGCTTTAGTGGAAATAAAATAAAGTTGTTAGTTGCTTTATAGAAAAATAATAACGTAAACTATTGATGTATTTTTAAAGAGAAAATTTTGAACACAAAACAAACATCTTAATAAAATTACATAGGGCATAAGAATTCATAATAAATTTTACATCGTCCTAGATGTGATTTTTCACAAAAACTGCGCTTTACAAATTATCCAATTATTATTATTATTATATAACGCTAAGATTATTAGACTCTTTATTTTTTTTAAAATTATTCACAAAATATATTTTTGCGCTTAAACCGAGCGTTTCTAGACTTCGTCAGCGAAGCTCTTCTTATGCTAATTACCAATATTTGTGGTGATAAAAGATACACTAAGAAGAGACATACTGTTAACAAGTATATCAGGGGACAGATAATTTCAAAGATCTGATGCTTAATGATGAGTGGTGAGTGGGAATTTAAAATGACTTTCAAATAAGCAGGTGAGATTATATTTTAAAGGATATTATAGAGTAGATATTAGGATCCTACGAACAAGTATATTGTAGTGTAGTTTTCTATAAAACGCATAATAAAAATCAAACGTGTGATATTCAAAGAAATAATTAAAAACAGATTTGCAGGTTAACAACTTCGGTTAAAGATTATGGTTCCAATTGGTTTCCCACACCTTGAGCAGTCCCGCGAAGATAAAACATTGTATATTTAAATATCATTAAAAAGGGCGGAATATGATGCTGTCATATATAGAAGAGATAAGACCTGGAATGAAGAAATATAAGAGGGGTGCCTGCCACTCGCGGTCGACCCGTTTCGATAACCCAGTTTAGCCCAATTTTAACATGTAAATTAGGCTCTTAATGTGTTTGCATAATAAACAACTGATATAAGATATCAAGCAGAGCCAGTCAGGCGAAGAAGTGAGGGAATACGAAAAAATGGATTTAAAGAACTCACTGCATAAATGTAGCATCGATTGGAACCATGACATCATCTTGCATGGTTGAAGAGGAAGGTTGGGAATAACTCCAGATCAGATCTGGTCAGCAAACACAGTAAAAGCCTGAGTAATTTCAAGTTAGGTTTCGAATTCAGAGGATGGTTTTTCATCAGAATGTTGTGGTAAAGAAGAACATGATGGAGCGAAATAGGAATGGCAAAGAAGAGAAAAGCAGTAAGAATCTGGATGCGATACATACAGCGAATATTTTACACTGTGAAAAGAGTTGCAAATGAACCATATTTTTATTCTAATAATCATATATCGATCGTCCGGTGATAAGTCAGACATCTCGAAAAATCGAAATTTGAGTTGAGTATGCAGTTATGTAGGCAGATAGAGAACTGCTCACATTAGTAAAAATCAGGAACATTTTATATCTGGATCACATACTTCGAGAAGAGAAAAATCATTTGCTCCAATTAATATTAAAAGGCAATATAGAGGGTCGTCGAGGGCCTGGTAGGAGACAAATGTCTTGGTTGCGAAATGCACGAGAGTGGACCGGTATTAGAAGTGTGGAGGAGCTATTTCGGGCAGCGCAAGATAGAGATATATTTACCAGAGCGATGGCCAACATCAGGGGGACCTGATAGGGCACACGAAGAAGAAGATGCAGTTATATGTAAAAGTGTACCCTCTATCTGGCACAATACTCAGAAATCAACTATAACGCAGATAAAATTATAGTGAATTAAATAGAATGTTGATGTTTTTGGGGTCACTATTAGGATATGTCAAAGTGTCATACTACAGGACCGTAATCTCCCTCCCGGTGTTATTTTATGGCATATTTAATATGTAAAACACAAACACGTGTAAAAAATATTTGATTTATAGTGAGCATTTGAATATTGCTATTCTCATTATTATAGACTGAATGCTGTTGAAATGAGATCCCTGAGGCGTATGTGTGGTAAAACCATGTATGATCGTGTGAGAAATGTGGAGATTCGAAAGGAATGCAAGGCTGATGTAAGCGTAATAAGCGTAATGAGTAAAATTAAGAAAGGAACCCTCAGATGGTTTGGACATGTAGAGCGAATGAACAAAGAAAATGCAAGTGTGAATGGTATAAGAAGTAGGGGACGTCCGAGAAAGACACGGCACGATCAAGTGAATCAGATACTTGAGTCGGGCCATGTCAAGAGTAAATAGAAGAGAATGTATGAGACGATGTATGAACGTGAATGAGGCAAAGATTGTGTGCCAAGACCGAGGTGTTTGGCGGTACGTCCTCTCTGCCTACCCCTGCGGGGAAACGGCGTGATGGTTAGTTAGTTAGTCATTATTTGAAAACTTAGTACCTTTTTGGAGACGTCTGACTAATCAACTCGAGCATTGACAACCATTCTACCATTCAATAATTTTTTTAATAATTGTTATTTAGGATCATCTGAGAACACCATAAAACGCATGCTTTTATTTCTATGTATATGTATATTATTTAAAACGAATTAAAAATTGGAGCTCAATTCTCCATGAACTCGCAAGCAACGCTTTTTAATGTCCTAATAAGGCACCGTTTAAAGCCCAAAATAAGTATTCTCAAAAACAGAAGAGAATATTATTATTACCGAGGGTGAGTTTAATCATAATTATGAGCCCGATTATCCCGGGTCAGGTTAAGAAGGCAGGTTATATTAGGGAGTATAATAGGTGCAGGTACACTTAGGTACAATAAAAAATATTTTTTTATTTTTTTAATTTTTTTTATTTAATAAATTTATACAAGTTACAGTTTTTGACATTTTTTTTAACTACCATACTAGGCTAATGCCCGTGTTGTGGTAGTCATACATAATGAATATATGAACTAAAAATACTTTTTTATAGAAGCATACATACATACACATAATAAGAAATAACTTTGAAGTCAGATTAGCAACAGAATATATATTTAATACTAGCTGACCCACCCACGCGTTGCTGTGGCTAACGAAACACAAAGCCGTCTACTGGATGGTTACTTAATCTAGATAACCAAGTGTTGTGTCAATAAATTAACTCACACCGCCATCTCTCAGAAACTTATGGAACTTGCAAATAATTGTCTCATAAAAAACATTTAATTCGCAATAATAAATATTGAGGTCAATAATCGAGATAAAACTATCCTATCTTTTAAGTTGGATCAGCTAGCCAAATTTCATAAAAATCGGTTAAGTATTTCGGAGTTTACCTCGGACGAACATTGTGACAAGAGATTTTTAAGTATAAAGATATAAAAATTAATGTTTGTTTGTTTGTGTGGTTGTATGTTATGCGCGGCTATAACGTCCATCCGATTGCGATGAAACTTTGGGAATATGATGTGCGCAAACCCGGGATGGTTATAGGATAGTGAGCTCTGGCGTTATGATATTATTTCTTATACTATTCATCGGATAATATTATTATGTAAAGTAAAATTAATAAATTAATATTATGTAAAGTTATGTATATGTCATGTGTATTGTAATAGGATTTGTCAATCAAAAAAAAAAAACCTTAAAATGAGAATGTTTTTTAATTCCACAGAATCCGTCTGTTTGGGAAGTCGGTATCACATAAAACTTGTAGATCTGTTAGCAAGTAGAGACGCCTCGGGAACCATTTATTGGATAACCAACACCCCTACCATATGTCACACCAAGTCGTTCGTTTGGTGATTCAGCAGGGGCGCCCGGGTTCATTCTTGGCGGCGAATGCGTTTGCCTACCTATTGCGTGGCGGGCAGAGACTGAATGAGGGAGACCTAACCTAGATCAAGACCTCTCTCGATGTACCGGCTTGTGCCACAGTGGAAGGGATGGATTCATAAGTCCATCACTCCTGGACACATCAAAAAATAGATTCCTACCCACTCCTCATACACTTTTTCTTCCGAGAACTTCCTCTCCTTCTTTTCCCGAAAAAAATTCTTCACACAACATCCCCAAAGATAATATAGGGTCTGATGATTTTTGTTTTCTTTGAGGTCTTCTGTGTGGAGCTAATGTAAAAAAAAACAAAGTGCACATCGCGACTTGACAGCTCGCAACGCTTAGGCGCTCTAGTATTTACAGCACATGGAACACATAAAGATATTTACTGACACACGATAAGGTCGAGTCAAAACAAACATTACGTAACATTGAAGCCATAAAAACGATATAATATTATGTAAAAAAGCGATCACTGTGTAAATTACTTACACGTATTAATTAACGGCCAATATCTATAGAGTATGAATCGCCCAAAGAGAGATCCAAGTGTAAAATATGAACCGTTTATTATTCCCCGCCGAAATAATGCATCATTGTTATTGGGGCACTGTTATGAAATGGTGCATCGCGCGTCCGGCGCAGCGAATAGCAGATGATTGATTGGACCCACCGGTACTGGTCACACATGGCATGGCAAAATATCCAATAACCAATAAACCTTTTTTTTTAATCGCACAACGATTGTCTGCCGTGTCGACACTTTTACAGCGGTTGTGAATTGGGAGGGAACAAAAAATCTACGGGAAAATAATATTTTTCTATATTTAAATGTTTGGCTGTGATGCAGTTTGATGTTTTGATCATGTATGCCGTAGGAATTAATTTAACTGCGGTTTTTTGTGTTTTATTTTGTTGAAGCGTGGAAAGGTAGTTAAAAACGGGAAGCAATTATACATATTAAGATATTATTGTAATGTTTATATGTATGTAATGGGATAGTAACTTGCGAATATAAGTAACGTATTCACCAAAATGATGTCTAAATATTTGTAAAGATAAGTTATGTTACCAATGCTGTGTTTGTCTTTAATTAGTGATAATATCAACCATGCTTATTGTAATTGTTTTTGTGAGAGATTTGATATGAATCAACTTTGACAAACCTTTAATAAATAAAAAAATAAAAAAAAATATCACTATTACTTCTGCTTTTTTATGTGGATACCGCACAAGAGTCCTAAGTGCTTCAAAATATCTGAAGCCTTTTGGTTGAGGACTGGTGAAATGCCAACATAGTGGCATTTCACTCCTCTGAAAAGTCATCAAAAGTGATAACCCATAACCCGTCCTAACGTAACTAACTAACCATCACGCCATTTCCCCGCAGGACCGCCAAACAACTCGGTCTTGACATACACTCCTTGCCTTATTCACATTCATACATCTTCTCATATATTATACTCTTCTATTATTGTGACTCTTGACATGGCCAGACTCAAGTATCTGATTCACTTGATCGTGCCATGTCTTCCTCGGGCGTTTTCGACTTCTTTTACTATTCACATTTGCGTTATATATTTTCTAACGTAACGTAACTTATTTAACCAAATTTTCATTCTCCTAACGTTATTCACTCAAATTTTCATTTTCCTAACGTTATTTAACCAAATTTTCATTCTTCTAACGTAACTTATTTAACCAAATTTTCATCACTTTTAATGACTTTTCAAAGAGGTTATAAAGTTGAACGTTGTTTAGTCAACGGTCACCAAAATGGGTATGCTGTGAAGCTGAAGGTAGAGGGCAGGAGAAGGAGATGGGGTGGAGGTAGGTTGTTATTCAGATCTGGTAACCAAAGCCATTTCAAGCAACGATTCATTTCTGAATTATGATTTTACTGAGAGTATCTTCCACTCTGGAACGTGCCCCAAATTATTTTCATGTGACACAACCACTGGTTTCATGGTCACCTTAAGAGTGATTGACCAGCGGCTGAGAATAAAAGTTTAAAAATCCTTGCAACTGTACAGGGAGCTTCCAATGACACAGATCGATTATTCTCTGCATAAAATAAAAAAAATTTACTATTGATTTATTTCATTAAAAACTTTCTTTAATATAATGTACTTACATTCAAGTAAGCAATAAAAATGATCAAAACGTACGATGATAAATTACTAAATATCGTATACTTCTTGATAGTACTTTTTGATCATAAGTATTTATGATTTTTCAATAATGTCTAAAGAAAATAAGTGTGTAAAAAATTTTTTTAATATTTTGGTTTGTAAGACGTTTGTAAGACGTTAAATATATAGAAAAACTGAGGTATTTTTGTCACAAAACACGTTCTCAGATTTATTTTTTAATGATTTTAATTTAACTAAAATTTAAAAAAAGAAAACTGTGTTGACTAGATTATGTATTGATTTATTTTGTTGTATGATTATATGATTTGAAATTTGTGTGGTTTAATAGAACCTATCGTTTGGAAATTGAACAAATTTGCCAACGACCAACGGTATAACCTTAGTATGTAAAAAATACACTTAGTTTTTCAACTGCGTTTTAAAACTGCGTTTACCACATAAAATAATAATCTTTTAAAATCAATTTATGTCTTTTTGTAAAAAAGAGTCAATACGTCTAGAATTTGATTTAAAAAGGACTAATTCCGGTATTCTCTGGTAATACCCTCTTAAAAGCGTTTCACAAATGAACGAGCTGAAAAGGCTTGCCTTGTCGTAGAAAATAGAGATAGAGAGAATTGCTAAAATTTCACGAGACCAAAGCTCAAAGTATGAGGTGTTTTACTGCTTTACAAAACAGATTTACACCAACATATCGAACGCCCGTAAGAAATTGTAAATTAATGATTAATGATAGATTTAATGGATTATATCGATGTTCCTTCTAATTTTCCACTATAAAATAACGAGTTAGTAGCCTAAGTTAAATGAATAATTGTAATGAATGAGGCTTTAGGATTTAACAACCTTCAGCAGCTTTAAAACCCCAAGACAGGCGCCAGGAGCACATTACGTGTGAACATCATCAATAAACATTATGATCCATGACATGAGAACACTCGTAAAAATATATCAGTCCGATTCTGCCACCGCCAGCGTCACGGCAGGCTGCAGATGGTCGCAGTCAAGGAGCCAGGGTCAGGCACCTCTGAGATGGTGGAGGAAGTCGGGGGCGCCCGCAGCTCAGTAACCCGCGCGGGGCTTCCGGTGTCCTCTGCAGTATTCGTCTACCTGCACCCGTTCACTTGTGCAGTTTTGCCGAATCACCGCCGAGCCGGTTCCATCAAATTAAATTGCCCATAAAATGCACGATGATTTACGGAGGAGCCGCTACGCGATAAAGTTTGTGCGAAGGCAATTAACTTCAAATAACAATGCACAATGCAAATATATCATGGTCTTGTTATAAAAAAATATACTTATGTTGTGTAATGTAATAATTAGCTGATGGCCAACATCTTCATCTAGTTGTCGATCTTGGTTCAAGGGAAAACGAATAAAATAAAAAATAAATCCGTAAAGAAAGACAAAGTTTTATAAACTAAAATAGTTGGTACTAGTGCAGTTCTATCCGAACTTGTAGCCTGTAAGGTCAATAATGCCCTGATGAAACCTAATGGTGACGTCGGACGAAGAATATATTACACGAATAACTACAATCTTAAGAGGAACTTCTGCGCGACCCTTTTCATACAAAACTAGAGTTTGGATTTGAGGCCAAAATACTCAGCCAAATTGAAAAATTATTAAATTAAACAATTGATATATGGCAAATATCAGATAAGTATATCTATCCAATACTTCATAATTTGTGTTTTAATTTTTTTTAAATGTCAAGTGAAGAACTCTATTCTTCATGATTTTTCAAGTATCTCAATTATTTGTGAGTTAATTAGAATTATTTTTTTAATATATAACTTCACTCTATTCACTATAATCACTACACAAATATTATAATGAAATATAAAATAAAAATTATTAAAAAAACACATTGATAGGCTTAAATTTGATTTGATAATTGATCGTCATTGATCGCTTTATCTAAAAACAAAAATTAGTCGAATATTTATTAAAATTTTTTAAACAATTTTTTTATGATGTGTTTATTTTCCAATTTAAATTTTATTATATTTATTAACAAAGTAGATTCGGCAAGCTTACATTTTTAATAATTACTCACGAAAAAATTACAAAGTTGCTATAAACATCATGAAAAATTAATTTAATGACCTGCATTTTATAATATAAAAAAGCAGCACATATCATTTCATTGCAAAATATTTGCTACTTTTTGATTATTATTATTTTTAGTATACTTACGTATTTTGGCATCAAATATTAATTTAAGTTTTATATGAAAAAGACGCAGCCGAATTTAAGAGAAACGCGTAACCGTTCCTTTTAAATTGTAAAAAAAAGACAAGAGATCATATTAATGGTACTTCACGCATCAATCTAATTATTCATCCCACGTTATTCACAGAGATGCAGACGAACCAGTAGAAATTAGACCCCTGAGAATAATAAAACTTCATATGGCTAAAAGATGAGGTCCAAAAAGAATGCAAGATCGATTTAAGAAGAAGATGACGCTAAGATGGTTTGGTCGCGTAGATGCCTATAGGTCTCAAGAGAATAAAATAATTCGGAAGAAGGGAAGTTAGTGGAAGAGTCCAAGGAAGACGACAACCTGTTGAGTTCCCACGCATTAAATGTCAATGAAGCGAGGAGTAATGCTGAGGTACGATGGATTTAAGGCTCCGTCAAACAGGAGGCGTACTTACGCGCGTCAAGGCGTTAAAACGTCCCGGACGTATAACGCTGCGTTGTGTTGTAATGAATACATCGAAGCCGTTCAAATAGAAAGTACGCGACGTTACGGCGCTTTGGTGCCTGATTGAAGGAGCCTTTACGCTAAAGCCTTGACGCGCGGTAAGTACGCCTTCTGTTTGACGGAGCCTTTAGAGTTTCATCCATTCTGTCTACCTCTCAGGGTAAACAAGGAAATGTTAAATATAGTATTATTTTTGGTTATTATGTGAAACACTATGATTTATATTCTGAGAAAAGCAAAAAAAAGCAATATACTATAAAATAAATAAATTTGGGAGGCGGGTATGGGAAACTCCACCCCAAGTGGATCGTTAGGTGATTTAGCAGGGATGTACGGGTTCATGGGGTGAAGTTTTTCCGGATATTGGCGGCAGATGCGTCTACCAACATGCTGCAGCTACTTTCTAGCAGGACCCTATCGGAAAATCGCTTTGTACCGCAGTGGGAGGGATAGATTCATACGTCTGTCACTGCTGGACACATTGACCCCCAGATTCCTATCCACATATGTTATTCCTTTCCAAAACATTATCTCATGTGGAATTTCATTCATTTTAAGGACAGGTAAGAGAAGGAGTTCTGGGAAGGAAAAATGTATAAGGGGTGAATAGGAATTTGTAGGTCATTTACATGGCGATGGATCGAGAGTTCGGCTGGAGAGATCAAAAGGCCTTCCTTAACATCAGTCTCTCGGCCCGCCAAGCAACATGTTATCAGACGCATCCGCCGCCACGACCCGGATAATCTTTACCTTATTGAACCCGGGCACCCCTACTAAATCACCTAATTTAGCGAACCACCCCTACACGCAACCCCAAAGATGACATAGACCCCGAGGGGAAATAAATTCATTGTGTGGAGTTAATGTTGAAAAAAAAACTTGTTAGGTATCCTATGGCATTGGTGTTGGTTATCGAATAAATGGTATAATCCAACAAATTTGCTACACTTGGAGAGATAATATTGACATTTGGATGATTTGTATAGCGCCATTTTTGTGAAAAATCACCTTAAGGGCGCTGTTCAGATTTGTCAACATTTTTTTACAATATTACTTCTTACTACAAGATGGCTGAAAAAATGCATCCACCGGTTGGTCGATCACTGATATAAAATTGTTCAAAACTTCAGGTGTTCAGATAATAACTTAAGTACATAGGTAAACAGCAGAGTAAACTATAGCATATTTTAATACAAATAGAAATTTAAATAAATTATTTGCCATACCTGCTACGAGGTACTTATCGCGGATATAACGTCACAACAACATAATCACCTACCTATTATGCCGTTAAGTTATTCGGTCTTTCAACGAAAACAATTAAAATTAATGAATTGGTTATTATCAGCGGAGGAAGAGCGGTGACTGGGCAGAAAAGATGTTCATAAAAAAAAACATGATTAAAACGGATATTAAAACCCTATACATGATTAATTAACAAGATAGAAAGTTGAATACAAAACATAAAGGACTTCACTGTCAAAAACATTTAGCGGGGACGACCGTACTATGAGTAATTTTATGCAGGGCAGCGACTGATAGGTGCAGACGTATAATAACTTTAAAAAATAGTAATTTACTGACTGAGCATTGCGAAGTCCTCTTTTGACTGGACTGTTCCGCATTTTACCCGACTGTAAATTTGTTTGTACGTTCCGTTTTCGGTTTCGATAATCTGCTGCATATACTTTATTAATTCAATGTTATTCGTGTCAAGTGGTTCACTACGTTTGGTGACTAAGCATAAGTACTTGGGGTGAGGTTTGTCGGAGTCTTTGCGGCGGATATATGCGTGGCTCTCATTCATACCTACCTAACCTTCTTACATTTTTCTTTCCCAGAACTTCCATTCCTTCCTTTCCTAAAAATACCCTCCACACATAATCCCCAAAGATGGCATAGGCTATTTTAGAAAATAATTTTACTCAGAGCCACTTGTCACGAGTTAATGTAAAAAAAATTATAATCATTAGAATGCATTGACAATTTCATTGCAATACGCGTCAAAACCATGTCGATATGACGCGAAACTGTTAATGAACTTTTATAAACAAACTTCATAAGCAATTGATCGAATGCAAGAATTGGTTTTATTTTTCGTAATCAAACAATAAAATAAACAAGTTTCTTTGGTTAGTCATAGGACAAGTGTTGAGGTCGCAAGGTGTTAGAGTCTATAATCTAGCCCACGTTCTCCTCATTAAATATTCTCCAGGACCGGATATAAAATACAAACAAAAACACGTGTATCAAAACAAAAGTTGATGAATTATGTGGCGTGTATGTTTTTTTTTCTATAAAATGGTGAAGACTTCAAATAAGACTTATGTTCTGGGAGAAAATAATGCGATAGAACAATAATAGAACTGCGAATAAAGACAGATGGTTTGGGCATATAGAGCAGATCAACGAAGAAAGGAGTGTAAGGAGAATATTTGGCGCAAATGTGAACGGTTGAAGAAGTTGGGGATGTCCGGGAAAGACATGGCACGATCAAGTGAACCAGATATCTGAGTCGGGCTATCTCAGAGTTAGAATAATAGAAGAGTATGTATGAATGTAATTGAGAACAAGAGTGTGTGTCAAGACCGAGTTGTTGGGCAGTCCGTCCTCTCTGCCTACATTTGCAGAGAAACGGCGTGATGTTTAGTTAGTTATAAAGACAGGAAAGAGATGTTCTCATAAACAAAAACTGATGTTAAAAAAGTAGCAGACATTTTGATCGAGAAAATCCATTTGACAACTTTTAAGAAAAAGTACACAATATAAAAATTTTGATTTCAAAATTTTTTTTACAAAAAAATGAATCTTTGAATTAAATATGAAATATAAAAAAAAAAAAAAAGTACACCGAAATTGTATGAAATATTCATAAAATATTTAACCAGACCCACATTTTTTTTATAATTCATGGATTTCACCTGGAACTAATGTATTATAGTTAATACTTTTGACTTATTACTTATTACATTTTACTTTACTGTTACATTCATTATATTGTTGTATTATATTAATTTAATTAAGTTAATGACACATGTCGTGCCGTGTACATGAAAATAAATAAATAAAATATAATTTCTATAATTGAGAAATGTAATTTTTGCATTATTGTAAATTTTATTTAAATTTCTGTGTACATCGAAACACTTTTTTATGATATTCTAACGGCTGATGCTAAACGATTTTAATAGACAGAAACATTTAATCAAAAAGGAAACACAATATGACACTATTATGTTGAGGTCCCTAAAATTATACAAATGAATGTTAAAAAATATTGAATATGTTCTTCCTGTATTTTTAACTTTACGACATAGAAATAAATACGTATTCGTTGTACAAGAAATCCAACGCACAGCATTACGACTTCTAAACAAAATACTGTGATAAAATCGCGTAAAAAATACCATTGTACTAAGTAAACCATTAAATTGTTTGCTCAGTGGAGAAAAATGAGAGTAAAAGTAATGATTAACCATACATAGTAGACTTGTTCTATAAATGTATAGGCAAAACTTCTTTGTAATTAGGAAAATAAAAACGAGTTAACAGGTGCGATGTTAAATTTAATACTTGCCATTTATGCCAACAGTTAAAGGATGGTCCGATTAATAATTCGTGGTATTTAATACTTGTAGTGGAACAGCAGTAAGAAATATTATCAGATATAATTATGTAGATGGGATGGTTTTGAGGCATTAATATTAGGGATATTTAAAAAAATATTCACAACAAAAGGGGCGATAAAAGGTTTGGTTTGAAATTTGAGACATGGAAATCAAAATAAATTAAAATTTTAATGCTTGAATAATTTATATTTAAAAATAGATACTATCGTATTAAAAAAAAAACATTCATCAGAAATGAACGCGAATTTGATGATTTTTATGTAAACAGAGATAAGTTTTTTTTTTACAATATACACAGGAGGCCCTGAAGAAAACAATTCCCCTCCGGGCCTATGTCATATTTGGGCATGCTGTGTGGAGAGTTCTTTTAAGGAAAGGAAGCATAGGATGCTCTGGGAAGGAAAAAGGTATAACGGGTGGATAGGAATCTGGGGGTCAGTGGTCCAGGAGTGACGGTCGAATGATTCCATCCCTCTCACTGCGGTGCATATGATATTCCGAGAGAGCCCTGCTGAAGAAGTCAAAAGGTCTCCCTCAACCAGTCTCTCCCGAACTGGCCTGCCACGTAATTGGTGGGCAGACCTCACCCTACGTACCCGGGCACCACTGCTAAGTCACCAATCGTAGCTAACCACTTGGGGTGAGCTACGGCAGAGGTGTTGATTAACCAATAAATGGTTCACGGAACGGCAGTACCCATACCTGCCTACCAAAGGCCTACAAAATAGCTGCAACTATTGTAATTTTTTAAAATAAAAACCAACTTTGTGGATTACAATGATACTTTCTTTTAATACATTTTTCCTAATTTATCGTGGTTGAGTATCCTTTTTAGCAATATTCGGGTGTAAGCGTAGTTCTAAAAAAAAACATACTTTTTTAGGTTAACTTTACACAAGAAAATAATTTTCTTCAGAGCCTGTCATCTTTAAGGTTGCGGTGTGGGGAGTTTTTTATGGTACGGGAACCTAGCTATGGAAGAGACATGGGTATGGTTGTAGGAGGTTTTCAGAGGAACACAGAGGCCGGCAAATTATTCCACAGCCGAGCTGTTGAACACAAGTTGAAGTGACTCGTTTGCGTTTGGCGTGTTTTCCGACTGTGCACCGGTGTCGAAGGAATCAATGACTCTAGTTCCTTGGAGCATCTTTCATTGAAATACCGATAGAACAAGAACAGCATTCCCACCCGACGCCTGTGCTCTAAATATTGCAATCCGTTTGTTAAGAGAGGAGAATCTATCAAACAGAGTAGCAGGTTTTTTGTGAAAGCTTCTTGTCTTGATAGAATTTTCTTCTAAAATACAGATATAAAAGTGACATTTATTAGCATTCATGAACTTTTTTTGTAGTCTCACTTAAAAAACATTTTTCATTGAAATGCTCCAAAATAATTCATGCAATAATGAAGCGCAATGGCCACGAACATTAAATTCAGACACACATTAAAAGAGGTAATAAAAAGTATGTACTCACGCCCTGTGTGATGACATTTTGCAGCGACAATTATTATTTTCAGCGACGAGGTGGTAGCGACATCAAGAGGTCGAGCCAAAACAGATCGAGAAAAAAAGAAAACAAATACATTACAGAATATTCTATTTTAGCAGAACAATTCATCAAGCAAACAAGATATTATAGCAAATTCGCTTAGCAAACAGATTCATTATAAGATTTTCTGTAACAGATCATTATGAAAGTTGTTGGTAAAAAGCAACGCAATTATCGCCACAAGCACAAAAAATAAACAAAACGCAACACGAGTTAATCAACCCATTATTATGAATTTTTACACGCACAGAAGAATGGCATGCAGCGGAATTCCAAATCATTTCAAGATCGAATACAATTACGAGTTTCATAATACGGGCGATTAAAAATAAGATATTCTACGCTTATCGAGATACCACTTTTTTTTAAAGACATGCCACTGAGGAATACAGTGGCGTAGCGACAATCTTGCAGCCTCCCGAGAAAGCTTGTAAACATAACGCCCACTCGATAGAATAGTGACGTAAGTCAAAAAAGATAATTTTGCAGTAGAGCGAAAAAAAATTAACGAATGATGAAAAAATTATCCAGTCGAAAAGAGATACTAGCGACATCTTGCGGAGATGAAGTGATCTAACTAAAATACGATTTTAGTGAGGCATAGATAATCACAAACACTTTTCTTTTCAGAGATAAAATGTAAAATAGAAAATGTTGACTTGAGACACTTTTCTTTGTGTGTGCGATATATATAAAATATAAAAAATTGAAAGGTTAATTAAAACAATATATCAATAACATATTACAATCATTGCGACTGTGACTTTGGAAATCCCTTTTCTTTTATACTCTTTTTTATTTTCTCTCTTCTTCTTCTTTTATATCTTTTCTTTACTCAATTCTGTTTCACGTATAATGTATGATATATAAAAAAATTAAATATTATAATTTTCATTATCCTTACTACACATTTTAAAAATATATGTTGAATTGTTTTTCGCTGCTCTACCTTTTTTACACGAGCATTGCTCAAAAAAAAAGGTGAATCACGATATTTAAAAAATGTATTAAAAATATATATTATATACAATGTATAACAACTGTATTTGTAAAAAAATAAAAATATGTCCAGCCTACAAGTGTGAAATTTATAAGGTATCCTATTTCGCACATCCCGTAGAAAAGGGTCGTAGGTCAAAATTTTGTTTTATAAAATTTTATTTTTTATCTCTGAAAAGTAAAGTGATTGGGGCATAGACAATCTAAATCTAAACTGCATTTAAGTTAGACCACTGTCTCTCAGCGAGATGTCGCTAGTGTCTCTTTTCGACGGGAACGCTTGTTTAATCAAACATCATTTTTTTTCGCTCTCCTGTAAAATTACCTTTTTTGACTTGCGACACTTTTCTACTGTATGTCAAAAAAAATGTTCTACGTTAATCTAGAAAGTTATTTAAAAAAATCAAGCTGCAAAATGCTTACATTTGCAATATTTTACACTTCTTAGGCTAGCTTTACACTTGTAAGTTTTTATTGGTTTTTCAAAATGCAATATGCCCATTGGCCAGAAGTGGTAAATTTACGAAAAACTTACAAATGTATAGCTAGCCTTAGAAAATAAGCTAGGTATTGTTATTTTAATGTAAAAAAGGAATCTGAAATGAATTCAATAAATTAGGAATTCGAACTTTTCGAAATTCATAAAAGTGCCATATATCTCGAAAACTAACGATTTTTTACAAAAGTCATGTTTCGATTTTCTGGTCCATCATTAGTTGGGGTATAGGCCCTCCACGGGATGACTCTAAGATTTTGGCCATCCTGTATACATTTTAAAATGGATAATTTGCGAAGATGAGAAATTCTCCCAGTAAGTCGACAATATTTAGAATAAATTTAGAAAGTCCTCGCCCGATTTCCTAAGCCAAGTATGTAACTTTGTGAATAAAAAAAATATGAGTGTGTCTAACCTTTACGCGCGTCTAGCCTTTACGGAAGTAAAACTTATTTGACTGTTGTGGCAGATATTACTAAAACAATTACTGCAATATGTGTTTGTTTTTATTTAAAAAGGTTCTCGCCTTCGCTAGAATATTTTTATTATTTTCCGAAACTTGGATGAAAAATCAAGAGCGAATCTATATTCATAATTTTTATTGCATTTCTCAATACAAGCGATATATATGTAAAGATATACATATCATGAATGTCTACAGATGAATGATTCACAGCCGCAGTGAATATTCGCACTTGATATGTCATCCAAGTTTCGGAAAATAATAAAAATATTCTAGCTAAAGCGAAAACCCTTTAATAATAAAAACAACCACAGACGGCAGTAATTATACCGATATCCGAACGTTATTTCCATCTGAAAACGATATTTCCGTCCGAAAAGCATCTGAATTATTCGTCATATCGCGCATAGAGAAGTTTTACTTAAAAAATATGTAATTGGTTTGGGTCAATTATTGTTCTTGATAAGTATTAGAGCGAATCGTGGTTTGTCAACGTTTTTTACTCCTGTTTTTTTTTACAAATGTCAAAGTCGTGATGAAAAGACGCCATTTATAAAATTGAGGGCATCTTTTGGTTGAGTGATGAATTTTGCGCCACCTAGTACCATTATTTACGCATTTAGATCATGTTGGCATCATTCTAAAAAAAATCTTACAAATAAAAATAATTACACAATCCGCTGTCTCCATCTCTCTCAATAGTCTATAACTCACCGGGCGTTCCTGCCTTCCCCCATTCAATCTGTTAACAAATCTGTGTGTTTTCGATTCTCAACGAACAAAAAGAAACAAGGAACTAATTAGACGGCACTAAAACGAGTTTAAAGTAATAACACTAATAACAAAACGTTTGTTTCGCCAAACACACGAAATGTGTTGATTCTCCCATCGCCACGTAAATACGGCGGATACAAATAGTGGGGACTTTGAAAAAAATGCATGCATATGAATGAATGCAGATGTGTTTTTAATTGCTTGGTGTGTTGTACGCCCACAGCATTCTAGTTTATCGCCCTCGTAGAGCCGAGCGCGAGTGTGCGTGGCGCTGTGTACGTGCACGCCTGCGCGAGTGTGTGTGACGTGATTTACCTACCGCACATAAACCGGCGGACATTGACATCATTTAATAACGAAGAAAAATATTTCACATTTGTACAAGGACAACATGTCCGGCCTCCTCCCATCGCGGGGGATTTGTTATCGGGGAAAATGCGCGCAGCACCGAGCGCCCCCTCGCGGAGTCGGCCCGAGTCGGGCGCGGCATACCACCGCCATTACTAAACTTCGGGAAATAAATAAATTATAAAATAAAATAAATCTGAAGAAACCTATACCGTATTCTGGCCAAATCTCAAATGTATATTATACTAATCTTTTAATATATGTTTATAGTAAGTTATTGTCTGTGAAGGGCGGCGTAGCGGCGGGAGGCGTAAATTTGATTTGTATACAAATCGACGGTTTTGTACGGAATTTGATGAAATTTTGCACGCTTCAACTTCAAAACAATGGTAAAGTCACTGTCTACATGTGAATTTAAAATAAATCCCCCATCTCCATGTCGTACACCTTAAATCAGTATTTTGATATTTTTTTATGCAATTTTGCACACTTGTTGTTCAAAATAAGACGAAAATTACTGACTACATCAGATTTCCAAAAACTTTGCATAAAGCCCGAGCAACGCCAGTGACAGCAGCTATACATTAACTTTTGACATCTATATATTTATAAAAAAATAAGTTTCTTTGTGGTTTTGTTTTCTACACAAAATCTAAAGTTTCATTTCGAGTTTGATGAAATTTTGATAAGCTATTTAAAAAAAAAACACGAGAAAGGTCCACTGTACATGAGATTTCAAAAAACCACTCCATCCACTTTTCCCACCCATTAAAGCAGAATGAAAACGCCGGGTGGTTCATATAGTGTTAAATAAAGAGAACTGTTTTGGTATGTGAATCACCTATTTTATTCAATTCCTTAATTTTATAACAATGTAAACAGTAGGACGTTTCTGTCACAAGTTGTTGATCTATCAGCCACTGGAGCGACACAGAGAATTATAAAAAAATCGTCTTGAGTACTCGCCACTTTCAAATATTAATTTTGAAAATTTCCCGCCCACATTAAAAAAATTATTACTCTATATGTGTGTATGTAAACATATAAACCAATTATAGTGATACTCAGCCAATGAATTCACCTATATTCACTATACTTATAAAATTGATAGAATAATTATTAAAAAATCTATAGATAACTTTATAAATGTGTGAAGTTTGTGCTTTATTGATTTGAAGATTGGAAATCGCCGCTAGTGGATATTTTTAATATCTATATTGAATATTGTTCTACGTTTTTATGTTCTCTATGGCCTGTTTGATAACGACAGATGCAAATATATATTAGAAAATTATTTTTTATATTTGTACATCAAATCAAAATTTTGTTTTGAAAATTATTTTGCCGTTCATTTGTAGAACTGAAGCTTTCCAACCGCCAAAAATTCATTCTAGAAGAATTCAAAGCCAATTGATAAGGTCATAGACATAAAGCCTATTTTATCAACTATTTGATAAAATAAATAGCTGGCCATGAAATGTTTCAAATAATTATAATAAATGTTTTACCAATGGTAGGAAAATGTGGTCCAATTTAGGACCGCTATCAAACCAAATTTGAAGAAGAGAAAATTTAGTATTGAAAAACAAATGGAGATGATAAAACAGGAATCTACAGAAATGGCTCTATTGTTCATACACCGTTCATCCGATTAAATAGAAAAACTGAGGAGGAAAATAATCAGGAATCCACAGAAACGGCTCTGTTGTATGAAGAAAAATAATTATTATGGTTAAAATCATATATATAATAACCATCTTTCTTCATACAATAGAGCCATTTCTGTAGATTCCTGTTTTATTCAAGGTTAAGGTAAAATAGAAATCTACTAATACTGAAAATTAAATGGAACCACAGACACTATATTTATAAAAATTGTGAGATAAAATTCATGTTCTGTAACAGATCTATTATTATTTCATCGCAGGTCAGTTGGCGCACAATACTTAGATGACAACAGAGCTTCAAAATGACTTTCACAGAACTTGAAAATTTATTTGAAATTTGATGAATTGTTCAAAATCATAATCTCTGAAACGCTAAATGTCTGAAAAATATCTGAAAATATATAACATAAATATCGCTAAATGTCTAAAAAATATCTGTAAAAATAATAGTGGGTTATATCTTTTGTGAGAAAATGCTTGAGCGTTGTGGGTGCGTTTGTGTCCAATGTAATACTCACGGTAGCAGGATCCTGATGTCCAAGATGAATATGAAACAAAGGAAAATAAATATATTAGTACAATTAAAAAGCAAGTTTTTGTAAGACAAAAATTCTAATAATAATAATATATCAATTTACAATAGACAAAATATGAAATGTATAAAGAAATAAACTTACAATTCAATTAATCAGCAAGATATCAGAATAACATTAAAATCCCAAAATTTAATAAAAAACGCATACAAAATATCTATCCCTATCTAGGTAAACTTATTTTAAAAACCTCCCATTATATGTAAAATTTATTGAAAATATTCAGGAATTTCAGCTAACATTAAAAAAGTATCTAAAACTATTTAAAATCTGTCATTGAAAAATCTTGCCTATTTCTCACATCCCTTTGTTTTTGCGATATTTTATCATTTACTTACTTAAATGATTGTATATAATTGAATTCCCTCACCAAACACAAGAGCCTCGTCGCTTTATGGTAAGGAAAGGCTATCCTTATTTTCCTTTATAACACTGTATGAGATGTAAAAAAATGTATACAGGGTGTTAAGCATCGTACTTGACTTACTTTAACCAATGATTCCTGACATTAGATATTTGGAGTAAAAAATGCAAATGAAATTTTGGTCTCCGGTGACTTTTTATGTCTTTTTTTTCGAAAACTTTTTCTACAAAATCACAGAAAAAAAAAACTCTCACATGTCGTCACTGGTCTCTAGTCAAGGAACCAACCAACCCCTCACCCGCCCCTAACTTCCCAATATCTACTGATTTTTATGTTTTTGTAGAAAAAAAAATGTTACCAAAATTTAATTAATTTTTTTTACTTAAAATAATGCCAGGTATCACTGGTTAAAGTAAGTTAAGTACGATGCTTAACACCCTGTATTAAAAAAATATATATATAATAATTTTTTGGAGTTTGCCCACTATTCCACCGTACAACCATATTTCAATTACCGGTGAATGGTAGCTGCTATTGCTGTGTGCATAATTGAGATTTTTTCAAAGTGGTTTAGGTGCTCGAAGTGGCTTGCGATTATGGTGAGTTGAATTGCGGCAGTTTTGCAGCCGGCCGATATTTTCCTATAGAGCTTTCCCACAGGATGACGCTCCGATGGCTATGCGATGGTTCGAGGCCGAAGCGTCAGCCAACTTACTTATAATAAATATGGGTTCATTTTTGCTAAATTAAGTCAATTCAAAACAACAACACAAATCTTCAGTATAATCCATCTACTACCCGTTTTCGATGAACTCGCCGTGAGCCATCCTAAACTATACATTTTGGCACGCACCGGACATGAAATTGAAAACATTGCTCATTGCACGTAATTGGAATTGCCCTTTTTTTAAATACTAGTAGATGGATTATACTGAAGATTTTTGTTGTTGTTTTGAATTGACTTAATTTAGCAAAAATGAACCCATATTATTTTAAATAAGTTGGTTCACGGCGAGTTCATCGAAAACGAGTTCATCGAAAACGAGTTCATCGAGAACGAGTTCAACCTAGCCTAACCTAACCTCTCGTTGTCGATAAATTTGTTTTCAATGAATTGATTTTCGATGAACTCGTCGGTTACCGTTTAGGATATACGGTTATAATATAATAAACAGTGTTATTCTATGTAAAGTAACCTGCCAGGTAAGGTATGGTCCAGTATGTTATCTTTCTGTATACATCAGGTGTCCGGGGGTAAAATGCATTCACACCTCTGAGGTGATTCTACATGATAGTATAAATAACTTTTTTCGAAATTCCAACTTATAAGGGTCCTTTTTTGGTAAAAAGACAAAATTAATACGGCTTGTGCTGCCAGCACTATTATTTTCCGCTGTTACGATGCGGGCCAATCACAACCATCCAACGTCGCCATTATTGCGACCAGCAGGCTCGCAGCAAATTTATCGGGTAAGTATGTATCAAACACTAAGGATTTTTAATAGGTAGGGTCTTTTTGTATGGGAAAAAAAAGTTGGAATTTCGGAAAAAGTTATTTACCTCTTTTACTCCTACCATCATGTGGTCACCTTCCGAAGTTAATTCACTTTACCTCCGGACAGCCTGTATAATATTAATAATATATAAATATATTTTCACACAATCATTGGCGATACATTGTGGGTATGTATTATAAAGGTTTATTTTATTAACAGATGATGAGCTGTTGATAGTGGAGATGCAATCTGTTAGATTATTGATATTAGTGAGTATAGACTATAGTTAGTAGCAATATAGTGTGTGAAAAAAAAAATACACAGCGTCCGTTGAGGTTATTTTTCACATAAACAACGCTATACAATTAGAAACAATTATTATAAGCAATATTTATTAAAAATGGGGTACCGCCGCCCGGAGAATCATTTATGGGATAACCGACACCTCTGTCGTAGATCACTACAAGAGGTTTTCTACGATTGGTGACTTAGTCGGGGTTTCCTGGTTCATCGGATGAAGTGTTTGGAGGTCTTGGCGCTGGATATGCTTGCCTACCAGCTGCCTGGCGGGCCGTATCAGGAGAATTCGGTTTGGAGACATTTACCTATCAAGATGGACTTTTTCGACCCATCGTTTTAAACCGCAGCGGGAGGGATGGATTATGCATCCCTCCTGGACACACTGACTCCTAGATTCAAACCCACCCCTCATATCTTTTTCCTTCCCAGAATGTTTTATGTGCCTGCATACCCATTAATAAAAACAAATATCTCTCCAGGTACAGAAAAATAACCTTAATGGCGCATTGGCCATTCTGTATTTTTTCCAAGCCGCGTCCTAAGGTCTGAAGCTTGTCAGAAGAAGACCGAAACATCGCTAATCAATGAAATTGCCCTTCCAGGTACCAGCCCGCTATTCCCACAGACGGGCCTTTAAAAATATTAAAAACAACTCCCTATACCATAAAAAACACATCAACTGAACAAGGCCTCTGAAATATTATTGTAATACATACATTTAAAAAGTCCGGTGCAATAAGTGCGTATCTAACATTTCTAATATACCTCTGCCTTATCTTCTTCCATCTCACAATATTCCAAACTCTTGTGAAGTCATCAAACAAAATACATACAAGGTATCCGGAAAATCGTTCAACTACAAGCGGAAAACTGAAAATACTTTTTATTCGATATAAATTGACTTTTGGACCTGGGACTAAGGCTTCAATAATTTAAAAATGCATACATTAAACAGTTGAAATTAACACTCTAGCGACCGACTTATTTCAAAATTGTCCTAAAAACCTCACCCAGTTTTGTAAAATGTTCTTTTTTGGGAGATTTGAATGATTTGACATATCGACCCTTTGGAATAACAAGGTTCCATTTCTTGCTTTAACGTCATTCGATAATGAACTCTAAGGTAGCTTACCATAGATCCAATAACCGCGTGACGTTTCCGGAACCTTGTTATTCCAAAGGGTCGATAATATGTTAAAAAATTGAACAGTTAAATCAGCGGTCACAAATAAATTAAAGTGGAAATAAGATTTACATTTGTTTTAATTTATTATTGTAATGGAATTCCACCATGAATTGTCAGTTTCCAAAATAGAAATATTAACATTTTTTTTTAATAATATTATCGTTGTTTTGAAGGATATTTACAAATTATATATTTTTATTTCACTTACCGATATTTTTTTAACTCTTTATTTTCAATTTAATTTTTCAAAAAAAAGATGTACTGCATAATATTATGTAAAAGTCCGTTGGGCGTTTATATAAGATAAAATAAAGAAAAGGTAATGTTATTGATTGAATAATATCTCCCTATAGGAAAGTGTAAAAGTTCTAACTCTTTTCACGAGCCGCGGTGGAGGGAGAAGGAAATAAAAATGTTTCTACCTACCTGCTCATAATAAATTGTACAGCGCCATTAAGAGGAAATCTGGCGGCGTTTTGTTTATACAAACGTATTCCCTAATTTTATCTATGGATTTTGACACTAGTGCAAACCTTTTACAATATAATACAGATATCAACCACTAGCGTATAGGTACTTTTTGAAAAGTTAATCCTTACAGAATTTAGGACCCATTATATTGCCTAGTAAAAATTAAACTTGCCTGGTTTGAAAGCTACCAGCAGACGTTTAGTATTTAAACCAGATAATCTATTCAGTTTTGGAGGAAAAATATGGGATATAAAAAAGCTCGATTTTGCCAATTTGTTTAGGAATATCAGCCTGAGGTGTTGTTGTCCCTTTCGCTCAGTATTTGTGGGGGGAGGGGGGGGGGGGGGGTGGGGTAAAGGCGACAGTGGCAGCAACAGTAAAACAAATACAATGGTAAAATACCTTGTATCATTATTATCTTGGCGATCTGTTTCACAAAAACGGCGCTTTACAAATTACCAAATTATTACCTATTGAAGTGGATGTCCCATTTACTAAGAATTCTCACAAAAAAAACTCTATCAACATATCGATTAACTGTTTGATGATCATCATTCATTATGTCAACTAATTATGAATAACATAATGAGGCAAAAGACGGATAGCAAGATCCAATCAATGCTAAGATTAAACAGTAAACAATGCACATTGTACGCGTACAATTTAGCCGGATAAAGTAGTGGTAAATAGATTATAAGTATCGGCGATGTGTCGATAAGCAATTAGACAATGCAGGCAGTTCCGGATATCGAATTTGCATTAACACTCACGCAGAAGATAGAGGCGTAGGTATCGCGCTGCATATTAAATACTAACAAGCAGTGAGAAAAGAGAAAATCCGCAGCATTCGGCGTGTCGAGGCGCCACTGTACAATGGCGCCCGATCCCAAGGCGCGCTGGAAACCGTATAATAATACATTTTACGCAGAAATAATACTCCGTTGGATGTCCTTAGCTGACTGATAATGCCAGTCGTTACCTCGCTAACACAATGCACTGTATTATGCTCGCATAAGGCACAATCGATGTGAAAGGAACATGGGAATCATATTGCTTCTGCCGGAGGTACTAGAGGAGGAGAGTAGAGGAATAAAGAAAACAAGAGATTGATTGATTATCGCTGTCGCAAACGATTTACGTTAAGAAAAATAATTATACAGGTGTCATAGAAAATCGTTTACACAAAAAAAAAATATTTAGAGGGTTGATAGGCCAACTCATGATAGATCGGAATATCATATTTGGGAGGCGGAGATTACATGCTTCCTGGTGGGATTCCACCGCACCAGGAAGCATTTATTGGATAACCAACACTTCTACCATAGGTCACAACAAGAGATTCACTGCGTGGGAGAGGTTTGTCTAGGTCACCTACTGCGTGGCGGGCTGGATCGAAAGATCTTGGTTGAGAGAGGCCTTATGACCTCTCTAGCCGGACTCTCTCGACCCATTGTTTTGCACCGCAGTTGAAAGAATGGATTCATAACTGGATACTGACCCCCAGATTCCAACCCATCCCTCATACCCTTTTTTCCCTTTCAGAACTTGCTCTCCTCCCTTTCCTTTAAAGAACCTTCCACACAGCAACCCCTAAGATGAAATAGGCGCTTATAGACATTATTTTAATTTCCACTTCCAAGATTTGTATTAATTCATTCATTCAAGAATAAAACATCGAAATTCAAATAGATAGATAGAATGTAAATTTCGCATTAATAGGAAAGCTAAAGTGACAAACCCAAAGTAAGGAAAACTAAAAAAAATAGAAAGATAGTCTTTACTCAAAAATATATAGAGTTTTTTCATCATCTGAAGGTATTTTACAGGCAATTGAAAATTTCGAATTCGAATTCGAATCGACAATCATAGAAAGTGCTGTACTTACACATGGGCCTATCGTGCAAACTGCACGATTGGTCGGTCGCAGGCAAGACCAAATAAAATATCAAATAAATAGTTCGGAAATAAACATCCAAGTAATTAATTGTGATTTAGTCCCTTTATTTTAAGTCAACGACTAGGGTGGAATACATGTATAACTGTAAATAAAGTAAGATTTATAGTAAGTAAAATCCGACTGCTTGAGACCGTGAATACATAAGAAAGCATATTAATGGCAATAAAGCAGTGGGAAAGTGGCAAGGGATGTGTTATGCTAAGTATCAAAACTGATATGGAATGCCTGGCAATCACTTCCCTGACATTTCAATGAAACCACTTATGTACTTCAGGAATTTCATTATCTCAAAAGAAGCCTGCTTGGAGGCTTGGCTCAACCATCGGACTCAGAGCGACCTTAAGAGGGTATTACCAAAAAATACCAGAAATTAGTATTTTTAAGTCAAATTCTAGACGTATTGACTCTTTTTTACAAAAAAACCTAAATTGGTTTTGAAAGATTGTTATTTTATCTAGTACACGCAGTTTTAAAATTTTGAAAAACTAAGTTTATTTTTAATACAACAGGGTTATACCGTTACTCGTTGGCAGATTTGTTCAATTTTCAAACGATAGATTCTATTAAACAAAACACATTTCAAATCATATAATCATACAACAAAATAAATCGATACATAATCTAGTAAACACAGTTTTAAGAATTTTAATTTTAGTTAAACTACAATCATTAAAAAATAAATCCGAGAACGTGTTTTGTGACAAAATACCTCAGTTTTTCTATTTATTTAAGGTCTTACAAACTAAATTATTTAAAAATTTTTCACCCAATTATTTTATTTATACATTATTGAAAAATCATAAATACTAACTTACTAACTAACTAACCAACACGCCGTTTCCCCGCAGGGGTAGGCAGAGAGGACGGACCGCCAAACAACTCTGTAATGGCATACACTCCTCGCCTCATTCATATTCATACACCTTATCATAGATGCTCTTCTATTATTCTGACTCTTGACATAGCCCGACTCAAGTATCTGATAAACTTGATCGTGCCATGTCTTTCTGGGGCGTCCTCGACTTCTTCTACCATTCACATTCGCATCATATATTCTCTTGACACTATTTTCTTCATTCATTCGCTCTAAATGTCCAAGCCATCTAAGCGTCCCTTTTTTAATCTTACTTATGATAAAAAAAATACTTACAAGAAGTACACGATATTTAATAATTTATCATCGTGCGTTTTGAGCATTTTTATTGCTTTCTTGAATGTAGATATGTATTAAAGCATGTTTTTAATGAAATAAATCGATATTAAATTTTTAATTTAAATAATTTGATACAGGGGATAATCGATCTTTCTCATTGGAACCTTCCTGTACAGTGGCAAGCATTTTTAAACATTTATTCTCAGCCGCTGGTCAATCAGCGAAGATCTTATACTGAAAAAGTGCTAAAGGTATGGTCGGTATATCGACGACGTAGCACCAATAAGCTGGCCCGATGTTCACAACTCTTCATTCTCCTAAATATTTAATATGTAGGATTACCATACACAGCCGGCGAACGAATGGCACTATTTCCAACCTTAAAGTTCAATAATACATATCTACGAATTTATACGTCATTAGAGTAAGGGAAGAAACTAATTAGAAATTAAACTTAGAATTGAGTTCATTTTATGTTCCTAATATAGAAACACGAAATAAAAACTTATTTACTATAAAATATATAAATTTGTTTTAGACCACTTTAATTTTAATTACACTCTACCGGTTTCGGAAGAACCCTTCCTTCGTCAGGAGAATATTAAAACTAACACATCCACATTCCCGAGGAACTAAAATTTAGCATTGTAAGGCCCATCTTTAAAAATGGAAATCACTCCTTAATAAATAATTACAGGCCTATTTCCATACTACCTGCATTAGAAAAATTTTTAGAAAAATATATATCAATAAATTTAGATAAATATTTAAATAATCTAAGTATTATCGATGAATGTCAGTATGGCTTCCAAAAAAAAAAAGTTGCGATAAATTGCTCGAAAATTTTTCTAATTATATAAATTCACAACTTAACTCTAAACAACATGTACTGGTTCTATTTATTGATTTCTCAAAAGCCTTCGATACACTCAGCCATATACAAATAATTAAAGTACTTGAAATTTTAGGAATCCGGGGTAAACTCCTCTTATTCTTCAAAAACTATTTGTCTAATAGAAAAATGAGTGTGAAGATTTTAAATATAATTAGTAAATCAAGATATATCAAATCGGGGGTACCGCAAGGGTCAATTCTAGGTCCAAAATTATATATTATATATGTTATTGCTATGAGTAAGATTTTCAAAAAAGCTCGTAGTTTCATTTTTGCTGATGATACTGCTCTTGTAATATCACATGAAAACCCTGAAATTGGCATACAAGAATTACAAAGAGATTTTAACGAGCTTCTCAAATGGGCTCATGATGTAGGACTAATTATTAATGTTAAAAAAACCAAATGCATGTATATAAGATCACCGAGTTTGAAAATGTGGAATATACCTAAAATAACTGCTCATAGTTTCGACTGTATTCATAATGAAATCACTAATATTTGCGACTGTGAAAAAATTGATTTTACTAATGAATATACTTATCTGGGAATAATTGTTGATAATAATTTTAAATGGGATAAACAAGTGGCAAAAATTTGTAACCAGCTACGATCAATAGCTAGTAATTTTTACAAATTAAAATTTATTTTGCCTCATTGCACTCTTAAACTCATATATTTTTCTATGGTCGAATCCATCCTTAGATATGGAATTCGAACCTGGGGACAGGCAAGCTCTATTTACATTAAATATATTCAAAATTTACAAACTGCCATAATAAAAAAAATTGTTACACCAAATATTTACAGAGAGAGAAATAACTTAAAACTATTATATGGCTCAGAGAGCATACTTACAACAAAAGGTCTCCTTTGGTTCATTACTATTATGGATAACGCAGGGGAAAGCTCTTATAAACACCCAATGATACACAAACATACCACAAGATTTAAAGAAGGAAAGGGCCTAAAAACTCCTCGAATATTAAATAAATATGGAAGCCGTACTCTTGAATACCAAATACCAGTGATTTTCAATAAAATAAATAAAAACTTAAAATTTGAAAAAAATGACAGATTATGCCCTAAAATGATAAAAATGTGGTTAATTAACGAAAACTCCATGTATCTTTAAATATGTTGAATTGATTATCTTAATGTAGCTGCCTATATATTTTATTATTAGGCATGTACATTGAAATATCTTATAGATGTAATTCAAATAATCTAATATTATTATGTGATCTATCCTAATGTGTCCTTAAAACTATATAATATGTATAAACAATATTTCCTTATGTATAATATTAAGAGTGATAATTTGTAGAACCTACAGACAAGCTGCCATTTGACAGCTTTGTGGGACTACCCTTATTTTGTAAAAATGTATTTTTTTTGATAAATAAATAAAAAAAAAATAAAAAAACCTATGATACAAAATAGTGATAGATATATACCAAACATTTAGGTGCTGGAGTGGGAGGTCAAAGGGGGAGGGGGGTAGTTGCGGGAAATCCAGCAATAACAGAGCGGTTTATTGGAAACATGTCTAGAATGGGACTAAACGATAAATTAATTTGGTTATTCAATATATTAGCGTGATTATTTATGGATTTTTTAATTTCAAGTGCTTCCAGGTTATCTAATTTTTTGCTTTTATTATTACGGTGAAGAATTTTAACCCCTGTGTCCTTATTAAAAGTATGATTGGTGGAAATAAGATGATTGGCAAACTCCGAAAAATTATTATTATTTAAACATCTTAAATGTTCCGTGATCATCTTTTATTTGTCTTTATTAATACGGCGCTTTCTGCGTGACGGCAAGAGTGCACATTTGCATACCTATAATAATTACAAGTGGAAAAAATATTATCAAGATAAAACTTATGCCAAAATATATAAAAACCCGAGATTTCCCTAGAGGATATTGACTACGTGATAAAAACCTAAGCCCCCCGCCCCTCATTGTGACCAAGCGTGGTATTTTTAAGATCCCCCCCCCCCCCCGAACGGGTCACGTAGTATGGGTACGTTCCCTTAGATAACCTATGTGCAGAAGTAGCAACTATTTTTAATAGCACCGAAAGAACTTATAAAAAAGCATTTAACATATTTTTTAAAAAACAGTTATTTGTTTACATTTTATTTCCTAAAGCATAACTGTACTTTTAGTTAATTTCAATTATATATGTATGTTTTTACTATAATGGTGTTCTAATATTTTTAGGTGTATTTAAAGGTATTTCAAATAAATAAACAAACATTTGCTACTTCGTAACGATACACATTTATATATCGCACATCCCGTAGAAAAGAGTCGTAAGTGAAAAAAAATTACAGGAGAGCGAAAACAAATGAATGAATGATGAACAAGCGGTCCCGTCGAAAAGTGATACTAGCCACATCTTGCGGAGATGGAATGATATAACTGAAATACGGCTTTCGTGTGCCATATGTAATCACAATTACTTTAATTGAATTAAAGTCAAACGTGTTTTATTGCCCCATTGAAATGGTCTCATGACACAGGCCTCATAATAAGTGCCATAAAACTAAAATTATCCAGATAAGATCTCCACACGCCAGATGTAATGTAGTCTATTGGTTATGTACACACATATTTTCAGAGATAAACATAAAATAGAAAATTTGGGATATGCGATATTTTAAATGTTACTATTTTGATGTGTTAGAAATTTTACGATAAGAAAGAAGCCTACACAATAATGCAAGATGTGTTCGTTTGATTTATCTAAATTAAAATTTATCTAAATCTAATTTAAAATTATAGACTTATTGAAAACGACTGAAAGAATTGAAAGCCACAGTGTTATTAAACGATTTCATTTGGCAATCTCTGGCGGCCTCACCCGGTATGAAATTATAGTTATCGTGGCTTATTAAAGGTAAACGGTTGTGAAATTAGGCAGAGGTTCCCCGCCCGCTACACACACAATACATACTACAACTCCATACACACCGCCTGGGAGCGATATACCACGCGGAGGATGCACCGCCGAACCCGCGCATTATCCCGTATGAAGGATCACTACAGGTGACGGATAAAGGCGACCCAGTTACTTCAGAACTGGCATCTGGCTGTTGGTAAATATTGGTCCTTAGAGTAATAATTGAATGTAGCATTGGTCCGACGCTCCCTAGCAGTAGCGTGCAGAGATTTTTTTTGTATTGTATAACATAAATAAAGTGCTGTTTCGGTATTACTGCGAGTGTTATTTATGAATATTTAAAAAAAAAATTACATTAGTTCTACACAGGAAGAAGTGAGGAAAAAAAATTCCCTCACGGCCTATATATCTTTGGGGATGCTGTGTGGAGCGTCATTTTAGTAAAAGAAAGGAGATGAAGTTCTGTGAATTGTAAATATAAGCCTAGTAAATAGTTACTTGATCAAAATTATGTGAGAAAGAGAATCGAAAAAAGTAAAAACATAAACCTAGTAAATAGTTGCTTGACCAAAATGATGTGAGAAAGAGCGTAATTCACACCTGGCGGGTGCGACGAGAGCAAGCTCCATCGCGAACGTTTGCCACGCCAAGACTAAGTGTTGCAGAGAGAGCAGAGTTGTGGGGATTTGGCGTGTGGTACCAGGCTACAAGACTAAGCGACCACAGTACCTTGGAGACCTTATTTTACGGACAGCCCTTGTAGATAATCACAATCCCTTTACTTAATAATTTTAAAGTAATTTTGACTTGCGAGACTTTTCTAAGGCATGTGCGAAATACGAATCTTACAAATTTAATAATATTTTAATTTAATTTATATTAGCTATTTTATAAATTTAGATTTTTAAATGATTAACTGAAGTATAAAATAGGAACTAACCAACTAACTAACTACATAAAATTTATAATCTTTGGCCGAGTCTACTTCTTGCACCTCGGCCAATTCGCCACTTTGCACTTTGAATAAAATATCCGCATGCCACTGCTGCCGGATATGAATAGATCAATACCGGCGTCTGATGGATGAGAATCCACAACATTTGGTTGATATTCTGATTGTTATGGAGAAGTCTGGACTCTGGACCGCCCCTATCCACGTAATGATACACACAGGTGTTTTGACTGTAGGGAAATTATGAAAATAATAATGATCTTTTGTAAATATGATTTACTAGCCTCTGCCCGCGACTTCGCCTGCGTACGATCAGTACTTCGAGTAATCTATTTTCTTTTCCCAGGTCCCATCTACGTTTATACAAAAATTCTTAACCTATTCATTTAAAATATCTATAATTCTTGATTCGATTCAAAGTATTAGGCGAGTACTTCAAATAAATTCACTGATTTAAATATTTTCTAAATTAGAATTTTGATTTGACATTGTTTTGACAAACATTGTTTTGCAAAATGTCGTTCACAATTTTTGACATTTTCTATTAAACAATAATTATTATTTTCAATATATTGAAAATTAATAGCTAGCTTTATAAATTATATCCTATATGTTATTCTGATATATGAGCTATATTATTGTAAAGTTTCATTAAAATCCATTCCGTAAATTTTGCGTGAAAGAATAACAAACACGCATACATCCATACAAACTTTCGCGTATATAATATTAATTATTATTTTATTATTAAGTTATTAGTAATATTAGTAAGAAGATAATAAAAATTGAACACAAGTACAATTTTTTTCATAGCAAGTAATATTAAAAAATATATGGTTTACATTTAAACATATATTTACAAAATATTATATTTACGGTCATCAATAATCAGCAGAAAAGAGGAGCTCTTGTGCCTGATAAGTTGTAGCTACATATATCCACATGTTTTGTATAAAATATTACTTTTTTGTGATTTTTTGTTTTTAATTATTCGTTCTAATTGGATGATAATACAGCGCAATTCAGAAGGAAGGTTATCGTAGTTTTTTATGGCTTTGCAAACATAATGGTTGAAAAATTAGGTGTTTTAAATTGATTTCCATTTCTCATAAGTTTATGATATATATTCTGATTTTCTTTGATTTTTTTTTTCGTTACACGTTTTTTTATGTTATAATCTCGCTTAAATATGTCTTCCACATTTGGTACCGAAAAAGGATTTAAATATAATATTATTGAACAGGCAAATTTTTGTTTAAGACTTTTATGAAGATTCTTTGTGAAATAATAATAATACAAAATGAATTTCAATGTACTTTGGTTATAGTGATAAAACAAATTTACAGATACGGTAATTTTATGGTAGGTATCTTTGATGTTTTTTTATAATTTCTTATTTGTGTTATGTATATTTAGAAATTACCGGTTGGTATTCGGTGAAGCAATATTTATGCACATTAAATTTTATATCATTGACATGATGCTGCTTTTAAATTTAGGCAGTGAATCCGAGAAAATGTATGAATAGTGCATCATACTACATAATTATTATTATTTATGAACAAATATTCAAATCCAAACATATTATTTTAATAATAATTTAAATTATTCATTGAGATTGCGTGATATGTATGAAAACAAAATAGTTTCTAAAGCTCAAGGTTCCTCTGCAACGAGAGCTTGTCCAACCTGCTGCGGCCAATAATATTGAAAGGAAAAAAAACAGGTGATAAAGCACCCGATAGTACTAAACGTTAAATAATAATACAGTAAAATGGTAAACGCTGACATCGACATCATTTAAAATGTTGTTTCGTTTCGAATTATTGATTGCAAGTCATCATTTATTTCACATATATCGGTAGGTTGTATCTTGTGTCAAATGATTTAGCAAACAAAAAATACAGCAAATGTTGATGAAGCTTTCCTGGAAAATATTTACTGTCCCTCTTCCGTGAATGACGAGCCATTCTGAAATCTATGCACAAGCTCAGATGTAACGAGGGGGTTGAAAAGAAGCTTTGATTAAAGGTACATAGAATATTCAGTACTTCCAGGATTCCCAACATATTAATTTAATTTATAACGATCACTCAAACAATGGTGTTTCAGTTGCAGATTGTTCATAAAATGATTAATGTATTTATATACTATTATACTCATAATTCAATATATTTACAACTTACTTGTGTTATATTTCGTCAGTTTTATTCATGTAATCAATATATATTATAAAAGAAAGTACAAAAAAACGTGCGGCACGCAAAAACTCAGAAACGAGTCCCGGTACAATCAAGGGAGTTATATGGTGTGGAGATCTCTACCCCTTCCTCCACGACGAGGGATGCCGTTTTTTCCTTAAGGGCGTTCTTTAGAGCTATAAGGGTTGGAACTTTTGCCCTATAGAAATTTCAAGAACAGTCTTTTGGAAAGTTCTGGAAGGTTCGATAAAACTCTAGAAAGATCTGGAAGTAGTGGAAGAGTAGAGGTAGTAGTAGTAAGAAGAGTATGTCGGTGAGTATAAAAGTTACTAACGTTCTGGATGATTCGCGAATGCTCTAGAAAGTTATGGAAGGAGAAAGATCTAGAAGCTTTCAGAAAAAAAGTGACGGTGTATCGGAGAGTCTAGAAGATTCCGTAAAGTTCTAGGAGGCTTGACAAAGCTGTGGAAAGTTCTGGAAGGAGTGGCGGAGTATATCAATGAGTCTAGAAGGTTCTAGAATGTTCTGGATGGTCCGCTAATGATCTAGGAAGTTATGGAAGGAGAAAGTTCTAGAAGCTTCCAGAAACGAGTGGCGGTGATTCTATAATGTTCTGGAAAGTTTCAAAAGGTTCGATAATCTTAATTTTAATCAATATCTTTATACATAAAAATCTCTCTCGAGTCACGATGTTACTCCAAGGTAAACTCCCATTTTGAAGAAATTTGGTTTACTGTATGTAATTTGGTCCGATTTAAAAGATGTGATAGTTTTTACCTCGATCAATATTTATTATTGCGAATTAAATGTGTGTTATGGGACAATGATTTGAAATTATTTGTAAGTTCCATAAGTTTCTGGATGGCGGTGTGAGTTAATTTATTGACCCAAAACTTGGTTATCTAGGTTAGGTAACCATCCAGTAGATGGCGTTTTATTTCGTTAGTCACAGCAACGCGTGGGCGAGTCAGTTAGTATATTACAAAACACAGTGTTCGGCATCATTCCACAACATTTCAGAACATCCCGGAACATTCTGGAATGTTGTGAAATGTTCGGGAATAGGGAATCAGGAACATCATTGTGGAACATTCCAGAACACTCTCTAATATTTTACCAGCTAGTTATACAACTATTGTATGCAGTAGGTTGTAAAAAAGTATGTCACAAAGTTAAACGGTTATATCAATATTCAAATTGAATTTTACGGTCTAAATTTCATGAAAGTGATGTTTTCTAAAACATAAATGTCTGAGCGTGTATTGGTAAATGTGTATCCCAGAAATACACGTTATAAGATTTGCAAGAAATATATTCAAAATATCAGTTTTGACGTCGTGCAAACTTAAAACGAATACCACAAGTGACATCAAAATATCTAATCTACCGTGATCACCAACTCCCTTATGGAAAAGCTCGGAGTTGGGTCTTTTTACCCCTGCTCTGAACGGGGCATGATCAAAATTCCACGTCATCAACAACGCGTCTTGTTAAGAGACTCAAAATCTGCTACCACTGATTGTAATACCTACCTAGAGAGAAAATTGCGAACGTCATTGGTACTGATGGAATACTAAGCTGATGAAACGAAAAGCCATGGGACCGGTTCACCGAGGAGCTTACGATGGTAATGCACGCAGTCTTTAGCGAGATAATAGCAATGATTTTCTTGGGTGATGAGAATAGTGACTGGGGTAGGCCTGAATTTGCAAATGGATAAAGCAGTAGGTCAGGTCATTTAGGCAAGTAGGTAAAAAGTTATAAAGAAAAAATCACAGTCGTGCAAATAGTAAGTTGCCAAAAATAGTAAACAATAATTATGATCGTCGCCGTCAAGATGCCAATGAGATTGTTACTTTGCCTCGAGGCTTATAACGTCCCAAAATAATTATGGGCGTTCTAAATTACATTTTTAGCTATGTAAAACGCAATTGGCGGAACAGACAAATTTTACGGTGAAGAGCATAATGAACAGCCCAGAATTTTTTATTATTATAAACGCAGAGATGCTTCCCAATTGGTGTCTCCTTTACACCTAATTAAATGTGTATTCAGCAATAACTTATAGACACATGAAGTAGAAAAGGGTCGTAAATCAAAAAAGTTAATTTCTCGGAGAGCTAAAACAAATGATGATTAATGAAAGAAGCGATCCCGTCGAAAAGAGACACAGCAACGTTTCGTGAAGATAGAGTGATCTGACGTAAATACAGTTTTCGCGGGGCAAAGATAATTACAATCACAATCACTTTATTTTTTTTATTTTTACAAGGTGTAATAATGTTGATAATAATAAATTCCAAAATAAAAGCATTTTTATTTTTGAGCGCTCTTGGCAGATTTGTGGTTGATGGACACTGTAAGGCTGTCCGAAACGTCGGCTAAAGAATGAGGTAGCGCTACACCTATAACACCCCAAAAACAAATAACAAAAAAGGTTTCACAGATTTTTTATTTTTTTATTTTTTGAGTTTCTCTTCTATAGAAGCAGGAGCTTGTGTTTAGAAGTTAGAAGAGGAGTGAGCATCAGGTTGAAAAGTATTATGTATCTATAATTAATTATGATTTAAGGAGTTATGAACTTAAAGATGAATGGATAAATAGATAGTTGTGTTAATTACGAAGATAATAAAATCATTTATTTATTTTTACATTGAATTTCTCTAATCGCTTTTAGTAGACATTTATCTTCTTCGATTTTTCTTATCTTTTCCGGTAAACCATTGACGTATTTTTTTCCTAGATATATATAATGATATTGTGAAATGGATTGTTACATTTTTATGTTGGAAATATATGTGTTTGACGAGTAAGATTTTCAGTTAAAAAAGGTGTGCGGATAACCTCTCGGTTTTTTAATATTATTTTTATAATTAGACGTTGGACAATTTCAATAGGGAGTAGATCTGTTTTGTATGCAGCCAGCTGACTACAGCGTATTGGAGATTTGATTGTAGCGGGATGATTTGACGTTAAAATTTCCAATAAAAGAAAGTTTCGGATTTTCAAAAATATAAATATAAATTTTGTTATTGAAATGTATTGTATTTCAATAAATTCCGCTAGTTAAGATTTCACATTTTTTTCAAATATTTTGCCAATATTTGAAATAAGGGAGATAAGGTCGATAGTTAATTACATTTTGGGTGTTTACTTTTCAGAGATAAACAAAAAAAAATTATAAAACAGAAAATTTTGTCTAACGACCATTTTCTACGAGAAGAGCGATATGTATTGATTCAACAAAAACTTGGGAAATTGAAGACCTCATGAAATATAACTTGTTATTATTTATGCTTTGCTAAGAGTATTGCATTTTAACACAATTTTTTTGTATTCACACATTATCTAATCGTCGTTTTAATGTATCAAAATGCACTCCTTTTTTTATCTTATACATTCTACATATTTTATTAATTCTTCTCCTTCACTTACCTTAATTATACACTAAATATTATATCAACAACATTGTAATGGAATATTTTTATTGGCCATTACTGTCACATCCCTCAGAACAGGTTACACCTAATGAGGTACGTAATCTAAAGCGTACAGCAAAGTTATGTAGAAAATTAATCAGGGTAAGTAAATAACTAACCATCATGCCGTTTCCCCGCAGGGGTCGGCACACACTCCGTTCCTGATTAACATTCATACATCGTCTTCTATTATTATGACTTTTGACATGGCCCGACTCAAGTATCTAATTCACTTGCCATGTCTTCTTCGGGCACCCCCGACTTCTTTTACCATTCACATTTGCTTCATATATTCACTTTACACTCATTTAATTCTGGAAAATACTAATATTGTTGTTTTTCCTCGTATGAAACTGTAAAAATCATAATTCAATAAACGACGATTTATCGGCACTGAACTAAAATAGTCTTCGGATGATTCTTATCCGGCGTGACCTATTCAGAAACGGTGGACATTCAGGTGTTCGAGAATAAAATGAAAGAAAAAAATCGAGGTGTGAAAGAGCATGGAAACGAATGGGAGACATTTAATGAGAAAAAGAGAGGTTCGGTGCGGGTTCGGCGGGTGAAGGAAATGAAAAGCTATATCGCAAGAAAGCGGGAAAACTAAACACGTGGTTTGAAAATACATGTGCCATTTTGCTACATTGGATCGTTAAATAATTATGATTATTAAAATGACGGTGACGGCATGGGGCGAATGATAGGGGGGGGGGGGGGGGGTTCGAGAGTGGATACATTTACATTTACTCGAGTTGCTTCAAAAGTTAAAAGTACACAGCAAAAGCATTGAGAGGAACGATATGAAATAACAATACAAAACAAGCGCCCTTGAAGTGATTTTTCACAAAAAAAGTTGCTCTACAAAATATCCATTATTGAAGTAAATACTTCTTTACGCACGCTTGACTTGAGGGGTAAACAGGCGAATGCGTTACGGAAATTACAGCCCTACGAAAAGTCAAATGCGTTGCGAGGCGAACGGGCTGTATCACATTGTAGAAGCAAGAGAGATTAGTGCGCGCGCACATTTTCTTTCTCTCTTCCTCTCATAACCAGTTCATGAAATATTTCAGTCAGTGTTTTAAAATACCAATGACGCGCCAAACGCGGGGGGAGCGGACGTCGATGCGCACGGCTTGATCGGGCGAGGTGAATGATAATAAATTTAAATAAATATTTGTAGAAAATATATTATACATATAAACATATATATAGACATACATATAGATGGAGCTAAAGAAGTTTTTACTTCAGTCGTGGGGTCTAAAGCACACTCATATTTTTTTATTATTATCGATCGATATTGGGCGATACGCAATTAGGCGATACGATATTACAATTTGGGGTATGGTTTTCGCCGCCCCGGGAACCATTTATGGATAACCAACACCCCTGCCTTATGTCACCTCAAGTGGTTCGCTACGTTTGGTGATTTGGCAGGGATGCCCAGCTTCACTGGGTGAGATTCGTATAGGTCTTGCAACGCACAGGTAGGAATGGATCCATACGTCCACAACTCCTTAACATATTGATCATCAGATGCCAACACTCCACTCATACTGTTTTCCTTCCCAGAACTTCCTCTCCTAGCCTTTCCCTAATAAGAGCTTCCAAACGGTATCCCTAAAGATGACATAGGCCCTGAAGATTTTTTTTCCTCAGGGCTACTTGCGTGGAACTAAAGTAAAAAAATCGGTATTAGCTGAGTTACAATAAATAAAAGTTCTGTCTACAAAGTTATTGTTTCATTTGAAAATATAATGTCATCAGTCATCAAAAATATCTGCATCGTAAGAAAATATACAATACTTTAAGCCGTTGGCAGTTGTATGCAGAAATAATGTCTAGAGGCAGGTAGGTATGATAGACCTCTCAGTAAAACTCTTCAAAGGACCAGACATCGCTGCAGTAAAATTTAAATTTATAAAAAAAGCAAACACATTTGTTGCTTCAGCTCACGCCACCACTAAGAAACGGACTACGGAAGTGTCCACGTCAGAAATCATTAATCAACTTACCATTTGTCAAAATAAGTCACAGAACTCAGGAGACTTCGTAGAACGGAAAGCACTAACTGCCAAACTAACGATTTTATGGCGCACATTAGAAATGACACTTTCGTTTAGCGTACTCCACCGGGGTGAAAGATGTACGAGATACGCGAAAGTGGAATACGTAAACAGAATTCAGAATACAAAATCATGTAATTAGACTGTCTAGCGTCTGGGAATTGTGACACGTGATAGGAAAAATATTTGCAACATCAAACTGTATGTACCAGAAATGTAGCAAATAGATAAAAATGGAAACCATTACTGTTTGAATTAATTTTATTTAGACACGTAAATAATTCTCCAATCCTAAAGAGTCCTAAATTTTCCACTTTTTTAAAACACATATTAACTCTACCTTTGGCATCTTCTTGTAAACGTAATATCAACAGTAATGGAGGGTAGCAAATGTGAAATCATGCAATATCCAGTGATATACAGTGTGTACAGTGATATAAGCGTGCAAAGTCGTATCATCACTAAGCATAAACATTCTAATAAAAGTGTGTTTATCGTAAGTGACCTGCCAGGTAAGTATGTTTTCTGTATCTATTTGTAAATAAAAATGTAGATAGAGAATAAGAATTCATAATATTTTTTTTTTTTTTTTTTTTTTTTTCACCAGATTTACAGGAACGGAACTTTCATACACTTTTCCATATAAATGATCATCTAGTAAATCCACGTTATGCAAGTGTATTATATAAGTATAATTAATACAAAACAATACAAGAACAACACGTTAATCTACCAAACTATTAAATGGGAATATAATTCACCGTCTCCAGATATTTTCATATCAGAGGGTTCGGCTCTGTGGAATTCCTAATTTGACCGATAAATCCTACTGATCCCTCAATATAAATATTTAAAAAATCTTTCGTAATTCTACATGTATTTAAAATGACTGATTTTTGCATTTTTATATACAAATTCTTTGACAAATCTAATATGCCTAAATTTTTAATAAGAGAGTTAGGTATAATGCCAGTAGCCGAAATAACAAAAGGTAATATTTTTATAGTCTGAGAATGCCAAATTCTTTTAATTTCATTTCCTAAATCTGTATACTTTCTTATTTTTTCAGAAACAGATTTTTGAATATTACAGGAATTTGGAATAGCTACATCAATAATATAAGTTATTTTTTTTAATTTTGTCATGTAAAACTATATCAGGTCTATTATGACTTATGACCAATTGGTCTGTCTGTTAGTATAGTTTTATCATAGTAAATTTTAAAGAAATTATTTTCTAAAAATGAATTTGGTTCGTATTCATAATATGGTACTATATTATGACAGTCAATCAAGTTATGTTTAATTACCAAACTTTGGTGAATTATTTTTATTGTAACTATTATTATCATCATAACAATTATTTCATGTAATGAGTTGTAGGTACTTTACATCGGCCAAGTTAAGATGATACCCGGTGGTGCAGAAATAGATTTTACCAAAATATTGCTGTCACTGTTGCTCTTACTCCACCGGATATTGAGCGAAAGGGACAATGCACTGACACCTAACTAAAATGGAGGTTTTGTATTCCCCACTTTTCTCCTCCAAAAGTGGACTGATTTTCAATTTTTTTTTTACCAACTACATAAGAAAAAACTATTCTATGTCTGTACGTTTTGCTTTTTTTAAAAAAACATTGTCTGGTTTGTATACTGAACATCTTTTGACGGCGATTAAACCAGTCAATTTTATTGATTTTTGGAAGGTCATAACTTCTATAAAAAGTAACTTATCAAAAAAAACAAAAAGTACCGACACGCTAGTAGTTGATATCTATTTTATGCAAAAACAATATTTTCTCTAGGGTTAAAATCCAGAGAGATAAATAGGGAATACGTTTGTATGGAAAAATCACCGCCCGGTATCCTCTTAAGGAAGACTACGAGTAGGAAAACTGTTCATTTTTCGTTATTAGGTTCAACTCATTAAACGCAAGTCATTAAAGAATGTTTGAATTTAACTAACGTGGTGCGAATATGAAGCTAGCTAGCTTATCGTATATAAGGCGTGATACCTACCAAATCATACTGTCAAACATGATACTTCGATAGTGTTTAAGTGTATAGTGTATTACTTAATCGACCGAACATCTGTTGGCACCGCTCTCAGTAAGGTAATATTAACAATTGAGAAACTTATTGGCCATTAACGTCGGATAATAACCGCGATAAATAAACGTCACAACATTTTGATGTGTCATTAAGTACGGTAGTCACAGCCACGCAAAGCTTCCCATGTCACAATAAGGGCCATTAAACGGCCGGGGCGCGATTAAACAAACGTTTTATGGTCTTCTTTATTTCAATATCCGAGGGAGCAAGTGTCACCGCTGAGATATTGTTTATTAATATAGCTAGTAAACACCGCCACGAGCTCGAGGGCCTATCGGGAGGACCATCTCCCATTCCCATCAGCGGGACTCAGTCGGTGTGGAGGCGTACCTAATAATTACTATCAAATATCAACGGGGAATTAAAGATAAAACGTCATTATCAGATGCTAAATAGTTATCAGTGGGAAGCGTCAACCGATCGCGGCGTCGTTAGCAATGTGCGGTTAACATCTTAGGTCGGTTGTTCTTCTAGAAAAAAGGACCACGAGTAAATTACCAGGTAAGATAAAACAGACATTAGTATGTTGTAAGCTATTCGACGATTTTGTTTCGAAAATATTATCTACATGCGAAAACACGCGTCGCGGTCGACGGTAGTCAGGGAATTCGGCGGCGGGAATTCGAATGTAGATGTTCCCGCAGGACAAGAATCCACGCATGCGCGCGCAACAGATCTTATCTGACTGCCGGCGTTTAAACAGCAGCAAATTTATGTACATATAGACGTAATATCTCATCGTGTCCCGGACTGGGCGGTGGGCTAGGGAGGCTAATTAGCGGAGTCCTGCAGCCAGCCTCAGGAGTAGCCGCAGTATTGGAACCAGCATCCAGCGGCCAATTAGACCGGGCCAGAGGGCGGAGCGTGAGATAGCGGCAATTCAGCAATATCGGCTGATGGAGTCGTCGATAGCTCCATTCAACTGCTCCTCGCCGTCAGATGGACCGATTCTGTCCGCCGGCCGGCCATTTGGTTGCAATTAGAAATCAATGCCACCACATAGCAGTCATGTCATCAGCGCGCGACACTCGGCGGATCGGACGGAAACAAGCGAGGAGTCTCCAGCACAGCTCCGACTGCTTGTTGGCTGGCCGGAGAACTGTCATTCCACGAGCGGGAATTAGTGGGATAATTTCCTTTCCCACCGTGATATACGGCCGGCCTGGACTTCAAACAGTTCCCCTGAACCGCGCTACCGCTAATTTAAGATTTAATTGTCCCGCGTCCGGTGAGTTACTGCCGCCGCCTTTAATTGCGACTCAACCACCATTATCTGGCTTTCATATAAATATTGTTATTAGCATCGGTTCAGTTCAGGCTCGGGTGCATTATGAAGGTTATTAGTTATTAGAAGATATTCGGCGCTCGAAGGCCGGTAACGCTTCGGCCGAAAGAAATTACCTCGATAAAAAGGAAATATCCGTATACTTTACAATGTAATTACGCATATTAAAGTTAATAGGTAGCCGTGGTAATCGAATCGAGATTACAAAGGAGGAAGTAATATTAGTGAAATAAATGCTTGTAAATTGTGTGAAAGGATTAATGCACGATGCAGCCGATTAAACGTATCAGCTCTAAGATAATTTAACGCATATCGGAGAGTTAAACGCGTACGTGGAGCTGAGGAATCAAATTAATAAAGTTATGTGAAACATCGTGGTTCTAGCGAAGACAACTTGTTTCCTGTATCGTGAGCGTAAAAATCTATTTCCAACAAGCAAGTTGAGCTGAAACGGACGTCGGGAATGTACCCATAACGCACCGACGACAACTTAAATATCTCCTAGAAAACAAACAAGGAGAAAAACGGACAAATGAGATTCACATGTTGCCCATTGCCCTCCTCCGAGCGAAGGCTCCGGGCGACCTCTTCGCGGAGAATTATACGCGAAATTAACTTCACAACTGTCTATTTATTTTTCCAGCGAGTGTCGTGCCAAATGCGCTTCATGGATGAAATGAACTTAATGATGTACGCCTTCCGTGTAAGTGTGATGTCGATAAATTATGATTCCTAATTGCGCCGGAGTGCGCACTGCTACCGAAACGGATTGGATTTGTCATAATTAGGGAACAGATGTAGGTAGACGAATGCTACAAAATTATACTTGCGGGAGTGTATAGGTATAAGAGCCATTTCATAATTAAGCACAGATCTCTCAACCAAATGGGAGGATGGATGCACTGATCGTCAGCAGAGAACATGATATCATTATTAACTGGGGAGCACATCGTTCATAATATTATCTTCAATACATTATTATACATATTATGATGTAGCTTGGTGCTAAAACCCGGCTTCGTACAAGTTTAAACACTCGTTATTTCTTCTTATTTTATGGCTGTTGAATTATATTTTATTAATATCTATTCTCGTATATACAATTTAGATGATTACGGTTTACATGTGTAGTAAGCTGCAGTAATACAAAAAATGGAAATAACTAGTAACTGTATATAAATATAGCAGTAGTATTTTGTGAACACCTTACTGAGATGTTCGCATGTTTTAGATGAAGTGTTCTGTCATAACAAACATGTATTACGTCATATTCTATTATTCTCGTCGTTTTCCCCACTCATAAAACTGCTGTATTGGAGGGTAGTTTCAGATATTCAGATTATAAAAACTTTTGAATGAAATACCACTGTATATTCGAATATCGACATCGTTGCAGTGCTTCAAGAAGCTCTACGGTGAATGGTTGCTGACTGCACAGTCAACCGCACAACATCATAATTGATAGATTTTATAATGGAAGGAATACCTACTATTCTTTGTGGCTGTTACAGCTGAGCAGAGGCCCTTTAATCAACAGAATAAATATTATATAAATAAAAACATGTAAAATATGTTGAAAAAAAAATTTTTTTATTATTATTATTATACATTATTATGACTAGAAGAGTATGTATGAGAAGATGTATGAATGTGAATGAGGCAAGGAGTATGTGCCAAGACCGAGTTGTTTGGCGGTCCGTCCTCTCCGCCTACCCCTGCGGGGAAACGGCGTGATGGTTAGTTAGTTAGTTAGTTATTATTATGACACTCTCAAGAAGAACACTGTGTTACCATTCATGGTGGCTGTATTGTATATTACGTTGGTAAATAATTTATATTAAGTATAATAAAAAAAAGTTTAAACTCAATTGCTTATAATGGAAATGACATCAGTAGCTGAAACAAGTAAAGGCTGTACAAATGCACAACGATAGAGATCATATCGCATATCTCTTAGAAAAGTGTCGTAAGTCAAAATTATCAACTTTACGTTTTATCTCTGAAAAGTGTATTGATTATGATTATTGATTACTTATATGAGATTGTGAGAGCACTAGATCTCCGCAAGATGTTTCTAGTATCTCTTTTCGACGGAACATCTTGTTCATCATTCATTAATTTATTTTCGCTCCCCATGTAAAATTAACTTCTTTGACTTATGTCACTTCTCTACGGGATGTGCGATATAACAACGAAATTACGTATACCAACAAATTATTCTTACATGTTCCCGCCAATAAACATTGAAATCTGTTAATTTGTTCGAAAGAACTTCAGTCCCGTTTTTAACCGTTTTTACGAATAAAATGATCGTATTTTAGAATAAAACTTTTCTCAGTGTATATACATATATAACTTATATATGATTATTAACATTGTTTTGTATTATTGGAACTTATTATCTATGTAAACTGCTGTAATCATTTGTAAAATGTATGTTCGAGAATATAAATAAATAAATGAAATCACATATCCTTTACCGATACGTCGAAATGCATAAATTCTCATTTCAAGTAGGGTCCCGCGAAGAGTCGAACACGCGGCGTACACAAAATTACTTATTCAAGTCGTAAGAAAAAGCCGCGCGCACAAAAAGACGTCGTCGTCAAAATCGGTGACAGGTGATGCGCAATCGGCGCAGATAAATCCCGATAAGACGTCATTGTCCATCCGAGCGCGCGCAAGAGGGATGGCTCCCGCTCCCAGAATTGCATATTGCGGGGCTCCACGTCCTGGTTTGGTTATCCTGCCGTTCTGTCACGCGGACCAATTGGCCCTGCCCTGCTGCATTCAGGACGATTCATTGGGACCGTGATTGGGCATTGTAAAACGATGGGAAGTTTCAATTCCGAATTTCATGTAAATGTGCCAGGGTATCAAACGGTTTTAGCTTTTTTCCTGATAGGTTCAATAAATATGATAACTGTCAGCTAATTAACAACTTAAATTGTCTGTTATGCAATACTTATACAGTTAAATAAATAAATAGTTGCCTCTTTAGATTTACTCGTAATCCCAGATTAAATCAAAATGTACACATAGTCATATAATTCTTATTGAAATTAAGAATACAAAAGGTATTTTATTTGTATAATAGTTCATTCATCTTTTTATACCAGGGTATAAAAATCTTAAATCAACGTAAGTATAGCAAATCCGTGAAAATCGTGATTAAATAATTCAATTTCCTTTTTTTTTTTTTTTTCAAACTTTGCAAAATCACTTTGTGGCGTCATTTTGAATTAAATTAAAACAAATAACTTTGTATTAAACCACTACTATATAATCACAATTACCTACATGTTTCAAAACCGATGGTTTCTTCGTCAGGGTAGTAATGACATTAATTAATGTCATTACTACCCTGACGAAGAAACCATCGGTTTTGAAACATGTAGGTAATTGTGATTATATCAGTGGTTTAAACAAAGTTATTTGTTTTAATTTAATTCAATTTCCATTTGAGATATTTCATACAGAATATAAATTCTAGTACGTATTTCCTAAAAAACTTAAATTAAATGCTCATAATCTAAGAACTTTTTTCATCGGAAACTTAATACATTTTCCAAAAAACTACTCGTATAGAATTTACAGACAAATCATTCGTAGTTTTAGCAGACTAAAAAGCGTGAATTTTTTAGTGCTGACCGATAAACCAAGTTTAAGAGCTATTATTAAGTGAAGAATATTGTAAACAAGAAGAAATAACGCAGATCATTCTCTTGGCGTTATTCGAATGCGTTGAACAAAAACGAGATTAAGGTTAATCAATGAGAATTATTATTCTCGACACAAACAATTGAATTTGGACGTTTTTTTCATTTGCATAATGCAAATCCACATTCAAGGAGATTAGGACGGGGCCACACCCGACGCGCGGCTGCAACCAAGAGACGACCCACAACAGAAAGGTCTAACTTGAAATAAAGGTTTTTAATAAAATGAGGCGAGTTTGAATTAGACATTGTTGTATGATGCCACTTGACGCGCTTGCATTTCGTCCGAATCATGATGAGATACGTCCCGGTAAAGCCGTGTATGCTAACGAGGAACTTGAGCCGGCCGGAGAGGAATATCGTACAGGCTATAGGCGGTTGCTCGGTGGCTCGGTGGTCGGTGGTCTGTGGTGGGATGCCCGGTGCGGCGTCCCGGCCGAGGAACGTCTGCGTCTGAGACCGAGCAGGGGGCAGCCAGCCCGGATAAGTGCATTTGCTTGTCACCGCGCGGACGACACCTCCCGCCCGACAGGAATAAATTAAACCGCCGAAACAATGAGACGCGGACCCCCGATCGGGTTTAATTTGTAAACCATCCGTGCGTGTACGCTGAATGCCAATCGCGGTAGACAATGGCGGGCAGGACTCCTAAATCTCCGCTACTAGTTGTTCTAATAAATCCGGGACAGAAAGCGCACGACCGCCAAATTCCTAATCCCGGATTGTAAGTACGTACCGGGCCGAATGATCCGGGCTGCGCGTTGCCCCTTGATCGTACACGCTGGCACCATAAACATGCACAGAACGCTAAATGATACACAACAAAACAAAGATAATATAATAAATAGCGTGTCTGTGTGCCCAAAGTAAAGTCAATTTCATATCACTTGGCAAAATTAAATTCATTTCAGTTTCAGTGCCGGCAACCCAATAGTTTATTATAATTTTATTTAATTACATGGTTTTCTTTTACCCGTCTCACTAGACATGGTCTAGCAAATTAAGAGGCTAGACTTTAAACGACACGCGGAACACCCTCGACTGTCATTCTGTCCCGCTCACAATAAGCTCACGCACACTTACAATACGTGCTAATGCGAAATGTGCGAATGAGACAACTCTCAAATTTACCTACAGAAATCGCTCGAAAAGGGGTTTATGGAGAATACACTTTTCTACACCGAAACTTTCAGGAAATTGAAATTTTAAAAAATATATATTTTTTAGAAAGAAGAAGCTACGTCGGTAGCTTTTTATAATTTTATAATTCTTTATGAGAGTTGAGTTAGCAGTAGTTTTTCCTTAAATAATATTTTTTGATAAATCGTACATGTTTGACAGTGAATGTTTACGTTAATACGAAACGCATCAAAAATTCGAAAACATACCGACATAGTTTTTACCCTCTAGAAGGCATTATAAAAAAAATATATTCATTTTGTGCAATTTTCGATGTAGAAAAGTGTTTTTTCCCGGGCGTCCTTTTTGTATGGGCCGAAAAGCGAAGTCTATCGTCTTAAGTAAACATTTTCAAAATCAAAACTATGTCTTGAACAGTTTCATAGGCCTGTCTGGGACCTACGAGTCAATCGGTCTTACGTAAGTGAAAGATACCAGATCTATTTCAAATTTATACATCTGACGCTTATATCTGCGTATTAAGTATCCCTTCGGTGTATTATAAGAACACTAAATAGTAATAAATGTATTTACAAGTTCTAGAAACACTACAGCAAAATAGTTATAACAGAATTACAATTTATTGTAACGACAGAGAACACTGGTATTTAAAAAAAAAAATATTAAAAATTTTTGATACAATAAGATACATAAAATAATGAAAGCTATATAAAAAACTTAATATAAGAATGTATGAAGAAAAAAATCCTACAAAGGCAATTGCCTGAGCGTGGGTATAATATTGATTTTATCATAATTTAATGGTTAAAGGAAGAAAAAAAATCGAGTGTGCTTTAGACCACACGACTGAAGTAAATACTTCTTTAGCTCCATCTATACATCCGGATCCGCATGACTGAAATATTTCATGCACAGAAAGAAAATATGCGCGCACTGCTCTCTCTTGTTTTTACAGTGTGATAAAGCCCGTTCGCCTCGCGACGTATTTCACTTTTCGTAACGCATTCGCCAGCTTACCCCCAAGTCAAGCGTGCATAAAGAAGTATTTACTTCAAAAAAAAAAATTACATGCTTACATGTTTTTGAAATGTTAAGAAAGAGGATGTAATGAGATGAAAAAGTGGGTGACAGAAGAAGCGTCAGGAGGTAAAACGAAAAGAGTGTGCGTGAGACGATGTACGAATATGAATTTAGTATCGAGCGTAACAGAAAAAAATATCAACATATTTCGAAATCAATAACTATTATAGGGTTATGTTGTTATGTAGTTGGTATCCGTAGATTTCCAGTGAACCCTACATTAAGTGGATTATTATTTCGTTACCGCAATAGCAATATACCGTTTGCGGCCACTGCGAGGGTCAGCTCAAAATGGATCATTGATAAACTGCTGGTGACCTAAATGTCATCCAAACGAAATGGTAAATATAAACAATAATACTAATGATAATGTTTAACTCTTTTTTTTTCTACACTGAACTTTGTTTACAATGTATTTGTACTTTTTTCACTACACGTCATCATCTACATAATATTGTGATGTTTGTCTCAATATAGATACTAACCTAATATAATACGTACGAACTACGACCATGGGTGGAACAACAGTGTCCTCCTTGAGAATCTCAAAGAGGATGATACTGTGTTTCTACTTGTGACTGCAGAACAACACTTTTTAAACATATGCGAACACCTCAGCATTAATTCTCCCAGTGAGATGTTGACAAAACATAGCTACTTAAGTTTTAGCCAATTATATTACACTCTTTTACCATGTTACGAACATTCTTTGTTTAACTTAAACTTATCATATTTAATAGTTGTAAAATGTATGTTTAAGCACAGAAATAAATACAAAAATGCGTAATATGTAAAACTTACCAAATAATAAAAATTAATAATTTATTATTGATATTGCAGGAGGTAAGTAAAAAGCTTTAATTATTATTAGAAAAGAAAACCCCGAGAGAAAGTTCAAATATTAATATAAATTATGTCTAATGATATATTTTATTATGTTGTATTTTGGGTAAGGGGCAAGCAAAAAATAAAGTACCGTGAATGTCCCGTGAAAAGAATAAGGAAAATATTCTGAAATATAGTCGATTTCTGAACTGATTGATGAACTTCTTAATTTGTTTTTAAGGTCACATGAGCAAAATAAAATCTCAAAATGAAAACTCGGCATAAAACTGTAGATTCCAACAAGAAATCCACAGTGCCCGCTTGCCAGCCTACTCCTCCACATACAGACATTCTATTTTATATATTATATATTTCAACCAATTTACACAAAACCTTGACAAAAAAAAACTTAAACCTTCCTCATGAATCACTCTATCTATTGGTAAAAACCGCATGAAAATCCGTACAGTAGTTTTTGATTTAATCGCGATCAGACATACGCGGCGGAGGACTTTAATTTATAATATGTAGAAATAATTAAAATTAACAATAATAACACGGTTTTCTTTTTACATGGACTGACTTCCGGGTTAAAATATACGAAATAATAAAAAATCTGATTTAAATCAAATGAATCCGATTTAAATAAAATAAATCCGATTTTTATCCACCCTGAATAGGTTTGTAAATACGACAAGAAGTATGCGTGTAAATCACAAACCCAGAGTGCGTCAAAAGAAAATTGTGTGACGGTCCAACCTGTCTACCTGCCCCATCAAGGAAATACTGTGAAGGGTGAGTTATATACAACTTTGGATGATTTAAAAATCAGAGCAATGAAGGAAAAAGGGCAGATTGCAAATTGTGCACCTGAAATCGAAGAAGGCAGGTTTGCTTGTTTGTTGGGCAGTCTTGCTTCCTTGCTAGGCAGAGAGCGGGTACCTCCGGGAGACGCTGGCGATGCGCGCAGGGTAACGGCTCACCCGTCGTGTGTGGCCGCCCGCAGCCGGGGACGAATGATAATGCTAAGCGGATTACGGGGACAACTAATCAGATAATCATTAAAGCCGATCTGGAGCACCCACGTAGCACACACACTCACTGCATACCCCTCACCACAATACCACCTCAATATGTTCTGGATGAGTACGCGCGCAAATATGGTGAAAAGTCGCTAAGCGCGAGACCTCTCGGGGTCTTCTTTCGTTAAAAATGTTAACGCTAAAGAATTTAGACATTCCTTCATTCTTTAAGGAATGATTTTATGTTGGGTTTTCATCTTCTAGCGTATGCAGGGTGTTAAGGGACGTACTTGATTTACTTTAACCAGTGATTCCCGACGTTATTTGGAGTAAAAACGACTAAAAAAATTTTTTCGACTAAAAACATATTGTACAGTATTAGACAGTTAGGGATGGGGTGAGGGGTTGGTCGATTACTCGGCTGAGTGACCAGCGGAGACAAGTAAAAGTTTTTTTTTTGTTTTGATTTTGAAGAAAAAAAATTGATAAAAAAGGAAATCAAAAAGTCGTCGGAGACCATCATTTCATACTTTTTTTACTTATTTATTTATAAAAAACATGATATACATTAAAACATTTACATATAAATGACATATTAAATCACCAAATATATACCTTCAAATATCATCAGGAATTAATTACTGATTAAAATAAGTCAATTTCGTTCCTTTAACACCCTGTGTATAATGACCATGACAACTCAATAAAGAAATAATTCAACACCCTTTTTAAAAGTCATTGAAAGTAGCTTATAACCTAACCTAAGTTTTAATTTTTATCACTTTTAACGACTCTGCAAAGGAGTGATGAAGTTACACATCCTTGAGTTGTCTGGTCACCATATATAAAGAACTGTCTGTGCATTTTTCCGAGATTGTTGAAATTTTGCACCATTGATCTTCGAAACAAGATTAAGGTTGTTGTCTAAAGGAGAAAAACCACTCCTATCCCCATCCCTTAAATAGAATTTTATTAGTTTTCGAAGAAGTTTTGCAGATATGACGTTCAAAATTAGAGGAAAAATACTGTCGACTTCTGATTTAGAAAAACTCTGCGTAAGGCTTGGGCAGAGCCGGGAAATTCAGCTAGTTATGTATAATGTTGTTGTTATTATCTGCTCTTACTTTAGTAATTTGTATCATATTCTCGTTGTCGGTCTATTATCATAATCTCATTTTCAACAGTTAGTGATGCAGCATGATTTATGCAATTTAGGAAACATTCCAGAAAGATCCAACAATCCAATACAATCCAACCCTGTAATTGAAATTATTAAAATAAATCATAACGTCTTCCAAGGCTTAAAAAATTAATGCTACTTTTAGTGACGACAATATACTAAGTCAATGTAAGGATTATTGTAGCACCTTGGTCAGGGCAGGGGTGTAAAATAAAGACTCTTTTTAATATGTCTTCATTTCAGTATTTTGTCAGATTTTATGTGAACACCGCATAAGTTCCAACTTCTCCCAACCTTCTGAAGCCAGTGCGGCTACAGCATCTTCAAATGGGGTATGTTGTGAGACTGAAGTTAGAGGGGAGGAGGATGAGATGGGGAGAGGAAGGTGAATATTCAGATCTGGTCACTAAACACAGCTAAAGCCACATACAACTACGTTTCAATTTTGATTGATGGTCTTTCACCAGGGCCATACCTACTGAGAGTATCTTACACTATGGAATGTGCCGCAAAAATTTCAAACATTTTTTAATGAATGAACTATTTAAAAATTGCTGGCGCACGTCCGGATTTGAACCCCCGATCTTCGCATTCATAGTCGAGCATCTTAGCCCTCGATGACGGATGCCATCACATAAATTAAGCATTATATGTAGATACCGCTACATGATTTATTTATATTTAGGTGAAAGAATATAAACCCAAAAGTTTAAATTTAGACTTACGGAATTCAATACTTCGTTTGTGTGAAAGCACTATGAAACAATATTTAAGTAAGGCACCTATTTTTATATATTTTTTTAATTTATTGAATTATTCAAAATAAACCAATGGAAAAGATACTAATACAGGTATTCTGATTTTTTTAATAAAAATACCTAATTACAGCATTTCAATATTCCGTAAAAAAACACATATTAAAAAAAGTTGCAAACACTCCAAATCCACTTAAATCCAAACTATGTATGTAAAGATTAACCGAAACAAGATTAGAGAAGAATTACGAAAAAAAATATATGATCTGATAAAAATAGTTGTAATAGGAGGCAAGAACACGTGAAAGATGAGAGCTTTAGAGATTAAAACAAGAAAATATTCCACTGAACCAAACGAAGTTTACAAGTCGATCTGGCGGTCTCAAAAACCACTGCGTTTAAAAAAACATGCGTTTCAACTGAAAGTCAGAACGTTTCGGATTCGATTTCCGCAATAACTTTAAAAGCACGTTTAATCATAGATAGTTTTAAATTATGACATTAAAATCCCACCATTAAAAGTAAAATATATTTTTGGACCTACAGAAATTAAATAAACCATGAACTCGAGAAACTAATTGATAATGAAACCATACTATGAAATTGTGGAATAGAAAGACTGCGATGGGCTAACTAGATGAAAAGAATCCCAGACGACAGTAAATTTAAAATCATGACCAAGAGATTGCAGCAGTGGGAGTAAGCTTAGAGGAAGGTGTACTAAAAGAAATTTAAAAAAATTGGAGCAGGATGAAGAGGTAGATAGATATTCGGAGGTCCAGACACGAATATCTGGAGACCGCAGAGAATATAGATACACTTGTGGAGGAGGATAAACACATTAGCCTAGTGGACACACACTGTCCATTAAGGTCATTAAATAAATAGACCTAAAGCTTTCGAAAGAAAACACATTAAAATTTATAAATGGTTCGGTTTCTGCAACAGCGCAGAATGTATCGACTCATTGAAGCGTTTTTATGTTTAACACGTATGGGCGTGGACAGCCGGGGTTTTAATAGTGATTGCCAAGATTGATGGATCTTACAGAAATGGTTGTACAACTGCCATAAATAAATAAAAATATGGCGAAGTCGTTGAAGAAACAAAGCAGAGATTTGATATTACTTCATTATCAGGTAAAGTTGAATTTCAGTTATTAAGGATTTAACAAATAATTTATTGTTTTTTGTGTTTAATCCGTTGAACTCCATTTAATTTTTTTAAATTTAATTTAAATTAAATAATGTTAATTATTAAGTTCTGCAAGTATTTTAGTTTTTATTATTGTCGGACAGTTTGAAACTGTTGGATAGTTTGAAAATGGCCTTGTAAGCCGAAACAGCTGTCACAATAATAAAACTAAAACACTTGCAGAACTTAATAATAAACATCATTAAATTTAATTTAAAAAATTAACAATGAATGGTTAAGAACCCATAAACCTGTCTGTCGATCTTATTATGCGTTGTACAATATTTTATTGGGTATTTGATTTTTATCCACAACATTAGCAACATTTTCTATGTTAGCAATAATAATAATAAATAAAATGTTTTGAAATTATGTTAAATTAATAAATAGCATATTCTATAAGTACTAAATAATAACAATAATAAACTTTTTGAACATGACAACAAAAATATGGGGGAGCAACGCGTGCCGGGTATTAGCTATTCTAATGTATAAAAGTTCGCATGCCTGCGATTGTTATAGGATAGTAAACTCTGGCGTTATGAAATTATTTTATTTACTTTTTATCCAATTGCGACGAACATTTGGTAGATTGTTGTAAACATGCCCGGGGAAGGGGAATCCAGAAGGGGTTGGATGGAGATAAGAAGGGTATTCGCGGGAGGAAGGACAAGGGAGGGGGGAAGGCAAAGAAGGTGGAAGAGGAATGCGTGGGGTGAGGACAGCGGGAAGGGGAAGGGGGAACGCGGGGAAGGTGAAAGGGGAACGCGGGAGTTAAAAGTAAATGCAGGAGGGAAAAAGGAGGCGGAAGAGAAACGGAGACGAGTGGGAAAGGACACGCAGGGAGGTTTTTTTTTTTTATTCCCGGCATGCGTTGCAATGCAACTCATGCCGGGAATCAGCTAGTAATTAATTACTTTTAAAAAATCCCAAAGCTTCAATATTTTTTCAATTTGCGGTCGGAAATTTTGGTTTTATAAGGTGTACATTTGAAATATTTTGTGGTTAACTTTTGGTTTTGAATATAAAGTGCGGTGTTTTCTCTTTTTTATTTTATTTTTTTTATTTTTATTTAATGACAATACAAATAAAAATAAAAATACAATATTAAATAAATTAAGAATACAAAGTGAAATATTTTATTCTCAGTCCTCCTCACTAGGTATTCCTGTTCTGAGGTGGACTGCAGGTTGTCGTATGTCTCTTTCTAATACGTTTAGATCATATTCCTCGCCATGATAGTAAAGGAGACACAAAGAGACGGTTTTAATGAGACACATGAGTTGTTCCCAAAAGAAAAAAAAATAACCTTAAAGCTCTATGCGTCACGTTGGAATGACACTGTGAGCAACAGTTGTGCAGGGACATGAACTCTAGACCCAAAAGCATTGAAAATTCTTGATACAATTAGCGTCATACAATTAACATTTCGACATATTTTAGTGAGACATGCAAAGTTCAGAGTTGATAAGGTGTTTTTATTAAATTAATGTTGATAATCGTTATTTTTTGTCAGTTACCATAGATTCATTTATACTAAGATTGTAATCATTAGGGTATGAAAATATGCATTATTTGGAATGATGGTAGTTGTGCATATGAAAAACAACAATTCTCCGCTAGGTGTGTGAATTGTTTCTCAATGCGATGAATCCACTTCAGGACCTGTTTCCACATCGACCAATCCAAACATTTAAAAATCTCCGAGTTCATTCAATACGGAGATAGGCAATTTAAAATTTAATTAATAACATTGGTATAACTTGATTCCAATTAATAAAACAAACATTAATCGAAGGCGAATCCCCGAAATGTAATTCCTGTAATAATTTATCTGCAATCGAATAATCACTTAAATAATAACTACCATTTACACTTAACGAGGAGAAGTGAACAAACACCGTAATCTAAAATGGTCTAGCCAAGTTTTAATTACGAAACGATAATAAATTAACCGCGCCACAAATAATATTACGTTTAATAACAACGGCGGACCGGTTTCAGGCCGTTAATGAAAAAATAATAATCAAAACGGAGAGATGTATAAAACACCAATTAGGTATTTTTTAATCGAACTGGGGGTCAGAGTTGAGGCTCCCGTTTACAGAAGCCAATTACACTGCGGGGCGGGACGGAGCCCGCGGAGAGCCGAAGAGCCGCTTCCACCGCGGAGTTGCACCGGCCGCGGACGCTCGAGCTATCTCAGCTTGGAGAGTATATTGGTTGTGTTGTTGTTTGCTGATGATAATTGCATACATCGTCATTCTGATTTAAGTAAGTTTTTTTAATGAATTATTTTTTAGGTTAACTACACACAAGATGCTCTGAGGAAAGGGATCTTTTCGAGGAGAGGAAGGGGTGAACATAGGTCAAAAAGAGATCTGTATAGGGAAGGGGGGAAAAACAGAGGCCAGCAAATGGTTACACAGCCGATCTGTTAAAATCAAGAACAAGTCGTAGAAACGACCAGTTACCAAGTGACAACTGTCAACCTGTACATAGTATATTGGGTGCATATCTGTACATCTCAAGTCATTAAACATTTCACAGAGGTGTGTATTAAATCATAGTAAATCGTAACATTATACAGTTGTGTGCATAAAAACAAGCCAATCGTACATATGTACATACATACGAAAGATCTATACTTACATATATGGACTCTTACATAAGTGGAAAAAAATAGATAGGTAGGTACTTTTGAAATATCAAGAATTAGATACCTTTTATAATTCTAATACCGCCCATTCTAGATTGGCACTGATGTAAATTGCTAAGTAGGCATAACGCAGGAAAAAAGAAGTGAGGCGCCAATTTCCTCGGAGATAGGAATAAAATTATTATCGAAACTTTCGACGGTGTCTTAGGACAGACTAATCCCAAGTGCCTGTTATTAATTGCCAGTAGGTGGCAGAAAACAGTTGCAATTAGAGCCATAAGTCTAATATAGGTTAAAATGAGTTAGAAAGCACCGCCTGTTTGCTGACGGCCGCATTTCACAAGATCTGCGCAAGATTGGCTCCGGCTGGCTAGGATGTGGCTGCTGCTGGGTGAAGCTGCATTCAACCTCCGGGCACTGGGCGATGGGCGCTGGGCGCAGGGCAGCCACGGGGCGGTATTAATTACACTCGAGGATTGATAAGCGCAAAGTCGTAAAGAAGTTAAATAAACTCGCTGGCTCACCCGGGCGAGGGGATATTAAATTATATCCCTCGGCAGCCTCTCGGTGGCACTATCTGGCATCGCCGGGTCGTAAATAAAACAGTGGCCATAAATTGAATATTCATAATTAGTTTCTATAGTTTATAGCGCAGCGATAATTAGTTTGTTTCGATTTAAGGAGAAATGCATTCGATCCGAAGGTTCGCGGCCGTAGGTGACTAATGACTAACGGCCGTTGTTCCCAATCCTACTGCTGATCAATTGTTGCTCAACACTCCTCAAATGCACAAATACACTCTTCCCAACGCAACTCTCCGACCAACAGGCGAATCGAAAGTTACTTAACAAATCACTTAGCTGATCGGAGACTCAGATTGATCGATCGAAAAGTTGGGAACAACAGCCGTAAGTGTGCCTGAAGAAGAAAGCTAAACACACAACGGGTTGAATCAAGTATTTGGCTCCGGCGATCAAGAGGGGAATGGAATATCAAATGGTCACGGATTATTTAGTCTCATCAGGAGCTCGCCGGGACGAGCGAACAAACAGCATCGGCGATTAGCTTGACAGTCTCTGTGCGACCATCTATACCGAACAGTTGGAAGCGGGAAGGGGTGCAATTTGTCCCCGCGGATGTATTATTTACTCTAAGGAATACTTAATGCAGCCATGGCGATTGCGATAGAACGGACGGGTCTCTCGGAGCTTAATTAAAAATATACGCGGTCGCCGTGTGCGGTGGTGGGAGTAGAAACCATATAAATTACGTATGGATCCGTGGGACTAATTATCGGATGCGTCCGAATACAAATGCGGGGAAACGATTAATTAATAAAAACCAGAAGCGTATCTGCGCGCACAAACAGAAGCCGGAGAATGCTTGTGATAGGCTTGGAAATCCATTATGTTCTGCGGAGAGCTGAACCTAGGCGCGGGGAGGTTGTTGGCCGTGGGGCTTTACGTCTCTGCAGATTGTTCTATGGAGTGGGATCTTTTCCCCATGCAAGTGCGTTATGCTACTTATTAAATTATAAGTAAAACATCATTAAAATAGCAATATTTTATTAGTGAACTCTCAGGTAGGACGTTACGTGATACATATATAAGCTGATAGTGAAGATCTACCAATCTCTATCGATCCATTATCTAACACCTCCTATGTTCTTCAAGCCACATAAACATTTCAAATATTTGTGGATCTCACAGACTACTTTTTTATTTATTTTTTTAGGTATATGAATATCGCACAAAAGCCAGTGAGACTATCCCCAATTGGGGTATACTGTGAGGCTGAAGGTAGTGGGGGAAGGAGACTGTAAGGAGATGAGGTAAGTGGGGAAGTGCCTGGCTATTCAGATCTGGTCACAAAATACGGATAAAGCCATTTTAAAGAACATTTCAATTCTGAATGGTGGTCTTACACCAGGGCGATACCTAGAGTATCTTCCACTCTGGAACGTGTGGCAAATATACAATATATATAATTTTTAATTAATTAGTTGTGAAATAACACAAATTAATTAAATAAAATGTATTTGCGCACGCTGGGTTTGAATCCGTCCATCGGATTGGAAGTCGAGAGCCTTACCAGACGAAAAGCAAAAAAAAAAATGAGTGAGTCTAACCTTTTCGCGCGATTGAACTAAAACTTATTTTTTTAAACTTCTTTGACTGTAGTGGCCGGCATTACTATTCCAGTAAAAATAAAAACCAACACAGATGGCAGTAATTAGTAATTGGTACCTAATCCGAACGTTATTTCCGTTTTAAAACGTTATTTCCGCCCGAAAAAGATTTGAATTACTACTCGTCATTTCACGCCTAAGGAAGTTTTACTTACGTATTAAGTTAGGATTTTTGCGCACATGATTAGATGAACGGTCACAAAACACTTCATCATGAAAATGCATTTGTTCGGGGGTTGTAAACTGTAAAACCACCTCGCCCCGATCCCGCTTGGGGAAAAGCAACCGTCCACGGGGCGACGTTCACCCGTTTGAATAAATATCAAATAATTAAACGGTAACAGGAATGAGAAAAATACACACATTAATAATAAAAGTCGTCGAAGGAGTAAGCGGCCGCACGATTTACAGGTGGTTTCAAGGCGGGCCGGCCATATATCGTACCGGAGCTGTAACTTTTTAATTAAGATCGGCCTCTCGCTAAGGCAGAGCTATTTGTTTAACAAACTGTAGTGCTTTATTCGAGGGGAGGCCCGGAATTGCCCGATCACAACACAAGAAGACGTATTACTATTTCTCCAAAATATACATTTTAATTGACTAATGAAACTTGCTTTTGATATCGTGCTCGCGAAGACTCGTCGAATTAACGGTTTATAAATTTAAATTTCGCTACCAATATAAATCCTTCAGTGTTAAATTAATTTAATAATTTTAAAAAATCATACCATTCAATTAAATCTTAAATTGTTTTCAATATACTGTAATAAGACAGGTTCTCAAGTTTTCTGTAATTGTTTGGTTTCGGTTTCCTCCCTATTATTGTACTTTTAAGTTTATTGTCCACTCAGAATGTTTCTTATTTCTGAACGTAAACTGTCTCCTCTATTTTATATAATGTTTTACTTTTAAAGTTCTTGTTTTGTCACTTCATAGCACTGTTATTGTATATTATTTTTGTCCTATCCCATAACTGCACTGTTATTGTATATTATTATTGTCCAATCCCATAACTGCACTGTTATTGTATATTATTATTGTCCAATCCCATAACTGCACTGTTATTGTATATTATTATTGTCCAATCCCATAACTGCACTGTTATTGTATATTATTATTGTCCAATCCCATAACTGCACTGTTATTGTTCAATTTTGTTATCTGCTTTGTTTTGGTTTGTGTATACTTACTGTTTATATACTGTGTATACTTAATATTTTGTAATGGACTGGTAAGGAACATTGTAGGTTTATTTTTAAGTTTATTATAGTTAAGCGCACTTAAAATGAAATAACACAAAACTGCTCTATATAAATGTCACGTTATTATTATAATTAAGAATATGAATTAGGCACAAGTCGTAAGCAATTCATGGCGAGATGAAGTTTGTCATGGGCAGTTTTCATTCAATTTTGGATGCGGGTATGGGTGCCGCCATATGTATCCAGTTATAGTAAAACCAATACCTCTGCTGTAGGTCATCCAAGTGGTTCACTGCATTTGGTTACTTAGCAGGGGTTATGATTGCGGCGTATGTGCCTACCCACACGGAGAAAAATGTTATTTTAAAATACGATCATTTTATTCGTAAAAACGGTTAAAAACGGGACTGAAGTTCTTACGAACAAATTAACAGGGTTTCAATGTTTATTGGCGGGAACATGTAAGAATAATTTGTTGGTATACGTAATTTTGTACGTGTATCAACAAATTATTCTTACATTTTCCCGCCAATAAACATTAAAACCCTGTTAATTTGTTCGTAAGAACTTCGGTCCCGTTTTTAACCGTTTTTACGAATAAAATGATCGTATTTTATTGTTGCCATTGTCTTAATACTTTTGTTACTTATTTGTTGTATGTAATTTACAAAATTTGGATTTTTAAATATAGATGAGATAATGACGTGACTTCCGTAAATAAACAACTACAAAGGAAGAAGATGATATCGACCAATATGAATGAGGCATAATCTAAAATCTCCAAAAACTTTTCTATGTGAAAATAGCTTTAGGTACAAATTCTAAGATGATGTATTTAGGATTTTAGGTGTTCGTATTGTGAAAGACACGTGATATTAACCGATGTTGGCCTGTCGTACAACGAAAGGACGAAATAAATAGCCTTTTGTACATTAGCTCCACACAGGAGTCCCACACAGGAGTAAAATAATTTCACTCAGTCCCCGTGTCATCTTTGATGATGCTGTTCGAAGGGGTTTTTAAGGAAAGAAAGTTATTAGGGGAGGGTAGGAGTCTGGCGGTCAATGTGCCCCGGAGTGACGGACATACGAACACATTTCTCTGACTGCGGTGCAAGGCAATGTGTCGAGAGTCCGGCCGGAGAGATCAAAAGGTTTCTTTCAAACAGTTTTACACGATCTGACTCGAGGTAGGTACACGGAGAAAAATGTTATTCTAAAATACGATCATTTTATTCGTAAAAACGGTTAAAAACGGGACCGAAGTTCTTACGAACAAATTAACAGGGTTTTAATGTTTATTGGCGGGAAAATGTGATTTATAATCAGAACTGAAACTGAAATGGGATTTATAATCAGAACTATCACAGACTTACGTTAGAAGTTATAAAAATCTTAAAATTTGTGGCTGGTACGCAGATTGTTAGAATACAATTCAATAGTGCGGTCCCTATAATATCTATTAAATATAAGACATGTTGAACATGCGCAGAACAAACTTTAACGAATTATTAAATTCAAACAACACATACTACAATTCAACACATAAACTATACATTCTTATTAAATGCACTAAAATTACATTACCTACAAAATGGAAGAAAATTTGTTTTTCTCTAACTTAAAACCACCTTTATCTCGTTTTCACACAATTGAAACAAATTGACCTCAAATATCGAAGTATTTAATATACGTTTACCTGTGTATAAGAGATATCCGAATGATATTTTATGTTGAATATTTAAGAAGCATGGCAAAGGAGCGATTTCATATAATATATTTTTTTACATATTTTTTATTGTTTACTTGTAAATTATGTATTGTGAACCTGTGGTATTATTTTCACATCATCTGTTATTTTTTTTCCTTCTCTTTTCTCTATTTATTTTATATATTAAATACACCTTTTAATATATTTAATAACTCTTTCTGTCTTTGTATCGTGCAATAAAATATGTAATATTACGTGAAAGCCTATGAGGACGTTTTTTAATAAATAAATACAAATAAATATTATTTGAAAAAAATCGGACTAACCAAGAAGTGCATTAAATGCATCATTCATCATCAAAACAATTAACGGTACCGACATATAAAGCCACAATATATTGAAGCATTCTCACAATTGTAAAAAACTATCTTAATTTGACGGAGTGCTATGATTGCGCCATTTTTCCAGTTAAATGATTTCGATAATAAACGATAAAAGATTCACGGTTCGGTCTTCCCCCGCGCGCCCTCCCCATAACGCTCGGTCAATCGGAAGCGGAATGAAGAGTGACGTTAGCCACGATTTTCATCCAGGTAATTTGTTAAGTACGTCGGTGGGTCCGTAGACAGGTGGCGACAGTTAAAGGGGATTTAAAAGCGAGGGAGAAAAGTTTAGAATCCGATGAAAAATGCACATCTTCGAACGCGCCACGCGGAAGGCAAAACTGCCTAGCCGCGGCCGCGCACTTCGAGATAGACAGATTCGAACAGCAATAAACCTCAGCTATTTGAATAAAATAAAATAAAAACACTTTTACGATGATCCACATAAGATTATGTTTATATTCCAATCCTTTGATTACATCCGTGTGCCCTGAGCGTTCGTGCGCATGCTTAGAATAACGCGAGCTATTCGTCTTTAAAGCCACCGGTCGGAGTTAACCGCGGCAATAAAACAATATAAAAGAAATCGTGCCAGCAAGAGGCAACCAAGACAATAATGAAAGGCTTTAACACTCACGCAGGATGTCGTAAACAGTCGTGATACTGTTTGTGATTTGCATAATCATTAATATGACCGTAAAACTGGCCGGGAAAACAAATACGCGGGAAGAAAAATGTCTAGACCCAGTGGCGGTAATTAACACCGCAATCTGAAGGATTCCCTCGAACTCGGCAGAAGGTGCAGGAAGCTGCGGCCTTGTGCCTTATCGTCTCGCGCGATGTTTCAGATCGGATGCGCATCTGGTTACAAAATATTTACAAAAAATACTTAACATATTCTCAAGAGTTTATGAAAAGGTTAAATAATTATTTGTATTAATTAAAATCCCGAGAACCATGGTTCTGCATTTAGATTTGTCAATAGTTCGTCCTTCTCTTAGGGTAATAACCTAATCAATAATTAGCTTATTGTACATTCTTCCGTTTCAAATATTATTTATACCTAAAGATTAATGTTTTATGTTATTGAGTTAAATTTTCGGTAGTACAATTTAATTCAATTATTACAGTTTATTTAAAACCCAGGTCCTCTGGTCCTCAAGTCTCCCACGACTAGAGGACCTGGGTATCTAGCACTGTCGATCGATTAATAATTTATCGATAATGTCGGTAACTTGTTATCGTTCCCGAACATGACTGCAGATCGCCAAGGAACAAACGACAGTTCCCAACTACTAAGTGTTCTTAAGTTATTCGACATTAACTGTCGTTTGAACATTAGCGATCAGCAATCGTGCTCGGGAACTACGACAAGTTACCAACATTATCGATAAATCCTCCATCGATCGACCGTGCTATATACCCTGGGATCGATTATTTTCCGTGCCTGTCTCCGTTTAATCGAGATACGTTCGTATTATCTTCGTCAATTTATTCTGTCTTTGTAATTTTCGGTGAGTTGAGAGAAATACGGTTTTAGTGAATAAGGTCAAAAGACGACATGCTATCGAAATGAGTCATTCCCTTATTTTACTACCAAACTTAGCCTGAAAAATAAATCCCTTTGTAATCAAACAATTGAAAAATAAGGAACAGACACTTGAGAATTTTCCATTCGCCAGCAATAGGAATTCCAGCCAGAAAAATCGGTGCAAAATTCATATAAACAGATTATAAGGCTTCAAAGACAGGAGCTAAGAATAATCATAACCATAACCCCTTTAACACAAAACACCGATTGACAACGAGATAATCGACGCTTTAAATTTTTACTAACCGAGTGGCGGTAGCCAAACGATAACACCCGAGAAGCTTAGAAGAAAAAAAGGCAAGTAGAACGGATAGTGGGATAGAGTTGGTTGAAAAAGAATTCGGGCTGGTGATGAATGGGTCTTGCGCCGCGAGCGACCGCCGGATTTATGCCTGCGCTACCGTCCGCTGTAATCAGGCGTGTAAACGAGGATTTAGGAATGTTATTCTTTGCCTTTCCATTACTGATCATTGATTACTAATAATTTACATCGATATTGATTGACTGTGGACTACACCCAGCACCCAGTGCCAGAGGCAGGGGTGGCGCCCATTGACAACTTTGTGCAATAACTGCCTAATTTAAGAAAAGTTTTGTTTGTCAATTTACTATAGACAAAATAAAAAAGATTAATTTCTGAAAAAAATACACGAATATACCAACTTCTATAATTTCAAATGTCTGAGGAATTGCAAGCTTATTACTACACATATCCTAGATAGCCCATGCAAAACAATGGTGGATCACGTGTACAATACTAGGCTTACACAAAATGAAGGTTTGATAGTACCTAGATTTTCTAATAAACATGGCAGAGAACTTTTGAATACATTGTACCACTTATATTTAATATGATTTGAAAAAATGTTACTCGACACCTAAACTGTTAAAAACATGGCTATTGGAATCAGATTTTCTGTATTGACTGACTGTACCTCTTGCACTTTCAAATTTTTTAGACGTACCTATTCTATTATTTTTTATACTTTATGTTTTTATTATGTATTTTATTAAATTGATTTTTTTTTACTATTGTATTATACTTGAGACATTTTAATTGTACAATGTTTTGTTCACACTGTTTTCCTGCAGACAAGCTACTTACAGTAGCTTTGCAGATATAATGTTGACATGAAAAAAAAAAAAAAAAAATTGAATTTCGACAGTGACCATTTTAATTTTTATTTTGGCGCCCATTTATATTTTTGTGCAGTACCTACCTACTTTCTGAATATGTTTTCTTTGTAAGTGACTTTAGACAAGAAAATGCTTGATTTCCGATAAAATATACGAATATGCCAACTTCCAGTTTCCTAAGTCTCAATGCATAAAATGACGGCCGGCATAGTCTAGGGCCAAGGCTTTGGACTCCCATTCCGAAGGTCGGAAGGTTCGAAAACTGAATACTTTTCGAAAATTCCGATGGGTTTGAACCCGGCGAACGCAAATAAATTTTATTTGATTAATTTGTTTTATTTCACAACTAATTAATTAAAAATAATATTAATTTGTTTTATTTCACAACTAATTAATTAAAAATAATATATACGATATTTTCGGCACGTTCCAGAGTGGAAGATACTCCCAGTATCGCCCTGGTATAAGACCACCATTCAGAATTGAAACGTTGCTTCAAATGCCTTTAGCCGTGTTTAGTGACTAGATCTGAATAGCCAGGTACTTCCCCACCTTTCTCTTCCCCATCTCCTTCCCTTTCCCGCTTCATATCTTCAGTCTCACAACATACCCCAATTGGGGATGACATAGTCTCACTGGCTCCAGGCGGGAGCAGTTGGGACTCTTGTGAAATGTTCACTATTAAAAAAAAATGCAAGCTCATTCCACGCTTTTTCAAATATCTACAGAAACCATTTTAATTTTAATTTGGCGCCCATTGATATCTTTGTGCAGTACCAACAAATTGTCTTATTTGTATCTTAATTTGGGTAAAAAATAAAACATTTTTATTTATTGTTTTTGTGTTTAATTCGTAGAATTCCATTTATTTTTTTTGAAATTTAATTAAAATTAAATTTAATAATGTTTATTATTAAGTTCTGCAAGTGTTTTAGTTATTATTATTGTGACAGCTGTTTCGGCTTACAAGGCCATTTTCAAACTGAGGTGTTTCATAATTAGACGACGATATTTATACGATTTAAAATGTCAATTTGAAAGTGAGTAAATTGATTTATTTTCGGTTAAACCGAATTCTTGGGAAAGTAATAGATTCTCCCCCATAGGTATTTTGGAATTTGTAAATATGTACTTATTAAAAATTAATGTTCTTATTAATTAATTAATGTTAAAAATTTAATTTAAATTAAAGTACAAAAAAAACAACATTTTTATCACATTTTATAATGTACATGCTATGAAGTTCTTCGAGAATTTTAATTTTTTTATTCTAACAGCTATAACTGCATTCTGGGCCATTATCAAACTGACAATGGCTTGAACGCCGAAATAGCTGTCACAATAATAAGCAGTAAAATGGTTCAGTGACAACTCAACACAGTTGCACTTCAACACATTTTTAAAAGTGATGAAAAAAAACCAAATTGCCCATAACCTAATCTAACGTAACCTTTTTTAACCTAGTTTCATTTTTTTTTTTACTTTTCAAATGTGTGCAACTGTGTTGAGTGCTCCAGTCACCGAATTAAAATTGAATGTTGGGAGGCGGAGATGGGTTCCGCAACCACGGGAACCATATATTTATTGGATAACCCACACCTCGGCAATAGGTCACGCAAAGTGATTCGCTACGTTTGGTGACATCGCAATCCAAATTGTATAAATTGATATTTCTTAGATTATAGATCTATGGACTGGTGAATGTGTTGGTCATATGTTGTTATAATATATTGTCTTTAGTTGGCAAATAGAAAGAGCATTGGAAAAATGAAAAATTGGCGATTTTCCACAAAAAGGGCGCTATAAAAATCATCGAAATATAGTAATAATTATTATTATTATCGATTCAAAAGTAATCATCTCCCGGCTAGTATCATCCCGACTTTATTAGTAGAGGCTACCGTTGACAGGGTAGAACACAATCCGATGAAATAATACATCTATTTAAATAACATAGTAATAATTCTTGTCCGTGGTAACACTGCTAACGAGGCGGTCCCGTACTGCTACCGATCCGCGCTGCTACGTCCGCGGCGCGGTGAGAGCGGACAGTCATTTGGGGCACGGGAATAATTAGTTGGACCAGGGCCCGGAGCCCTGGGGCACAGGCTACCGAATTACAGGTACCATCCGATGTTTTACAGTGGTAAAGAAATTACGTGAGTGCCATGAATTTAAATGTTTGTTTAATGATGGGTATGCATTCTAAATTCTAAGATGATGTTTAGTTAATTTTTGCAAACACATAAATTTTTTATCTTTAGTACATCGGTAGTGCTAGTTAGGGAATTAACTAACAAAATCATTTTATTAAAAATACTGTAATTAAGTAATTACTAAGTGAAATTTAGATTGTCTGTTAGTTATTCCTGCATGACTTCTGTTTCAATAAACTGAAATTTACTTTGAATTTAAATGCAGTTTTCAAAATTTCATCATTTTTTTTTACATTAGTAATTATTTATTACGTTAAATAATTTCTCCGCACAGAAGGCCTTAAGGGAAATGATTTCCCTACGTCATCTGCTGTATGGAAGGTCTTTAGGCAGAGAAAGGAGAGGAAGTTCTGGGAAGGAAAAATATACGAGTGGTTGGTAGGAAATCTGGGGGTCAGCGTGTCCAAGAGTGACGGACGTGTGAATCAATTCCTCCCACTGCAGTGCAAGGCGATGGGTTGAGAGAGTCCGAATGAAGAAATCAAAAGGTCTCCAAGTTCAATCAAGAGTTCTCAAAAAGTTTCATCAAAAGGGGACACTGGTGAAGAACCCTTCGACCTTCTTACGCAAACCTGTTAGATTCACCTATGTACTGTTTATCTCACCTATATTTTAAATATGCTCTTACCTTGTACTTACTTGGACAATAGTAGATACATAGGTATCTATATAAAAAAAAACGTGCGGTGGATATTGTAAACATTTTCTGGTAAATCCGGATTATCTCGATGTAGGTATACGAGAGCCTACATAATATAATGTATTAAATAATGTATTAGATAATAACAATATTATTTATATTAAATTATTCAGTACGAGTTTAATAAAACTCATTTTGGGAAAGAGTAAATTATACAATTAGAAGAAAATTATTGTTATATAATATTTAATACGAATTTAAAACTCTGAATTTTAGAACTCACTCTCACAGTTAATTGAAAAATATTTCATTTATCCAAAAGTTGTAGAGTTCCAAAGAAATATTTTGAAAAGAAAGACTGATAAAATATCCATTAGAAGCTTTTGCCAATGTTTTTTGGTTGGTTACTATAAATTTCAGGTTACTGGGTAATATGTTGTATTGCGTATATGCAATGTATTTAAAGGAGTTAATTCCAAATTTAGTTGTGTGAGTAGATGACGATAAGTTTATATGATGGTGTTTCGTGCTTGTGTAAGTCGGAATTAAGGGCTGGTTTAGTGTTGGTGAGCGAGGAGTGTTGAAAAAAAAATGGCAGTTGTTATGTTATATTTTGGAAAAATAGAAAAAGGAAATATTTGTGTCTGCGATTATACTCGTATATACATATATTTGACAAGTGGTAGGTCTATTTTGTATAACTCGTATTTCGGTTTTTTATTACTTGGTAATATGGTGCCCCAGATACATACTAGATAACTCAGGCAGGAGTGGAACACACCATAATATGTGGCAGTCAATATATATGTGGGAGAACATATCTTGTCGATAGAGTACACCGGTTATCGGAGAAATTTTGGATTTTACATACTTGGGAGTTCCACGACAGGTTAGCGTCTTCGAGTAACCCTAGATATTTCGTTACTCGGTATATAATATTGAAAGTTCTACAACTACGTCAGTATGTATCTAGTATCTATGTGGTAAGTTTGTTCTAAGTATATAAATATTATACTTTGCTCAGCACACGAAGACAACGGTACTGGGGCAATATTTACCGGTCGGAGGAAAACTTTCAGAGTAAGTACAATAGGAACTTCGTCCACGCGTTGCTTGCCTGCGCCAGTGTTCGCTGTTCGCCTTGCCACCGGAGCTTGGTTTATTTTCTGCTCCACGGATGAAAGTATGCACCAACTAAATAACAATAGCAAAATACCGAAAGAAGAACATGATGAAATCTAATGTTATTAGGATAATGATGGTTGTTGTTTTTGAAATGAAAATATGCACAGTTCCAACCGAGATTTTGTCATTTTCCCTATCCCTAACCACATCACCTTTCTAGAAGAGCATTTTTAAAATTTGGAGCAATGACTAGAAAATTGGAGTGCATTTGTCCTGGAAGCACAGAGAAGGGATAACTAGGAAGACCTTGGAAGCAAGTTCCTCCGAGCCTTTAGAGTTTGTTGTCGTTTATCAACTAAAAAGAAGGTCTTTGAACATATCCCATTAAAACAATATCGTTTTATAATTAATATAGTTGTGGCGATAATACCTCGAGGTATCGCAGTGGAATAAACTATATTTGCGATTGTATCGTGTTCTCCTAAAGGTATTAGGTAAGTGATTGGTTTTCCTTCTTTCTTGTATCCCTACTGTTCCCAACACATATTATCACTCAATTCCAGCAAACACCATTTCGTTTAGTTTACGTTTCGTTTATTTACAGCCGAAGTGCATCTTAAGCTGTAATTCGGAAACATATTCGGATGCAACAATGGTGCAACTTTTTTGCAAACGCTTAGGTACATTGATCGAAATTTATTTACATAAGAATTTTATTAAACATCTAATTTTGTGTAAATGCTTGCATCACTATCGGTGTGCACATTAAATACATTCAAACATACGCCATTTAATATGATTTGCCACAGCCTTTTGATTACTTTACAAACTTACAGTGACGCAATTCAATCTTACTAATATTATAAGCGCGAAAGCTTGTATGGATGTATGTATGTTTGTTACTCTTTCGCGCAAAATTTACTGAATGGATTTTAATAAAACTTTACAATAATATAGCTCATACATCAGAATAACATATAGGCTATAATTCATAAAGCTAGCTATTTGTTTTCAATATATTGAAAATAATGATTATTGTTTAATAGAAAATGTCAAAATCTTAGAATGACATTTTGCAAAACAATGATCGTTAAATCAAAATTCTAATTTGGAAAATATTTAAATGAATACATTTATTTGAAGTACTCGCCTAATACTTTGAATCGAATAAAGATTTATAGATATTTTAAATGAATAGGTTAAGAATTTTGGTATAAACATAGATGGGACCTAGGAAAAGAAAATAAGCTATTCGTAGTACTAATCCTACGCAGACGAAGTCGCGGGTAGGAGCTATATAATATAATTCAATATAATGTCCCAGTTGCGACCATTATGTTTTATTATTTTTCTGTGTCTTGTTCATTTTAATTTAGGTTATTATTGTTATCTTCTTCTTCAACAATATAATATATTTAATTTTACAGAGTCCCCACAACACAGGAAAATCCAAAGCATGGCGGGCGAAAAGAATACTATAAAATCGTTCAACAACTTTCTATCGTTCGCACCACAAAGAAGTAACATTGTCACATGTTGCATACGTATTTACATTGCATACAACTTTTCCTTCCCTTTGGTACTTTCGCGTGGTTCAATGCAGCAAAGGTACTTTACAACTTAATTTATGGAACCTTTATCTTACCACCTAGACATTTGGAGTGGACATTGAACATAAAAGTTCAATAAGGAGAAAACTGAAACCAAACAATTACCGGATACTTGAGAACATGGCTCATTTACAATATATTAAAAATAAGTTAAGATTCATGAATGATATGATTTTGTCAATAATTTTCAAATTCAGCCAAATTGTAGATACTAGTAAGATCTGAGAGAAGTCAATCCTACAATTGTCTCTAAAGACTGAGAGTTAATAAGTGAAAATAAAAAGGTACATAGATGTAGAAGTTGCCGACCTTTGAGATGTATTTTTACATCAAAGTTAAAAGCGAATAAAGCATCATCCGCGTAGGATACTTTACTGTTTCTAAATGCGGTAAGAGAAAATAGCATTTCTAGGGCCAACCGAAGCCCGGGGCTCTTTCCACCACAAGGTAACCAGCCTGAACCCCGAGCTTGCGAAAAGGGTTTAGACTAGCAACATCAGAAGAAGCATAAACGTCAAAATGTGAAAGACTACCTTGATGAGTGGCTTCAAGATGCAGGTTATCGGTGTTGCTTTTTTGCGTGGTGGCTGATTGTAGGTGATATTTTCCTTTCGGGGTGGAGTTACCTGAAAGGTTGGGTGGGCCCCGGGCAGAAGGGGCGAGGGACGCGGAACAAGGCCCGCCGCGGGCCTACAGCGCCACAGGTCCCGGGTTTGTGGGGGCTTTTTATCCAACCCAATTTGCGGCGCGCACTACATCTGAACTTTCTGAATTGTGAATACGAAATCGAAGCTTTCCTCGAAAGATTCAATTAATTTTGAAAAAATGTATTTGTTGGGCAGGATGTGTCGTAACCAGTATCAGATAAATCAAAATTAGGTAACATATGCACATGGGAAATAAAATACTCCAAAACAAAAAATAAATTAATAATAGTGATGCATGTTATGAACATGTCAAGTGTTTTTGAAATGTAATTTCATACAATTTCTGAATCCTAAAGAGTCCAAAATTTTCCAGTCTATCAAAATAAATTTTCAAAATAAACGTAAAAGTCCTTAAAAAAGGCGTTAATAAATTTTATTTTTGGAAATAATTTTCTAATATAGGGGTAGCAAATGTAAAATCATGCATTGTGCAATGTTTTAAATATAGTATTTTCCGCGTGCAAAGTCGTATCTTCTCCAAGCATAAACTTTCTAATTAATAGAACCTAAGAATTCATAATAAATTGAACAGCGCCCTTGAGGTGATTTCTCACAAAAACGCTCTACAAATTGTCAAATTTTATTATTATTATTAAAATGATGCCCCACGCGTAGTTTAAAATTATTGAAGGGAAAAAATATATTTTCGCCATTAATACACAATAATTAACACATATGGGAAAACCATCGTGAAATATGGTGAAAATATGTATTTTACGTAGGAACGTACCTAGGTAATGAATAACTTTTTTTTCGTAAAACATACCGCACAAGCTAGGGCGTATTAAATTGTACACCTGAAAGGACTGTTAATTACAATTAGGGCCGAACAAGGGATGCAGAGTTTTTAACCCTGTGTATAATCCCGTTTAACATTCGCCCTTACTTCAGCCGCCCCTTCCCAATAAACAATACACTGACCCTTCTTACTTGACCAACTTCGTACCGATGTTTGCGTTAATACGGTATAAATTTAATGATATTTTGTTAGGAAATAACATCGGACTTCGTGGGTTTAATTAAAATTTATCGCAACAAGTCAAAATGGCAAAGAGTAAATGAGATACTGTTTCAAAAATGTGCAGATGTAATATAAAAGGGTGAGTCGCAATGATACGTGGGTTGTTTGCAAAGTTCAATGGAGAATGAAAAAGGGTTGTTTTCTTGTTTTCGTTGGCTCGCATTCCTGGGCCTCCGCCGTTTAGCGTCCGGACTGTTGAATCAATTTCGAAGCGATTGTTCCAAATTAGAAGTACCAACATTGATATAATTTTGTTTCGTATTGAGAAATTAAAAGTTGTTAAATACAAAGTAAATATGTATGTAGTTAATTATTTTTCAGAAGTTGCGTTAACAAGTTCCTTTTTCACAACATTGTGAATGAAATGGAAAATTTAAAGATTGTATCAATGAAGAAGAAGATAACACTAATAATACGAAAATATAAAAATTAACAAGACACAGAAAAATAAAATAAATAACGGTCGCAACTGGGACTCGAACCCAGAACTTCTCGTCATACCGGGACGAACGCCTTAACTAATTCGGATACTGTCACCAATTATTTAAACGTCATATTTGTCAATCTCAAATAAAAAATTTCAGAATTAACAATATTATCTTCGACTAATTTTTTTTTCTAGGCAGCTACCTTTTTTATTATTATGGAAAAAAGTGTTCTAAGAACGTGTTTGTTACCTAGATAGTGTCTCGGATAAATATATCTGATTTTATTTATATTGTAAAAGTCTAAATGAATGTTCAATTTTGATATATATTATATTTATTTATATTTCACGCCTTGTTGGGCTTTTACATGTTTTTTTTTTTTTTAAATTAACAAAGTACATATAAATCATAAATTACATTCAATTCACACAAAATTAGTTGGCTCTTTTACACACAAAAGCAAAAAATAAAATTATAAAACTGAATCTAAAACAAAATCCAAAACAAAATCATAAACAAAATAAAAGTCAAAATCAAAAGCAAAATCAACAACATAATCAAAAACAAAATCAAATAGAGTTAGATAAAAGCAGGATACCCTACCATGCAAGGTAGAGAAATAACAGAATGGGATAAGTACAATTCGTAGATTGAGTCAAGGAGAACTAGTGGTATATTCAATTAAATATTATTGATCTTTTTCCGATAAAAATCTTACTATGAGGTGTTTATACTTAATAAATGATGTGTCAAACATATCCGCAATAATAATAATAATAACATTACATTTATATAGCGCAGTTTTGTGTGATTTCACTTCAAGTGCGCTTAACTAAAATATACTCTAAAATAATCCTATAGTGCTCCTTACAAAATATTAATAGAAATTTATAATTAATTTACAAAATATTAATAAAATTCATTATTAATAAAAGTCCATTACAAGATAGAAATAACGATTATACGGTATACACAAAACAAAACAAAAGCAGAGAATTTTTTTTTAACAATAACAGTGCTGTTGTTATAGCACATGCCAACAATAATAGACAATAACGGTGTAGGACAAAACAAGAACCGTAAAACTAAAGTATTATATAAAACAGGAAAACACTAAAATATTATATAAAAAGTAGACATTAAACATAAAAGTACAATATGGAGGAAACCGAAACCAAACAATTACCGGAAACTTGAGAACCGGGCTTATTAGTATATTGAAAGGAGGATTCATGAATAATATGATTTTTTAAATAATGTTGTTTTTAAAGCTCGTTTAAATTCAGCTAAATTTTGGATATTAGTAAGAGCTGAGGGAAGTTTATTCCAAATGAGTGGGCCAGTTACACGAAAAGAGCGATCATAGTAAACAGCTCGATTTGACCGAGAAAGTTCAATTAAATGATTAGTAACATCTAGATCTGCTGACCTCAGAGTAAGCTGTCTTTCGCTTAGGTTTTGTCGGACACATAGTTCCGATATATAGGCTGGCGCCATTCCCTGCAATGCTTTGAATGTCATTAAGCAGATCTTAAACTCTATTCTTTCAGGGCATCGAAGCCAATGAAGGCGATCTCTTAGAAGCGGGGTTATACGGCAATGCTTTGATTCACCAAAAATCATTCTCGCCGCAGCATTGAAAACGGACTGGATTCTATTGATTTGTTTTTTAGGTAGGCCAGCATATGCACTATTACAATAGTCCATACGTGAGACAACGAAGGAATTTATGAGTGACTTTGCTCCATCAGAGGGAAGGCATCTCCTGATTGATTTTATTTGCCTCAGATGGAAAAAGCCGGTACTCACGGTTTTTGAGATTTGTGATTCAAGAGAAAGACTATTGTCTTAAGTGAAACCAAGAAATTTGATTTCTGCAGAAGGGATTATATCTGTATCCTGAATACGGATTGGACTGGAGTCGATGAGGGCTTGTCTTCCAGGTGAAGCTATCCAAATAAACTCCGTCTTTGTCGGATTAAGTTTGAGTTTATTGACAGACATCCAACTTGAGACTGTGTTAATGAAGCTAACCACCTCGTTTTTTAGGACGTCTTTTTCATCCGGGGAGCAAAATTTAAAAATCAGACGATCATCCGCGTAGCCTTGCGATTCAAATCCAGCTGAGTGAATGAGTCGTTCGAGACGATTCGTATATAGAATGAAGAGAATGGGACCCAGGATAGAACCCTGGGGAACTCCAAATTTGATGGGAGTTTCAGGTGATGTACATTTATTGAAAGTTACTGAAGCTACTCGTCCAGACAGGTACGATGTCATCCATTGGAGTACATCACCTCGAACGCCAAATTCGGTTTCAAGCACATTTAATAAAATGCTATGATCTACAGTATCAAATGCCGCACTCATATCAAGAACAGATACCAAACCCAACTTACCTGCTTCCATCCCGATGATCAAATCTGAAATTACTTGCAAAAGGACATCTGCTTATCGACAGTTTCCGTTGAATGAAACTGTCGATAAGCAGATTGATTTTTGGCAAACAGACCAGCGGAGTTCAAATATCCCACCAATTGTTTGGCAACGATTTTCTCAAGCACTTTTGACAGAAATGGTAGGTTGGATATTGGCCTGTAATTATCCGTATTGTCTGTATCAAGATTTTGTTTTTTTAGAATCGGAGTTATAATTGATTTTTTTAGTGTTCCCGGTACAAGTGAGTTTACTAGTGACTTCTGGATAATTGCGGTAATTACAGGCGCTATAACCGGAAGACATTGCTTTAAGAGCCAGGTAGGTATGGGGTCTTGAGTGCATTGTTTATTAGGACAAGACATCGCAATGTCCTTATATTCATTTCCCAAATTCTGAATTCGGCGAATTGGAGTACACACTTGTGATTCCGTGTTGGAGTTTTCACAATAAAACGGAAGATTTTGCCTCGATGTTGGTTTGCGAGGTATATGGAAAGAAATCAAGTATAATAGTTCAGGGCTGTCAATTATTGAATTTACGATTTTATACAAACATCCGTCGATGGATCTGCCCTGATGATGGACACTGCAACGCTGTCCGAAACGTCGGCTAAAGAAGGAGGTAGCACAACACGGCATAACACCCCAAAACAAACAACGAAAATGCTTTTGGCTGTGAAAATCTAAAAACGTATCTTACACTTAAGCCAGTCTTATATAAACTAACTTATAATAAGTTGTTAGTTATCTGCTGATAGATCTTATGTTAATTATTACGAGTCGATCATTCTTCTATCCACCGGGCAAATATGTTTGCGTGCCAGAATGATAATACACTCGAGATATATATATGTAATAAAGTGTTGAATACATAATATGCACATTCATTTTCCTTTGGTCCCGGGCCAACCGAATCAGTCGACTGATGTACGAGCTACGGGAACAGCACTTACAGGACTATAATATGGTAATGGCAGTACGGTACATCAGCAGTAGGTGCGCAGAGCGACGTAAGAAAATGAATCTTGGTTGAATTAATTAAGTGTACATACTTACTGCTGTTTGGACTTTGGACTTGCAATTTATGTGTATTTGAGGTTAGGATTCTAAGTTTATAATAACCGCTAAGAAAACATTGCATTGGAATAATCACCATAATGCAATGTCGTGTAATATTTGGAATCGGGGCGCAAACAATAACACTCCTTTAGCAGATGGCGGTAAGGTTAAAATTCCCGCTTAACACTGTGTTGATTTATGCAAGAAAAAAAACATGGTCAAAAAGTGTTTTATTTTATTTTGCGAAGTTCAGGCACAAGTATTTATAAGTTTTATGATCGTTTTCTGGAGGACTTAAGTGCCAAATTATATAATAAAACCATTAGCGAAAGTAGGTTCATAAGTAAATGATTAAATAATAAAATCAAATATTATTTACACGTCGTGTCTGTATTTTACATATTAAATATGCTATAAAATAATACCGGGAGACAACGTACGTAATTTGACAATTCGAAATATCCTACTGGTGTGACCCAGAAAACCTCAACATTTTGCTTCATTCACTACAAGTTTTCAGAATTATAATTGATTTAGTGATTTGTATACCAGATAGAGGATACACATTTATAAATAACTGCATACTCAAGTCAAATTAGGATGTTTCGGATATGTCTGACTAATCAACTACCGATGACTAAGAATAACGAATAACCATTACTATTGTCATAATCTTTGTTTTCGAAAAACAGATTAACGTAACAAAAACTTTATTTTTTTACAACAAAGAAAAGAATTGCTAATAAAATGAAAATAATAAAATAAAATAAACCACTATGGATGGATGAAAAATTACACGTCGAAAGTTTCTTCTCGGAAATATTATGTATTTATAAATATTTACATACTCTTATGTATGCCCTATTCGGGGAAAAACAAGGAAAACATGTGTTTGGGCAACATGACGCAAACTCTTGTTGAATTATTCCTAGAGATCCCTTGAGATGTTGTAGGCAGAGTTTATATATATATACAGGGTGTTAAGGTACGTACTTGAGTTACTTTAACCAGTGATTCCTGACATTATTTGGAGTAAAAAAATGTTAATGAAATTTTGGTATCCGGTGACTTTTTTTATGTAAAATTTTTTTTTTTCAAAATATTTTTTCTTCAAAATCAATCAAAAAATTTTTTTTTTCACATGACCTTATTGGTCACTCAGCCGAGTTACCGCCCCACCATTTACCCCGCCCCCAACTACCCAACACCTACCATTATTTATGTTTTTGTAGAAAAACAAAAAAAAAAAAACATCAAAAATGTCACCGGAGACCAAAATTTCATTTACATTTTTTACTTCAAATAATGTCAGGAATCACTGGTTAAAGTAACTCAAGTACGTACCTTAACACCCTGTATATACAGCATGAACTTATTACCTACTGCGTTTCCGTTTCGTTTTCCCGGGAAAGCATCCGAGAAACAACACAACGGATGCCGAGACTGGAAATAATTAGATAAGACGTTTAGAGCAAGCTAATATACTCGATAAATAATATAACAAAGTATTATTTGGTACGTTAAAACTGAATAAATTCCCATGAAATGCCTCCGGTATGGAGACTGCTAGGAAACAGGGTTACTCCTCTGCAAATTATAATTATTGTTAATATGAATTTAATTACAGAAAAATATACTTAACAATTGTAACTGTTTTTTTAAAATATTTATTAATTTAAAAGAAATATACATATTTCGCTTTGTTAACTTAATACATTGATACAAATAATATTAATAATGATGGTTTACTACCTAACACCAAGTAACACATTTTTTTAAGTAAGAACATTTTGGTTTTGCTCATTAATTTTGAGAGCAAACAGTTTTTTTTTTAAGTATACTTATTTTATTTTCGGTTGTTAGGCAGGAAGGAGATTATAAATGTTTATACCCTCATAGCCTATGTTTCTTTTTCCACACTCTGTCTTTGTTGAATTTGTGTATAATTTATTACGTTGTCTTGTGTGGTGTTCATGCACTTGTGATGTTTTCATAAATGTAGTATTTGTGTGTATAAAGCCATTTTGAATTTTGTAGATTGATAAGCATATGTTGTATTCGTACAGTTTTCTGATTTTCATTAAGTTAGTTTCTTGGAATACTCTTCTGGTGGGGGTATCTGGTCCATAGTAAAAAAGTTTTTTTATAACTTTATTTTGAATTATTTGAATTTCGTTTAAGTATGTGAAATTTGTGTTTCCCCATATTTCTATGAGGTAATTAAGATGGGAATGAATTAAACTAAAGTATAATCCCCTCTTTACTTGTATTGGTAGAAGATGGGCTATTCTACCAAATACACCAATTAGTGGGATAATTTTTTCTTTTACTTTTTGTATGTGGTGTTTAAAAGACAAGTGTTTATCGATATAAAGTCCCAGGTATTTAAAATTATTAATTATTAATTTTAAATATATTTTCATTTGTAGCCAGAGTCAAGCAAAATGGCAAGCAGGCAGCTTCCAACATGAAAACTTTGTTATTTCCTTTTTTTATTTGCCTACTCATCATGCTAACTCAACATATTAAAAAGTGGACAAAAAAAAAATGACAATAAATGTAAGATTTTAAATTGTTTTTCATACATTTTTAACTTTTGGGTTAGCGGCGTCATCAGCTATCAGAAGGTTGAAGGAACCAAGGTTGAAGGGTGAAAAACCTGGAGGTCGCTGATTCGAGAAAGTGAATTCAGAATTCATCGTCGATTCAGGAAAGCCCGTATCGGCCCAGCCCTGCTCGTCTCTCCCTTACCTCGGCCCGTGTAAATGTTCGGGAGCGCGCGCACAAGGGCCGCGCCCGAGGGAGGTATATAAAACATGTTCATTATGCCTGGCTAATTGGTGGCTGCCGGGGCCCGAAAAGACCTTCAAATTTAGAAAACAATGAAACCCCCGGGACAACGGGCCTAATTGGGACTCTATAAGCGCGGGAGAGCGGGCGGGCGGGGCGGCCCACACCGGGGATGGGGTAGAATGGGAAGCTTTCAAGAAAATCAACGAATAGGTACATCAAATATTTGATAGCTCAACTAAAGACTTTTTTATCTACGTATCCGAAAAAAAACAGTCAAAATTTCGTGAAGTACAGATCTGTTATAAAAACAACGATTACCTGTACCAAAACTTCGATGCTCATCAGTATAACGTATGCATAACTTAGGTACCTACCGATTGGTTACTGTTATATCTCTTATGTCCTTTCCAATTAGTATTTTCAGTACTAGATGACGCTTATAGAAAGGTTCATTGAATCACAGTGAATGTTATTTGACGTATCGTAATTTATTATTATAGTTCGGAGGACTAACGTCCTTTCTAACTGAAAGTTAGGTTTTGAATGAGAAATTCTAGAATTGTAATGACTCTGCCCATCGACCATTTGTCTTGAAGAGCCCACAGACTAGTAACTAATTATAGACTAATTTTGATACACTACAGTTTCCCCTGTGAAAGAGTAGTAATATTTGTTGAGCGAGCGTAGCGAAGTTCTGTTTAAGGTTATATTAAATCTGTCTGTAAATATGTTTGTGTTTCCCGTGGCCGATCAATCCTGTCAAGATGGTAGCCGTGTTTGAAAGTACATTTTTATTCCACCAGAGCGCATAAGCGTTGCGACAAGCCGAAATAATCAACATTATGCGAAGTCTACTGTTCCCAGAACTACTAATATATTATTTACAACTCAACTTAGAATGCATAAGAATAGAATTCATCTTGAATACCCAAAGTGAGAAAGCTCATGGATGTTTGTAATATAACGAGATATAAACGTTGAAGAACAATGACCACATATCTGTCTAGTGAAAATAACAACATATAGTTAGGTAGGTTCTTTGAGGAAGAACGTGATGCGAGCAAAAACAATCTCCAGTTGTCTCTTCAATCCATCCGATCGATGGGCAGGTTTATATATTCGAAATTAGATGACAAAACTTGTAATTCCATCAATCCTCCAACTGATGAATATTATTGCTGAGACAATGTATTGTCACGAATACTGCAGAATGGGACAGTTTCCAGCTGGCTGTATTTTATCTCCAGCGGTAATAAAAAGAATATCAATCAGAGCGAGAACGAATCAATCTCAAATGAGATAAATCAATCAGGTGAAGGGAGTTTTTTGCCGCAAACTAGAAGGACCAACATCACCTGGGAAAAAGGCCAGGAGACGACAGAGACGACTTGCTGTTTCTCATGGACCGGCCACGGGGGAATAATCCTCGCGGTTCCTGTAAGTGCGCCATACAAGGCGCGGACAGACACGGCCTGGCGCGCCGTCAAACACGAAGGGACTGCACAGAGTGCACAGGCACAGTGATGTGGTTGAGTCCTCCTTGGAACTTCACAGAATTTAATAACAATAAAAACAGTACAGTATGGCAGTGTACAACCGTTAATTAATAATGAAGAACGGTGAAGAAATGAACATTATTTTATATTCTCACGGTGTTATAGAGCGAATAATGTAATTACTATGTTGGCGTTTAAAGAAAGAAAAGGAAAGTAAACACTTTCAGGTTAAAATACAAATAACTAATAATAATTTGAATCGTTATAGAAATTTCCATTTGATAATCGATAAAGTACATCTACCTACACACAATAAAGAAGAAAACTTGAAATGTCTTCCCCACGAATTTGAATGGAAACAAATATTCCAATTAGCCCATTTAGCATGCGCTCTGTTTCACATCCACTAAATCGTAGATATCCATCTTATTTGAATTTCGTAAACACAGTGTTATGTTAATTAAATGAAAACAAATCACTTCGTGTACACCACTTCTATAATCTACATGTGTCGATAACCAAAGGATAATTTGAACATGAATAATAATAACAAAAGACAACCAAGTATAGACAAATAAGAACTATACACGGAGAAAAATGTTATTCTAAAATACGATCATTTTATTCGTAAAAACAGTTCAAAACGGGACTGAAGTTCTTACGAACAAATTAACAGTGTTTCAATGTTTATTGGCGGGAAAATGAAAGACTAATTTGTTGGTATACGTACGAAATTACGTAAACCAACAAATTATTCGTACGTGTTCCCGCCAATGTACGTTGAAACCCTGTTAATTTGTTTGTTAAAAAATTTTCTCCGTGTAGACAAAAATATTATAGAGAGCGGTGATTAATTACTTGAAAATATCATTAAAAAAAAACAATTATATAAATAATTTGCGAAGATTGAAGAAGTACCTATCGTGTTACTTTCTTAAGCCAAAGTTTTGGACAGTCTTGCAGTGTGTATAATCAGAGAGTTGTGTAGAAGGTACACGCTACTTGGCTCAAGAATGAGAAAGGGAACACACTATGGCTAAACACCCCAAAAATCAATCAGCATAAGTGTCTTCGTAACAGGACAAAATCAAAACACATTAACAATACCTCAGAAAGGGGGGCCCAGAAATGTAAACATATTAGGAGTTAAACGATACTGGAATCCCGTACGGTAAATGATGATGTGCGGCTGAGAGATAAGAAATACCGGATGGATGAACAGAGTGGCATGCATTACACTCAGTCTATTGTCTTCCCTGGAGCTGCTGGCCAAAATACACACGGCCCAGTGCCCGCCGAGAATCCGACGGATACATATCAAAATATTTTGAAATTATTTCGCATAATGCCTCCGAACGGTGCAGCGATAATAATTAATATTGCATCAGAAGTTCGCTTGGTCGTCGATGCGGACTCAGAGCCGCGCTGCGTATAATACGGAGAAATTTCACGTGCCACCGAGCGGCCGCGAGTACTGCGAACACCAGGGGCTCGATTCCCCAGTCGTACATTGGTCGACTTTGTTATTCTTGAGTCTCGTCGACGCCAAACGTCAAAAGTTATTGGGTCGAACCACCCATCACCAACCAAACTGTCAAAATCTAATACATCGTATCCTAACCTAAGATCGTTTCGCTCTCTTCGAAGAATAAAGGTTCCTTCAAATAGGAGGCGTACTTACCACGCGTCAAGGCATTGGACTGACGTCGCGCTATAACGCTGCGTTGTGTTGTACTGAACACGTCGAAGCCGTTCAAATAGAAAGTACGTGAGGTTGCGGCGCTTTAGTACCGACGCCTTGACGCCGCGATAAGTACGCCTCCTGTTCGACGGAGCCTTAAGGATTCTATATTTATCATAAACACCGCAGTAAGCTTTATAATAATAAATAAAGCTTTTACACGAAAGTTTTACAAATTATGGCTGATATAATGGCTGATTTACCGGCGATGCACAATGTAGAGCAAATTGAAGCAGATCATTTGTTTTCACATAAAAATTAACTTCCTAATTAATCTGTGGCAATGTCGCATTGCATGTGTTAACAGCATTAAATTCCTTTTCCGCGGTGGTAACCGACTGCCTTTGGTTTTGAGCAATAGGTATACCCGATAACCATTTCAAAGAACGGTCGTAATTTCAAATTCGCACCACAGAAACGTCAAAAACATCAGAAATATAGACAATATTCACAGGGCTGCTAATGCAATCATCTCTTAAATTTCGACATTGAAGAATACCTAAAAATGAAACATTCGACAAAGTTCGTCGAGGCAACGAATAATTTTTCATTCGTAGGTGGCGCGTAACGAGCAACTCTTGATCTTTAGTGGAGAATCGCAGCCCTGGTACGAGGTAACGGTCACACACAGTGCAATGCGCGATGCCACTCAGATAGCCGCTTAATGAGTCGATCATCCCAGTGTCTTACCGTATCACTGTATCATCCATCCAGCTAGCCTAACCTCACTTCAGATAAATAACGGTAAGTAATTAATGGCGGTTGTTAAATTAGCGGAGACCATTAAACAAAACAGGATATGTTTTGTTGTATTTAAATGCTCCGTATTGTACCCGAACTCTTTCGGGAGAAAGGATGATCTGGCAGCGTGTAACACAGACCGAATTAAGTATGCAAATAGCTCGGCTGTACAATCTACCCGTCTCTAAACGCGCGGAATAAATACACAATAGCGCGAGACAATATAATTATTCCGAATTTCAGTTGTGCAGCCTAAGCCGTAAATTAAACGCAAAGAGGTTCGCTGGGGAAGCTTTAAATTATTGTGAGATTTAGAAACAGTAGTCAGGATTAAGTGCAATTTGAATAAGCCGGCTGTGTGGCGCAACCAACCCGCGGAGGAATTATAAACGGCCGCGCTGCGCTGTACGTCACGGCCAAACAACCAACCCACAACCCACCATTCGCGCAGTACCAGTGATGTGATGCCCAAAAATTGTTTTTCCACTTAGGTGGTAAATTTTCTAAAAAAAATCACAAGATTCAAAGTACTAGTTGATGTCAAAGTGAGATAAAACGATTCACTTACATGGATCAACACAAGTGATGCCCAAAAATTGTTTTTCCACTTAGGTGGTAAATTTTCTAAAAAAAATCACAAGATTCAAAGTACTAATTGATGTCAAAGTGAGATAAAACGATTCACTTACATGGATCAACACCAGTGATGCCCGAAAATTGTTTTTCCACATAGGTGGTAAATTTTCTAAAAAAAATCACAAGATTCAAAGTACTAGTTGATGTCAAAGTGCGATAAAACGATTCACTTACATGGATCAACACCAGTGATGCCCGATAATTGTTTTTCCACATAGGTGGTAAATTTTCTAAAAAAAATTACAAGATTCAAAGTACTAGTTGATGTCAAAGTGAGATAAAACGATTCACTTACATGGATCAACACCAGTGATGCCCGATAATTGTTTTTCCACATAGGTGGTAAATTTTCTAAAAAAAATTACAAGATTCAAAGTACTAGTTGATGTCAAAGTGAGATAAAACGATTCACTTACATGGATCAACACCAGTGATGCCCAAAAATTGTTTTTCCACCTAGGTGGTAAATTTTCTAAAAAAAATCACAAGATTCAAAGTACTAGTTGATGTCAAAGTGAGATAAAACGATTCACTTACATGGATCAACACCAGTGATGCCCAAAAATTGTTTTTCCACCTAGGTGGTAAATTTTCTAAAAAAAATCACAAGATTCAAAGTACTAGTTGATGTCAAAGTGAGATAAAACGATTCACTTACATGGATCAACACCAGTGATGCCCAAAAATTGTTTTTCCACTTAGGTGGTAAATTTTCTAAAAAAAATCACAAGATTCAAAGTAATAATTGATGTCAAAGTGAGATAAAACGATTCACTTACATGGATCAACACAAGTGATGCCCAAAAATTGTTTTTCCACTTAGGTGGTAAATTTTCTAAAAAAAATCACAAGATTCAAAGTACTAATTGATGTCAAAGTGAGATAAAACGATTCACTTACATGGATCAACACCAGTGATGCCCGAAAATTGTTTTTCCACATAGGTGGTAAATTTTCTAAAAAAAATCACAAGATTCAAAGTACTAGTTGATGTCAAAGTGAGATAAAACGATTCACTTACATGGATCAACACCAGTGATGCCCGATAATTGTTTTTCCACATAGGTGGTAAATTTTCTAAAAAAAATTACAAGATTCAAAGTACTAGTTGATGTCAAAGTGAGATAAAACGATTCACTTACATGGATCAACACCAGTGATGCCCAAAAATTGTTTTTCCACCTAGGTGGTAAATTTTCTAAAAAAAATCACAAGATTCAAAGTACTAGTTGATGTCAAAGTGAGATAAAACGATTCACTTACATGGATCAACACCAGTGATGCCCAAAAATTGTTTTTCCACTTAGGTGGTAAATTTTCTAAAAAAAATCACAAGATTCAAAGTAATAATTGATGTCAAAGTGAGATAAAACGATTCACTTACATGGATCAACACAAGTGATGCCCAAAAATTGTTTTTCCACTTAGGTGGTAAATTTTCTAAAAAAAATCACAAGATTCAAAGTACTAATTGATGTCAAAGTGAGATAAAACGATTCACTTACATGGATCAACACCAGTGATGCCCGAAAATTGTTTTTCCACATAGGTGGTAAATTTTCTAAAAAAAATCACAAGATTCAAAGTACTAGTTGATGTCAAAGTGAGATAAAACGATTCACTTACATGGATCAACACCAGTGATGCCCGATAATTGTTTTTCCACATAGGTGGTAAATTTTCTAAAAAAAATTACAAGATTCAAAGTACTAGTTGATGTCAAAGTGAGATAAAACGATTCACTTACATGGATCAACACCAGTGATGCCCAAAAATTGTTTTTCCACCTAGGTGGTAAATTTTCTAAAAAAAATCACAAGATTCAAAGTACTAGTTGATGTCAAAGTGAGATAAAACGATTCACTTACATGGATCAACACCAGTGATGCCCAAAAATTGTTTTTCCACTTAGGTGGTAAATTTTCTAAAAAAAATCACAAGATTCAAAGTAATAATTGATGTCAAAGTGAGATAAAACGATTCACTTACATGGATCAACACAAGTGATGCCCAAAAATTGTTTTTCCACTTAGGTGGTAAATTTTCTAAAAAAAATCACAAGATTCAAAGTACTAATTGATGTCAAAGTGAGATAAAACGATTCACTTACATGGATCAACACCAGTGATGCCCGAAAATTGTTTTTCCACATAGGTGGTAAATTTTCTAAAAAAAATCACAAGATTCAAAGTACTAGTTGATGTCAAAGTGAGATAAAACGATTCACTTACATGGATCAACACCAGTGATGCCCGATAATTGTTTTTCCACATAGGTGGTAAATTTTCTAAAAAAAATTACAAGATTCAAAGTACTAGTTGATGTCAAAGTGAGATAAAACGATTCACTTACATGGATCAACACCAGTGATGCCCAAAAATTGTTTTTCCACCTAGGTGGTAAATTTTCTAAAAAAAATCACAAGATTCAAAGTACTAGTTGATGTCAAAGTGAGATAAAACGATTCACTTACATGGATCAACACCAGTGATGCCCAAAAATTGTTTTTCCACTTAGGTGGTAAATTTTCTAAAAAAAATCACAAGATTCAAAGTAATAATTGATGTCAAAGTGAGATAAAACGATTCACTTACATGGATCAACACAAGTGATGCCCAAAAATTGTTTTTCCACTTAGGTGGTAAATTTTCTAAAAAAAATCACAAGATTCAAAGTACTAATTGATGTCAAAGTGAGATAAAACGATTCACTTACATGGATCAACACCAGTGATGCCCGAAAATTGTTTTTCCACATAGGTGGTAAATTTTCTAAAAAAAATCACAAGATTCAAAGTACTAGTTGATGTCAAAGTGAGATAAAACGATTCACTTACATGGATCAACACCAGTGATGCCCAAAAATTGTTTTTCCACTTAGGTGGTAAATTTTCTAAAAAAAATCACAAGATTCAAAGTAATAATTGATGTCAAAGTGAGATAAAACGATTCACTTACATGGATCAACACAAGTGATGCCCAAAAATTGTTTTTCCACTTAGGTGGTAAATTTTCTAAAAAAAATCACAAGATTCAAAGTACTAATTGATGTCAAAGTGAGATAAAACGATTCACTTACATGGATCAACACCAGTGATGCCCGAAAATTGTTTTTCCACATAGGTGGTAAATTTTCTAAAAAAAATCACAAGATTCAAAGTACTAGTTGATGTCAAAGTGAGATAAAACGATTCACTTACATGGATCAACACCAGTGATGCCCGATAATTGTTTTTCCACATAGGTGGTAAATTTTCTAAAAAAAATTACAAGATTCAAAGTACTAGTTGATGTCAAAGTGAGATAAAACGATTCACTTACATGGATCAACACCAGTGATGCCCAAAAATTGTTTTTCCACCTAGGTGGTAAATTTTCTAAAAAAAATCACAAGATTCAAAGTACTAGTTGATGTCAAAGTGAGATAAAACGATTCACTTACATGGATCAACACCAGTGATGCCCAAAAATTGTTTTTCCACTTAGGTGGTAAATTTTCTAAAAAAAATCACAAGATTCAAAGTAATAATTGATGTCAAAGTGAGATAAAACGATTCACTTACATGGATCAACACAAGTGATGCCCAAAAATTGTTTTTCCACTTAGGTGGTAAATTTTCTAAAAAAAATCACAAGATTCAAAGTACTAATTGATGTCAAAGTGAGATAAAACGATTCACTTACATGGATCAACACCAGTGATGCCCGAAAATTGTTTTTCCACATAGGTGGTAAATTTTCTAAAAAAAATCACAAGATTCAAAGTACTAGTTGATGTCAAAGTGAGATAAAACGATTCACTTACATGGATCAACACCAGTGATGCCCGATAATTGTTTTTCCACATAGGTGGTAAATTTTCTAAAAAAAATTACAAGATTCAAAGTACTAGTTGATGTCAAAGTGAGATAAAACGATTCACTTACATGGATCAACACCAGTGATGCCCAAAAATTGTTTTTCCACCTAGGTGGTAAATTTTCTAAAAAAAATCACAAGATTCAAAGTACTAGTTGATGTCAAAGTGAGATAAAACGATTCACTTACATGGATCAACACCAGTGATGCCCAAAAATTGTTTTTCCACTTAGGTGGTAAATTTTCTAAAAAAAATCACAAGATTCAAAGTAATAATTGATGTCAAAGTGAGATAAAACGATTCACTTACATGGATCAACACAAGTGATGCCCAAAAATTGTTTTTCCACTTAGGTGGTAAATTTTCTAAAAAAAATCACAAGATTCAAAGTACTAATTGATGTCAAAGTGAGATAAAACGATTCACTTACATGGATCAACACCAGTGATGCCCGAAAATTGTTTTTCCACATAGGTGGTAAATTTTCTAAAAAAAATCACAAGATTCAAAGTACTAGTTGATGTCAAAGTGAGATAAAACGATTCACTTACATGGATCAACACCAGTGATGCCCGATAATTGTTTTTCCACATAGGTGGTAAATTTTCTAAAAAAAATTACAAGATTCAAAGTACTAGTTGATGTCAAAGTGAGATAAAACGATTCACTTACATGGATCAACACCAGTGATGCCCAAAAATTGTTTTTCCACCTAGGTGGTAAATTTTCTAAAAAAAATCACAAGATTCAAAGTACTAGTTGATGTCAAAGTGAGATAAAACGATTCACTTACATGGATCAACACCAGTGATGCCCAAAAATTGTTTTTCCACTTAGGTGGTAAATTTTCTAAAAAAAATCACAAGATTCAAAGTAATAATTGATGTCAAAGTGAGATAAAACGATTCACTTACATGGATCAACACAAGTGATGCCCAAAAATTGTTTTTCCACTTAGGTGGTAAATTTTCTAAAAAAAATCACAAGATTCAAAGTACTAATTGATGTCAAAGTGAGATAAAACGATTCACTTACATGGATCAACACCAGTGATGCCCAAAAATTGTTTTTCCACTTAGGTGGTAAATTTTCTAAAAAAAATCACAAGATTCAAAGTACTAGTTGATGTCAAAGTGAGATAAAACGATTCACTTACATGGATCAACACCAGTGATGCCCAAAAATTGTTTTTCCTCTTGGGTGATAAATTTTCCCAAAAATATCTCCAAATTGCCCGAATATTCTTTATTTAAAATTATTCTATCAATATTACTTATAGGGACCACTGTACGATTATTTTTAATTTTGTTATAGTTAAGCGCACTTGAAGCGAAATGACAGAAAACTGCGCTATACAAATATTATTAATAATAAGCCTTTTTATGCTGGACTTCTGTTAGGTATATGAATATTAGACATGCTAACAACTGGTCTAATCCCTACATAGTGGAAAACATCAAACATTATTCCTATATTTAAGAAAGGACAAAAATAAGATATAGGGAACTACAGACCTATACGTTTGATGTCAAATATCTACAAAGTATTTTCCAAAGTTATCCTGGAAAGAATAAGTAAAACGTTAGACGTAAACCAACCACAACACCGGCTTTAGATACAAATATTACGTCATTATAAAACAATTCACTTACATGGATCAATAACAACAATACTTACTCACTTCTAAAAGACTTGTATTTATTAAAACCTGAACTTTTAAAAAGTTGGGTAAACAAAAAACTTGAACTGAGTAATCTTTTCCTATAATGTATACTTCGAATCTATATGAAATGAAACGAAATATCTATGGCAATCTACATCGCAGAAACTCTTCTAAATTAATTTTATCACAAAAGCAGTAAAGATATATAATAAACTCCCATATAGCATCAAACAAATTAAAACAAAAAATAACTACATAAAGGACATTAAATATTGGCTTAAGGAACTACCGGAAAATGAACTTACTAGCATATTTAAAACATAATATATGTCGTAAAAGTTTCTGGAAAACCTTAACCAAAACATAAAGTCGAACCATAGAAGTAGCTGAAAACTTATCCAAAACCTAGTCCCCTTTAGCACAGGATCTCCTAGTGGGGAGGACTATGAAAATAATCAACTTCTATTTTATATATATATATATGTATTCTATAAATTTTATCCATCACTATTTTATATACGTATGTATATCTACTATATTACCCACGCATAGGTTTCGCCTTTATGGGATTTTTTGTAACTATCTTATATTTTATGTACGTTACAAAAAAACCGCTCAATAAAGAAAAAGTAAAATTTTTCACTAATTATTTTTACATGATGTGAAATTTAGTTATTTGGTTACATGACCTGATTATAATAAAAATTTAAAAAAAAACGATTGTGCTTTAGACCACACGACTGAGGTAAATACTTCTTTAGCTCCATCTATATGTATATAGATGGAGCTAAAGAAGTGTTTGTAAATATATATATACATGTATGTACATATATTAATTTTCTACAAATATTTATTTAAATTTATTATCATTCGCCTCGCCCGATTAAGTCGTGCGCATCCACGTCCGCTCCCCCCCCCCCCCCCGTGTTTGGCGCGTCACTGGCCTTTCAAAATACTGACTGAAATATTTCATGCACAGGCTAGAGGAAGAGAGAAAGAAAATGTGCACACGCACTGCTCTCTCTTGCTTCTACAGTGAGCCCGTTCGCCACGCAACGCATTTCACTTTTCGTTACACATTCGCCAGTTTACCCCTCAAGTCAAGCGTGCGTAAATAAGTATTTACTTCAAAAATTTTAAGATTCCTAACAAAATTTAAAAAATAACTATTTTATCGAGTTTTCTTTCCAAATATGGGGAAATTTCGTTGGGAGAGTTCGGGGGAATTTCATTCCGACTAGTCGTGTTTTTGTTGCTCTTCTGAATTAATTTTATATCAGTGGCCCCTATGGCCCAATCTCATTGAAAATGTGTCAAAATACGTGTTTTAGTTATATCTTCATAATTTCATTACGAAAATTGATTTTGCATTGTTGCAACAGTGGTAAAAATGACAAAGTTTGCAAGTAAATTCAAAGTGAACACAAAGGATTTGACGAAGGCGTCATCACATCGATGAGAGATACTCACAAGCAAGATAAGAACCACTTCACTTTTATTTATATTTTAGTTGATGGGGAAGAGGTATATGTTTTCATAATATTTTAAAGCACTGAACTCGGATAGCCATCTCACAACATGAATAATGCGTATTCCACTTGTCAACTTAATAAATGTTTATTTCTTTCAGCATTTTGTTTACAAAACCAACACATCATAATAATATTGTAAATGGTGTTCGACAACCATTGGCGATGGTAGAAATATTATTGCATTCACGGAGGCGGGCTCTGGTTGATTGATTTCTAATATTTCAAGAAAGGTTGTGGATCACTGAGGTCTGTTAAACTTTAGGAATTTTTAAGAAACATCGCTTAGTCTACTTGGTCGAGTACCCAAAAATCTCACTATTACATTTTACGTTTCAACTTCACTCTAGGATAGTTTTACAAAAAAAAATATATATTCAGTTAGGTAATTCACGAAAGCGCTATGGTGGTTGACCGGACACTGGAAGAAGAAGCCTTGGAATCTGGGTCAGAAATCACTTACCAGCAATAGAAAATGGTTACACATACAACCGCCTCAACAAATAAAATTAATAAATAAAAAATCCCATATGAACAAATGAGAAGATCGAACGCTGTTGACCGATAGCGCAGCAGGAAGTAGTCGAAGTAGAAAAGTGAAACTTTTCTCGCGGTGATAGGGCGGGATACGAATACCGAAAAGCAAGCGGGAGCAGAAATCAAGAAGCATCGAGAAACGTGAAATCAGTAATGGAAGCGGATAACGCTAAAAGGGAACCAGGTTGCAATAAGTAGGAAGTAAGAGACAGCGTGAAGCAAAAAAGAAACTAAGGAGCAGGAAATCGTAAGCAAGAAGCAGAAAGCAAGAATCGAAAGCACGAAGCAACGGAAAACGGGAAGGAAAAAGTAGAAGGAAGCTGGCAGCGGAAAGCATGAAATAAATAAATGAGCAGCATGAAGCATCGGGAGGCAACAACCAACAAAAAAGCGGGAAGATGGAAGGATGAAGCGAGAAGAAATGAGAAGCAAAAATAAGCGAACTTTAGAAACGAAAACAAAAGCTCAACCACTTCCTTTATTCCTGCCCATCCTACATTCCAATATTGGCTTATTAGGTTGCCATGTATACCGGTCGATTAAACTCCAACCTCCTTCCCATCCTTAGAGCACGTGTTCCAGTCCCAACAAATCAGTGCCCCCTGGTGTACCGGTCTCACCGGGACAGGATTGCTCCTGGCTGGGGTGGTACAATCGTATCGTATCGTATATGGGGAAATTTCGTTGATTTTCCAGTTATCAGTGCTGCGAGCGCTATCGGCTTCCGTATTTATAGCAAACATTCGTTCCGTCGTAACCTCTCCCTCATTCTCAAAAAATAAGTATGTTACAGAACGAGACGTTACAGCGGAGCTTTAAGCGGTACCAGCATAAAACCGAGATACTAAACAGAACGCTTCGCTCAATCAGCGGAGAAACATCGGGGGCGGTTGCAGAATTACAAAAAAAACATCGCGGAGACACATTGAATAGGTAATCGGGAGGGAGCGCTGCCGAAACCGCTTAAATTAATGACACATTTTGAAGACGATAAATTGGCCTCGCAGGCGACTCGGATGCCTATAAATTAAAAATCACGGAAAGAGTTGAGAATGCCGATCCCACTTGACGGAGAAAAAAACATTCGGAGGAAAAATCACTTGCTTCAGGGTTGGTTCTGTATAATAAGAGTAAAGCAAATTTCTCTAAATAAGTACACGGAGAATAATGTGATTCTAAAATACGATCATTTTATTCGTAAAAGGGTTAAAAACGGGACTGAAGTTCTTACGAACAAATTAACAGGGTTTCAATGTTTATTGGCGGGAAAATGTAATAATAATTTGTTAGTATACGTGCGAAATTTGTTCTAATAATTAATAATAATATATTCTTACATTTTCCCGCCAATAAACATTAAAACCCTGTTAATTTGTTCGTAAGAACTTCAGTCCCGTTTTTAACCGTTTTACGAATAAAATTATCGTATTTTAGAATAACATTTTTCTCCGTGCAGTGTTAATCTCCAGTATCCTCCCAGATAAGTATGGTTCTTTATATTTTCGGCCTGTAAGAGTATAAATAATTTTTTAAAAAACATATATTTTCTTACAGTATCTCGTTCATTAGTCAAATACATTGTACATATAGTTATGTATAAGTACTACGACAAAGCGATGGATGTCATTTTTTTATCCTTATTATACTGCGAAATCTTTCGATGTTTTTTAAAAAAGTGCTTCTTTTGCATCCTTGTCTTCTAAAAAAAACTCTGATCTTTCTTCTAAATAAAAACTGTGTAGATAGGTACCTACTTACGTAAAATATTTTGTAAAATTAACCAATAAGAGAAATTGTTGTTTGGACCCGTTCAAAGGGTCCGTCGCTTACGTGAGAAATCGAATAACGTGAATTTCATTAGACCTAAATGCGTATGTCGGAACTAATTACTATTTTCTACCATTAGCGATTATAAGAATAATTGAATTGGAGGCACTGAAGTTAGGGAGGTGTCACCACAAAACTAAAGGGTAACCACACGATTGACACATAAAGACACCATAAATGCTGAATATGTATTATATTAAACGCACGATAACATTTAGCAAAATTGGCAGTTTTATCGCTCTAGAAATAATATAAACAATAATAAAAATCTTAATATTGGAAAAATATCCCTTGATGCAACTAATATTTATTACATATACATAAACTAAGTATCGTTATAAAGTATCTTTAGGAGCATTATAAAATTCAAGGATTGGTTGCATCTCTTCCTACCTACAGTACAGTATATAAAAAAAATGGAATTAGAAATTAAAAATTCAGGTGACATTTACACAAGGTTACATTTCACTTTATAAAATTATATTTTTAAAGTAATCGTAACACCTCTTTTTAAATACGTTCATTCTTAAGACTTTCAGGCATTTCATCATACATCTTTAGTCCCCTATACGTTATTCAGTTCTGCGACTCTGATTTTTTTCATAAGCGGTAATCCATTTCAATGTATATGTATGTCTGGTTTTGGAATTATGTACCTCTATTAATAAAAATTTCATGTTAAAATTATTTTGGCATTTGGGTTTTTAATTGAAATCTCTTTTGTATTGGAATGTAATTTAGCCCCTCTCTCATTTAATTAACTTTTGCATACTTGCCTTTCCCCAGTATACATTATACATGCATACTCGTATGTACTGTTCGGTATAACTTCAATATTGTTCAAATTTCCTTCATGGCCAAATATAACATCGTACAGCAGTGATCTAAACGTGGAGCAAATACAGTTTTAAAAATTAGCTCTGTGTAGGGTTTCGATGTAGTTTATTTCTAAAGCTTTTGCATATCATTTAATGAAAAGATCCTCACCTAACGCAAATTCCGGACAGCATCCAGATGATATGATTTTTGCAATTCTTGTTAAGACCATCAAATCATTCTAAAATTTGAGGGCTTTCTGGATATCTACCACCACGGAGGTTTTCCCAATTGTCCCATCCAGACTTTCTACGCGATAGGCAGAGAGGATAGAGAGCCACAAATCTCCGCATTAGTATATCTTATCAGATTCAATTCTGTAAGTGCTACAAATCTTTCTAAAACATAGAGTTTTCTGGATGAACCTCGAAAACTTGCAGGTGCCCACTGGAATCAAAGATTCCCGATTTTCTCATTTCCAACTTTCTACAAGATAAGCAGAGAGGATAGAGAGCCAGAAATACCTGCATTAGTACATCTTATCCGATTCAATTCTGCAATTCCCGCGAAGTCCTTTAAAGCTTTCTGAAATACAGAGCTTTCTGGGTGTCTGGCATCCCGAAGACTTGCACTGGAAACGGGGTTTTCCGATTGTCCCATCTAGATTTTCTTCGTGATAGGCAGAGAGGATAGAGAGCCAAAAATCCCTGCTCCAGTACATCTTATCCGATTCCCTCGAGCGCACAGTTCCCGTGGCCACCCGACACGGGGTAAAATATGTGAGCGCCGGGAACGGGAGGGGCCGCTCCCGTCTGCGGAGGATTTATGTACCGCCGGCGGGCATCACTCACTGCGACTGACACCGCCCGCCCACCGCCCCGCCCCCCTCCCCACCCCACGACCCCGGCCCCGGCTCAATACGGTCATTATCGCGCGCCGTGTGACAACCCACGTGACACACGCGGAAAACTGCATTAGATTCCGCCAATTATTCACGGGTCGCGACGTCCATCAGCCCGCAACAAGAATCTTCAGAGATTTTTGCGGAAGAGCGAGCGAGCACGGTTTGCAATGTTTGCTCGGCAATGTCACTTGTAAACAAGCCAACCAGATGTTTTATATTTATTTGATATTACTTAGCCGCATTCATTAGCCAAAACCGCATTTTTTCCTTCGTAGAAGGTAAATTCTACACATGTTTCTTAATTTAATAATCCAATTTTTATAATTTATTTAATTGGAGTTTAAGTTAGTTTTTTTTATATATATATATATGGTTTCCAAATGGTGACGGAAAATTCAAGGCTCCCTGGAACAATGTTGCAAAGTAGTCCACAAATATCTTCAAGTTATGCAAAAAACTATATAAACCCAATAGAAATTAGATTGTAGGAATTTTCATTAAAAAAAAAACAAAATATTAATTTTTATGGACTTGACAATTAGCATTTTGGAAATTAAACTATTGAATAAAAGAGTAGGTAATTTCCTAAACCCGCGGAATCACGATAACTTTTTTTTATTCTTTATTTTTATAAACTATATCAATTATAAACACCCGCTAAAATAGCAGACAAATAAACAAACTTAAATATGAAAATTGGATTACCAAAAAGTACCTACAAATTTTCATTAATATTATAAAATTTTTAAAACACATTTAATTAATACTCATTTTAAGTGATAGTCATAAGGCCGTAGGTATATAAATAAATAAAATATTTTTTTTAGATTTTCACAACCAAAATCATTTTCATTATTTGTTTTTGTGGCGTTTTTGGCTAGTTGTTCAGATGCATTGTACATATAGTTTTGTATCGCTGATCAAAGAACCGGTGGATTTGCATCCATTGTTTTAGCCATAGGTTTTTTATATTTGTCTAGTGTGTAGTTAGAAGTAAGATTGTAGAAATTATTGAAATTTGTACAGCGCCCTTGAGGTGATTTTTCACAAAAACGGCGCTATACAAGTCATCCAATTATTATTATTATTATTGTTATGCCGTGTTGCGCTACCTCCTTCTTTAGCCGACGTTTCGGACAGCGTTGCAGTGTCCATGTCCGGCACATCGTCGGATCTGCCCTGATGATGGACACTGCGTCCGAAACGTCAGCGTCGGCGAAAAACGAAAAAAAAAATATTGTTTGACATAAAGTTGGTTTTTTAATGAGAATTCCACACAAGAGTCCCAACATTTCCCGTCTGGAGCCAGTAAGACTACGACATTCCTATTGAAATTTCCTGACTATTCAGATCTGATCACCAAACACGACTAAAGTCATTTTAAAGCAACGTTTCAATGGAATGTGGATCGAACCGCAAATACACTACAAATTATTTTTAATGAATTGATTGCTAAATAAAACAAACTAATCAAAGAAAAACAATTGCGCACGCCGGGTTTTGAATACGCGCCATTCCCGACCACGGAAGCCATCTGAATGCAATGAAAATGCAAATAAAGATAAATATTAGATCCAAAAATTAGATTCCAGAAGATATCTTAATTTAGGCATAAGGTATGTACGATGGGTATATTAAACTAAGTTGATGCAAGGGGATTTTAAACATAAAGTCATGTCCCCAAATAATTTAAACGGTGCATGCTTAAGACATAGATAAACTCATGTGAACTCCCAAGCAGTAAATAAGAAAAAGCAAAAAAAAACTAAGACGTTTATAAGTAGCGAGCGCGGCGTGAAAATAAATAAAGTGATTTATCCCCATCAAACATAACTCAAGGCATCAAAAGACAGAGTGAAAAATACTCGATCATCAGCGAGGATTAAACTAACTTATTCATTCACGTCCGCAAACAAACATTAAGAAAAGTTACGTCCCCACTTCTGGTTAAGGGCTGGGGATAGATGCGTTATACCGTTATTACCGGTAGTAAGCGGTAGTGGGAAATGATTTGTTGGATGAAAGAATGCGTTACAAACCACGAACAAAAAGCTCCGTTATTTGTTTAAGATTTTTTAAGTAAATACTTCTTTACGCACGCTTGACTTGAGGGGTAAATTGGCGAATGCGTTACGGAAATTACAGCGTTACGGGAGGCGTAATATTGGTCGTTACGAACGTTACGGAGGCGAACGATAATAAATTTAAATTAATTTTGAGGTTCTTTCCTCACAATGTAATCGTAACAACAATGCTAAAATCCATAGTAATGACTTTTGGAATGGGTGCTGGCATTTATTTTAAACTTTGTAAGAATTAAATCAACAACTCATTCTAAGCGTAATTCCCATAATAAAATTAATCAAATTTTCGTTTAGACTGTACGAACACAGTGCATTGAAACGACTGATTTGTCACGATGATTGGGGACAATCCAAACGAACCTTCAATATAGATTCTTATACAGTGATGATTGGAATGGTTTTATTCGATGCCAGAAAGAAAATTAGATTAGATTACTAAAGAAGTATTTACTTCAGTCGTGTGGTCTAAAGCACACTCGTTTTTTTTATTTAAATTTTTATTTTTTTTAAGAGAATATAGAAACCACAACACTCAGACCTGGAAGCGTCAATTAAGCCCCCGTATTCCGAATTTCTACCGATCTAAAACATATTTCTCTGGAACAATTTAAGTTTTGAAGTTCCAAAAAAAAAGTTTTTTTTTTTAAGATAATACTTATATATACATTTGTAGAGCTGAAACGGTATTTATATGAGTTTCTCTTAATAGAACAAAATCGCAGTGAGCCCTTCGAAAACTATCAAAAACACATTTTGTTCTGTTATTTAAAATATTATAGATACTCCCACAAAAAAACTATACCAGGATTTGAACCTTCTGAAAATAAGAACTTTGTACGAATATAACACTTGCCTTTTAATCTACAAAATACAAAATGGACTTATACACACAAACACAACATTTATAAAAACGTCACAAATACACAAGCATCATACTAGATAACATAATAAACTGTACACAAATGCTGTTAAAACTGAAAGTGGCAAGAGAAGCATTGGCCACGAGGGTGTTCAAATTTATAATCTCCTTCTAGACTCCCTAAAAACGAGAAAAGTGTAAATATATTCAAAAGAAAACTATTTAACCTTAAGTTAAAAGAACAAAAATAATTTTATAACTTTATACATACTTAAGTTAAGAAAGTGAAATGTAAATTTCTTTTAATAAAAAAAAATAAATAAAAAATAGGTAAGAAAACATCACACATTTTTAAACATTAGCACGCTCTCTCCAAAATTTTACTTACATATTCACATCCAAACCATCTTTTTCTTCTTTTTAAACGCTTACTACCGAGCCTTAACTCTTGTTACATTTTTGAACGACGTGTTTTAATCGAAATATTAATCTCCCGGAAAATGACTATGAAAAAAACCTGAACTTCTGTAAATATTAAGTATTAATTTTCGTCAAAAAATATTTTACTTTACTTATTGTTAATACTTTTGAGACATGATGTAATTTGACATAGTAATCGTTACCCGCCAATACAAAGAATAATCGGCATTTTCGGCAAATATGTGGGATATTCTCCGGAATAACGTTACACGAGATATACGGTTGCGTTGGGCTGCCGTTACGACGCACAGCCCCGTCCGTCCCGAATGTGGCGCGGGCATCCGAAAATTAGGAACGCGGGAACACGGATAATTGAAGGCGACAGTTAATTTTTTAATGCCCGAGATGAATAATCCATTAGCCGAGTGGAGGAGTTAAGTTACGCGCGTCTAACATGCCCCCGACACGCCACTTACCAATCACAGCGAACCCTCCATTACCATACTCGCTTCGTCTTCCATACCTTCTCTTCACCCGCATCCCCCGCACGCGATCAGGACCGCGATGGAAATTTGCATCACGACAACTACTGGCAGCCGCAACCGTAGGTCTGGGATTGAATGATGCAGGATATGTCAATTAATTGGACGGCGAGGGACAGAATGAAAGAAGGCTCTTTTAAAGTCATCCCGTACACACGACCATCGCCAGGCAACAGGAGTAGGCTATTAGTCAGTCTGTAATTCGTTTCATGACTAGCTTTCCTCTCGATGTCTCTGAGCGGTGGATAAGACAGCCGGCTCGAGAGACTACTGAATCCAACTCTCGAAAAAGAGAAGCACTATCGATTTACTTATATATCTACTTATCTCTACTGAGATTAGTAGATATCATTGAAATGTGTACCTAATTGAGTATTCAAGATAATTAATTTAACATAATCCAGGAAAACTTCGTTTCGCTTCGAAATTGCGTATCTTAATGTTGATGAATAATCTATACGTGTCTATGGAACAAGACGGCCGGTGTGGTCGCGGGGTAAGGTTTTCGACACCCAATCAAAAGGTCGCGGGTTCGAACCCGGCGTGCGTATATAAATTTTATTTGATCAATTAACAATATTAACACAATTAATTAATTAAAAATAATACATACAGGGTTTCAATGTTTATTGGCGGGAAAATGTAAGAATGGTATGGAACTTCAGTAAGAAACACTGTTAATTTGTTCGTAAAAACTTCAGTCCCGTTTTTAACCGTTTTTACGAATAAAATGATCGTATTTTAGAATAACATTTTTCTCCGTGCACGTTCCAGAGTGAAAGATATTCTCAGTATCGCCTTGGTGTAAGACCACATTCAGAATTAAAACGTTGCTTGAAATGGCCTTATCCGCATTTGGGGTCCAGATCTGGTTAGCCCGGTACATCCTTCATCTTCCCCATCTCCTTCCCATGCCATAGTCTTACTGGCTCCAGACGGGAACAGTTGGTACTCTTGTGCGTTATTCATGCAAAAAAAAACTGTGAGTTTTTCGAAATGAGATAAAATTTAATCAAAATGTATACAGTGTCTTCCGAATAACTTGTTGTGAAATTAACAAGCATGCTTAGTGAGGTCAATAAATGGACCCAGAAAAGAAAAAGGAAACAAGTAAATAAAATATCCGTTGAGGGTACGATGAATAATTTAGACAGAGCAAATTGGAATGTTTAATTAAAATAAACAAGTTGGAACGGCTTCCGTTGGTGGAGGTAGTTAGTACGAGAGCTGGGAGTGGAGTTGAGAGAGAGAGACGCGGAGCTCCTTGGCTATGGGCGATAACTACTTCATCATTTATCATTACTCAAATATAAGCTAAAAGGCTATCGACAGAATAGAATGATTTATACCGCGATACAAATCTTACCTTACAACCAGAGACAATAAAAAATAATTGGTATTTAATTTAGTAAGACATTTCGACTACTTTTATCGATTGATTTCTGATGAGATTTCACATCGAAAGAATAAATATTGTAGTTTCTAATTAGATGTATTTATTTTGAAACACGTTTCCGAGCGGGTTAAATCAAAAATATGCGATCTTTAAAAATAAGTGTTGCAAATATCTCACGGGCTGGAGCGTGCCAGAAATAGGAGCAAAATAAATGACAAAATATCAGAGAACTCGCTGCAGGCATTATTTACACGGTGTAAATAAATGTTCAACTATTAATTACGAACCGAGATAATCTTCGGGTTGTTGAAATGAAAATAAGCTAATCTGGCCTCGCTGTCTCTAAGATGGATGTCCCAGAATTCCACGGACGAGTCCGGGCCGTGTAAAACAACCATATTTACACGGACTATTCACTTAAACGCTCGCTCGCAGACATTCCCATACGACTCGCATCGGCTCCCGATCTCATGTCTTCAGGAGTCACTTCCACGTGAATCCCGTAATAGACCGATAATTAGGCAGCGGCTGAAGCTGAGATCCTGGGTATAAATTATCCGTTTTATAGACAAGTTATGACTTGTCAGCGCGAGCAGTAACAGTCACCTGTTGCAGTTCGTCACAATTTACGGTCAAAATTTCGGCTGGTTTCAAGTCACTGCAAAGATCACAGTGGCGAAGGAATTATGTAGCTTGTCTGTGTTGTGTTAATCCGGATATATTATAGGGGCCCCTCGGGAAATATTAAAGAGCGGGAAAAGGACCGCCGCGGGGATGTAAAACGGCACTTTTAATTGAACATCGTCCGTTGCTGAACCGAGTTGTTAAGGGTGTCTTGTTCTCCTGCCGGATTAACCGGGCATCGGCCCTGGCCACTGGCCACCGGCCACTGGCTCATTCTATTACCTAAATAACACGGACTTTTATGGATTAACCAGGGAGGTTCCAAGAGAAATGTGAATTAGCATTAACACTCAAGGTAACTGTGTTAATCATCAAATTGCGCTTAGTGCGGGAAAATACACAACTCGTAGAATAATATTTTTGAACAGAACTGCGTGAATATTCGCGTAATCGCGGCTTCGTGCCACGGGCCCATTAAGCGATCCAAAGCGTCGGGCTGTGGGTTAATTTGCATCGGGGTTGGTCTGCCAGCCCCCGGCGTACAATACCATTACTGTCATCGGCGATCAGCATAATTCTCCCTCCGTCCGATTCTCCCCGCCATCAACCACCCCGTCCTCCCTACACACACTACACATACTACACAGCCAACACTGGTACTGTACAATGTACACCGTACACTGGCCAGTAAACCTTACGGTCGGAGTGATCAACGGTATCCGCGGGTCGCCAATAAAACGGCACATTAATTATTATTGCTTTGGCTCTGTGAAATTACGCGCACAAAGAGGAATCAAGGCAGAGAGAAAATTGGAGATCGATCGAATTTGGCAATTTGGCGTGGTAAATTGATCATATATCACATCTGCCTAGCGGATTTATCGAAACCAAATAGGTCGGAGGGCAAAACATACCTACTGAAATATGATAATTATTCGGCACTAGCAAACCAGTGGTCTGATCATCAAAATGTCAAGCAGGCTGATGATGCAGCTGAATTCTGCCTAGCGTGATGATTTGCAGCCATTTCTCGCTTAATCGAGTTATAAACAGGATTAATTGGATCGCACTGTAGGTATGGCGTGGTTAGGTAGATACTGGATATCTGCCTTATGCGGTACGCATTTATCTGATTGCTTTGCTTTGCTAATGGATTCGACACGGATAAAACATCTGCCTTGTATAAGTATTCCGTTAACGAGAATTGAAAACTTCAACGGATAAGGGAAATTTACTGCACCTATCACTTTAACAGTGTACAATCACTCTCCGAGTCACAGAATATTTATACGCAGATCTGATAGTGTAGATCACACACAACACGGTCCTTCGAGCCGGATATGGTTGGACAGATCCTATCAAATGCTAACTAAACACATTTCAAGTGGGAAAGAATATTATTTTACAATCGGGCATCATAATGATAATTAATAATATCTACATGGGTATCTATATATTTGTGAAAAATCACACTAATGACCAACATAATATATATATAAAAGACTAACAAAAAACCGTGTACTTCTACCTATTAGGAAAAGCTATACCTTTCTATTAGAAAAAGCTAAAATAAAACTTTTGACGGATGACGTGATGATGGCTTAAACATATATATGTATAACAACTCGTTTAACTTGTTATATTGCTTATTAATTTGTCGTGATAATATAAGACACGCAAGTACGTTGAAAAAGATGTTCGGGATGACTCAGAAAGATAAGGTGTCAAAAAATAGGTATGATGTGATGTAGTGTTTAAAAAACAGATAAATCTGCGGGAAACGGCGTTTTTATTTGCATTTATTTAATTTACATGTACATTTACAGTAATAATTATAGTCATACACAAAATATACGCATACTTACATAATAATACAGTTTTTAATTTTTTAATTTCTCAACATTCAAGAGAAAGATATATATGTCAGAAGACAAGTTTTATCATATTTCCGAAAGGCATTATTACAATGGTAGGTTAGGTCAGCTTCTCGAAACCAGAAAAGTCCCGTGCTAGGCACTCTTGTGAAATTGTTAGGAAAATAAAATTTGAATTTTCCAGGAATATAGAGATATGGCCGTTCAGAAGGTTATGTGCTATTGCTGTTATCAGCAAATCAGTTTTCTTTCCATCGAAGAGGTTATACATTATACCCAGCATATAACAGACAGAAAGACTGGTGGGTAAATCTAGGGATAATACCCTATATAATAATAATAATATTTGCAAGATTTGTACAGCGCAATTTTTGTGAGATCTCCTCAAGGGCGCTGTACAAATATAATAAGTAATAACTAATATGTATCAATGTGAATGAAGTAAGGCGTGTGTGCAAAGAGAAGAGTATTGGGCAATACATCCCCTGCGGGGAAATTGTGTTATGTTTAGATTAAATAAGGAGACTAACTAACCATCACGCCGTTTCCCCGCAGGGGTAGGCAGAGAGGACGGACCGCCAAACAACTCGGTCTTGGCACACGCTCCTTGCCTCATTCACATTCATACACCTTCTCATACATACTCTTCTATTATTCTGACTCTTGACATGGCCCGACTCAAGTATCTGATTTACTTGATCGTGCCACGTCTTCCTTGGGCGTCCTCGGCTTCTTATACCGTTCACATTCGCGTCATAAATTCTCTTTACACTCCTTTCTTCATTCATTCGCTCAACATGCCCAAACCATCTAAGCGTCCCTTTCTTAATCTTACTTACTACGCTCACATCAGCCTTGCATTCTTTTCGGATCTCCACATTCCTCACACGATCATACATGGTTTTACCACACATACGCCTCAGGTATCTCATTTCTACAGCATTCAGTCTAGTTTCATCCTTTCTCTGCCATTTCCACGCTTCACTGCCATACATCAGGGTAGGTACCAGTACTCCATATTAAATAAGGAGGCATACATTAATTGCCTGAGAAAAAAATAGGGGAGGGGATTCCAGTAAAATCTCATTGTACCGAGGGGGGGGGGGTCATTTCAAATCTCACGTCAACTTTAAAAGAGTATATATTATTATAGAGATAATTAATAATTAATTAATGAATGTCCCCTAACAGGTTTTATGCATTAAAGGAATAGGGTATTTCCAAGTTTTTTACTGCTTAAAAAAATTAAGATTATTACGGCATTTTTATTTCATTTTTATGTTGACCAATAAATTTTCTACAGCGAGTCTATGTTTCCAATTTTTGTAAGACCGCCAAAACGATTTTTTGACGTGTGACGTCATAAGCGTTGGCCGGCTTTAAAAAAAAGTTCTGACAGTAGTACTTTGTTGTTTGTTGACGTGCGTATTTGGCGTATATGTCGTTGCCAACTACGAAACGTTTTGGTCGGTTTTTGATAGTTTTTAAAATGAATAAATTTGAATGAAAACATCAAAAACAAACAATTTTAGTTGGATTAAAATCAGAAAAATGATCTTTAAATATTCCATACATTCTCAACAGAATCCCTCGTTTATTAAAATACCCTATTGTAGATATTAAATTTCTTATAACGACTAAAATTTTCGGCTTTTTGAGTCAATATCTGAGATTTGGCATTAACCATCACAAATTATCATTTACATAAAGAGATGAGTAAACCAAAACAAATATTTATTTATTTAATTCTTTTTCAAGTTCTCCGTAAAATATATACACCAAGATGAACCACGGAGACGATTACAATGTGTACGCCCAATGTTGGAGGCCACACGGCTTATTAAAAAGAATAAGAGTTAAACTCATTTATATATTTAACTAGTTATTCTAATTCACATCTAACAGTGTCACAGGAGGCAATACAATGAATTAATTTTCCGAATGGAAACTGCGCTTGTGTATTGCTCATTGCTCAATGCACGGCGATGCTATTGTTTCGACAATGGCCGCTAATACAAACCATAATAGCACCAAACAATACGTCCGATCACAAGTTGATGCCAAGCCAGAGCACGACAATTATTATTATTATTGTACTTGAGGGCCAACTTTTCAACAATGTTTTAAAAATCAAAATACTTAGTTTTTGAGAAATTTACTTTGAAAAAAATTTAAATGTCTGCGAATCTACCCGAAAAACCAATACAAAGAAATTTAAACAATAGGTATTTTACCAATATGTTGCTGTCACATTTGCTTTTACTCCCCAGAATATCTAGCGAAAGGGATACAAAATTGCACACCAGGCTGATACATACGTACATAAAATCATCAAAATCGACCTGTATTACCTACTCGTTTTTCTCCTCCAAAACCGGCCGAATTTTTAAGATTTTTTTTACGAACTGTATTAGAAGAAAATACTCTATGTATGTACGTTTTGATTTTTTGATGAACGTTGTCTAGTTTGTATTTATTTATTTATTTTATTTATTTTTTTCCTTTATTTTTTCCCATTTTTTTTACATGTTGACATTACAGTTCAATAATAATAAGAAAGGGAAACCCACTAAGGCGCAGCCTGTGCATGGGTAATATATAAGTCTTTACATAATATTTTTGTACCTAAAAATAACAGAGTGCATCTAAAGAATAAACCAAGATTAATATCTAAAAAATAAAAGAGGTAAGATTATAATTAAAAGTTGTCTAAAGATTGTACAAGACGTAAATACTTTAAATATATCGAAGTAAAAAATAAAAAATTTAAGCTACTAAAAATGTAGTAAAAGAAAAGAAAGTAAAATATACAGAAACAAAATTAATACCGTAACAAAAATGATAATTAGAATGAAGTAAAGATTAAATTAATAATACTTGAATATTTACATTACTCAGCCACAATTTCAAATCTTTTAGATATTGAGCTGGTTTAGTTGCTTCTTGAATTTTTTTTGGTAATAGGTATATCGAACGTTTGTTAATGGCGTTGAAACCAGACAATTTTAACGATTTTAGGAGGGGCCTAACTTCTATAAGAAGTAATTTATCAAAAAAGCAAAACGTGCCTACACGCTAGTGGTCGATATCTATATTATATTGAAAAAAATTGCATTTGTGTCCAAATCCATAGAGGAAATTGGGGAATACGTTTGTATGGACAAAACGCCGCCTCTTAAGGGCTCTGGAAACTGAATAAATCTAGTATTGACAATAAAACCTACGTTTGGTGACTTTGCAGAGGTGCTTGCGGTCAAGGGGTGAGTCTGCCCACCTACTTCGTGACGGGTCGGATCGAGAAAAATTGGTCGAGAGAGGCCTTTTGATCTCTCCAGCCAATCGACCCATCGCCTTGCACCGCAGTAAAAACATTTCGAAAAAAAAAATTCTTTCGGCTACAACGACATTAACAATGCCATTTTTGTTAAAATTAGCACTCTAGCTCAACCAAAGTCTCAAAACCATTTTTCTTCCAAGATCATCATTTCCTTAAACAGACCCTACCCTCCACACAGGCCTAAGATTTCATAGGCCTTAATATATTATAATTATTGTAATATTATGATACAATGTAATGTCCAGCAAAACCGATTTGTTTGTTAAGAGTCATATGACCAAGACCTATAATACAAGCATAATGCGGAACGCCTGTCAACAATGTGTCCGATGAAACTAAATTACATGTAATTTTTCTTCCAATGGCATGTTATCAATGAGTACTAGGTACCAAAGCTATATTCTTATCTTTAATGACGGATGTAGGAGTAATTTAAATTGTTATCGGTGCATGAGTGCAAGCAATTTTTTTTTAATTTTTATTAACTGCACACAGGAGGACCCGAGGAAAATAATTTCCATCAGGACCTATGTCGACTTTGAAGATGTTGGGTGGAGGGTCTTTTTGAGGAGAGGAAGGAGTGAACATAGGTCTTGAATAGACCCATGTTGGAAACACAGAGTCCGGCAAATCGTTCCACAGCTGAGCTGTAGAGAACTCAAGAACTAGTCGTAGAAGCGACCCCATTTCATGTGACAAATGTCAACCGTGTACTTATGTTGGGCGCGCGTTTGGCGTGTTTCTCGACTATGCACCGGTGCCGAGGGGATCAATGAAACTAGTTCTTCATAGCATCATCCATTAAAATTCAGGTAGAACAAGGATAGCATTCCCACCCGACTCTTGTGCTGTAAATATGGCAATCCATTTGTTAAGACAGAGGTGATGCATATTCCTGCGTGGTGCGTAAAATTATTCAAGTTCAATGCACTTTTAATATTCAAAATTGTATCTGATAACTATAAATCGGTGACCGAACAACTCAGAATCATGCAACTTAAACACATAATTTGAAAAGTCATTAAGGCCGCGCTACCCCGCTCAAAAAGAAGAAGATGGAGAGATACAACAATACGAACGTGGGAGCGAGCGTGCTAACATTAAAAACCATTAAATTCATGCGAAAATTGTGAAAATGTTTAAGACTCGTTTAAAAAATATCAAAAATCTCGTGGACAGCCCCCACGTAACCCCCAGCCTCAAGTAGCATTTAAAGAAACATTGTGATGTATAGATACCTACTATCTAAAAGAATAACATATATTTTTAAGAACTTAAAACTTTAATCGTTTAAGGAAAACATGTAAGAAATCGGTAGAAATTTGCAGAGCGGCCCCATAAAAGGGGTGAAAAAAATTATACAAAAAAATGGAGTAGGTTACGTTAGAACAATGAGCTATTTTTCAATAAAAAAATTTATAACAATTAATGATTTTTCAAAAGGGTGTTGAAATTGCATTAGTTTTCATGGCACCGTGTAAATCACCGAGTATAAAAAAATTATACAAAAAAATGGAATAGGTTACGTTAGTACAATGAGCTATTTTTCGAAAAAAAAAAAATTCAAAGGGGTGTTGAAATTGCATGAGTTTTCATGGCACCGTGTAAATCATATACGACAAAAAGCGATGAAGTAGATACCAACATTATTTGAAAGGCAATAATCCAAAGGGAAATACATTTTTAATAAATATTTTTACTTTTTTATTAGAATAACTATCTTTTACATTAGCTTTTGATAAAGAGATCCCAGGTTCAAGCCCCAAGTGCGAGCGTTACCTTTTTATGTTTCTGTGTCGTGTTATTTTTCATATTTTCGTTCAGAATAAAAACTATTAAAAATTAAATTATTATTTATTGTAAATGACAGGCCTGTTTCAACAGAGCCAATTATAAGTACTTACAGTACCATTTCAAACAAATATAATTTTAAACGTAACAATAAACTCAATACAAAACTACTATACAAATTAGCCAATTCCTAGAATCAAATGAATTGCAAATAAAACTACGAAGTACATGAAGTTATTTTTAAAGATATTTATATATTACTTCATAGTACCTTATTGTGCTAAATATTAAACTGTTTCTCTTATATACCACTGTAAATTTTAAAACTCACGTTCACCTTATTGTAAAAGCCTCAATGGCGTTTAAATAAATAAATAAATTATTATGTTCGTATTCAATGAAATACTTTCATCTTTGAAAAAGACAACAACTATAATATCCCATGATGTTTACTGTTGTAAGCTGGTGCGAAAGTAAATGAACAATAAGATTATATTTTAAAAACATCATATCTAGTGCCATTAAAAAAAATATCTGTACTTAAACGTTATCATACACGAATGATGCATTATTTTTGTTATCAAAAACAATACTAATTATATAGGCTTTGCATCATGCGAAACTCTGGCACAAAAAACTCGAATTTGCTTTGAATTTAAGCATAATTTTCAAAATTGAAACTGATTCTGTGAAGAATTCAGACAAGCTATAAAGTACCTACCTACCTAGCTAAAATTGCTTAATATATTTCAGAGAAAATTAGTTTTGTCATTTTCGAAATTTGAACTGATTTAGGTATCAAGAATTCAAACTATCCAATGAATTTTCACGGGTCTGTGCTAGTTATGTACCGATATAGACATAATTACTTATTGATTTAGTAACTAAGGACTTCATTTACAAAACTACGCCCCGGTGTTTTCAGAATACGTGTCTATGATTCCAGATAAAGGGACATCCTTGTCAACAGATTATTGCTACATCATAACGCGACGGTGCACCGCTTCTACATACACATAACGAGTGACGATCCTGCGAGCAAATGTGGCCTTTATTGCCCATGCACCGAGGGCACAATTTAAAGAATAACAATAGTACTAAATAAATCCCAACGTGGAGCAGTAATAAATAATAGGTCCCACTATAATTATCAGATTAAAATTGAATATTAAAAAAAGTCAACAAAACATGTATTTATTGTTCGGCCGAACAATCGAGATGTCGGGATGTACAATTAAACAATACAGTATGCGCTAATGAGCATAATCGCAAGGTAATTCGTGTCATCACGAGGTGTGGTTAAGGCAGGGAAGAACATATTAGGTATGTACGTGTTATTATCATTACATAGAATTGTGGATTTAACCCCTCGTCCTATTTTGTCGGAAGATCAAAATGGATCATTTCTGAACACTACCGAAAACTAAAAAATGTTTTTGAAAGGTGATGAAATACGCTTTATAATTTTATAATTCCAAAATAACAATAATTTTTTAAATATAAATATTTTTAATGCAAACATAAGTAAGATTGAAAAATGGCTCACCTTACGTTTTTTTAACTAAAATTACCGATAACGAACCAAATAAAAATAAACATATTTTATTAGGCAAATGTATTATAAACGTTAACGTCAACTCACCTTTTGTCGTTTGATCTGCAAATAAATAATAATAAATTCCTAAAATCTTATCATTTTTTTTTCTAATCGTACTCAGAAAGTTTGGTTTCATAAAGTTTAAATATTTAATAATGTTGCGGTCAACTTTTAGTTTTTAATATAAAGCATGTTGTGTTCTCTTTCTAACACCGTTTAGATCATATTTCTAACGGCGATAGTAAGGGAGACACAACTTCTAAGAGACCCTTATAAGTATTAAAAAAACCGAACAAATTAGCCTGAGGGGTTGAAATACACAATATAGTAAAAAAAGTAATAAAATTTAAAAAAAAAAAAAAATATTTTTTTATATATTTTTACACGTCAGCTCCACACAGGAGGCTCTGAGAATAATTTCAAAAAGGGCATGTGTCATCTTTGGGGATGCTGTGCGGAGGGATTATTTTAGGGAAATGAAGGAAAGGAAGTTCTGCGAAGGAAAAATGTAAAAGGGGTGGCAGGAATCTGGGATCAATGTGTCCAGGAGTGAAGGACGTATGAATCCATCAAGGAGAGGTTTAGATTAGGTCTCCCCAGGGGAGGTTAGACCGGTCATACAATAGCTTGGAAACGCAATCACCGCTAAGACCTGGACAAACTTCCTAAATTTAAAATGGTTTTTCCTTTGAAAATGCTTTTGAGGAGAAATTTCCCAAAAAATTAATAATATTACTTCAAAAACAAACCGCGAAATAATCAAGGGTACGGTTATCATCACCAGAACAATTCATCCTGTCTGGAATAACTCATTTTCCATCACAGAATTACAAATTAAAAATACATCATTATTTATATCCAAATAATGACATTAAAGATACCGGTGAGGTAGTTCCTTACTCGCAGAGCCGCTTCGCAATTATCCGTCACAATCTTGGATCTAAAACTCGGCCTACAAAGGCAAAGGCGACGATCCATGCAAATTTGCCCAACCCCCGACCCGCGGCGGGGTTAGGCCGGGTGCACACTGCCACTGCTCCGTAGGTACCCCTCACCGTGTACACACGGCCGGCCGGCGGATACACCGCCCCGCGGTCCGTCGCCGCAGCCACTAGGCCCCGGTAGAGATTGCAAGTCGAGTAATTCAGATTATGAAATATCCGGATTTTCGAAGATTAAAAACGGTAAAAAAACAGATTTTAAGTATGATATTCGGAACTGAATAAAAAGTTATTTAAATTATTTGCAATGCAATTTTTTATTTAAGTATTTATTTTATTTTATTTAAACGCCTATAGGGATTTTACATATATAAAGCAATACATGTTTTGATTAATTACAGATAAAATAAAAGTTGATAAAATACAGGTAAGTAACAGAAAATATAAGGAACATAATATAGGTTACATAAAATATATGAGTTGACAAAATGTAGGTTATGTAGAATATAATTGAAGTAAAAATAGATAGTCTGCCAATATCCTAAAAATCATCAATAATATTAATAAAAATGTATAAAATTAGTGTTCACAAAGGCTTATGAACAAAGTAGAAATAGTTCGCACATACCTACGGCGTTTAAAGTTTGCCAAATTCAAAGTATTGTCAAATATATTAACATGTATGAATGTTATTGAAACGAGAAGTGTGTGTCAAGATCGAGTTGTTTAGTGGTCCATTCTCTTAGCCTACCCCTTAGGGGAAAAGCTGTGATGGATGGTTTAGAGGAGTAGTTACTTACGTTTTATTAAATAAATGTGTTATATTCGATACATATAATAATAATAATCGGATGACTTGTATAGCGCCGTTTTTGTGAAAAATCACCTCAAGGGCGCTGTACAAATTTCAATAATTTCTACAATCTTACTTCTAACTACACACTAGACAAATATAAAAAAACCTATGGCTAAAACAATGGATGCAAATCCACCGGTTCTTTGATCAGCGATACAAAACTATATGTACAATGCATCTGAACAACTAGTGCGGTGCTGCCTAAAAATGTAAATGTACATGCATTTTTTATTTATATAATTTTTTTAAATGAATATGTACAGGACCATACTTACCTGGTAGGTCACTTGATATTAAAGTTAAATATATGTTACCAATTATGTCCTATGCGTGCGAACTGTATCTAAATTTCTCTATAAAAAAAAACAATGTTATTCTCAAGTAACCCCCCAGGTAAGTATGGACCAATATATATGTTCTGCCTGTAGAGAGTACAAATAAAACTACATACATATTTTTACGCGTTCGTTGGTCAAATGCATTGTACGTAAAGTTGCATTGATCGAAGTACCGTCGGATGCAATTTTATGCCATAAGTTGTTATAATGGTTTGTCTAGTCTGCAGTTGGAAGTAAGATTGTAGAAATATAATATCAGATCTGTAATAGAAAAACATTTTTACCGAATTTTTAACATACCAAACATTGGCGCCTTTGATGTGATTTCTCACAAAAACGGCGCTAAATGAATCATTTAAATATTTTATTAGTATTATTAATGCACCCTCATTATATTTGCTGGGTATCTGTAGTACATAGGTATATAATAAACAATTTTGGGCGCAAGTTAAGAGACACTTTTCCGAAAATTTCATTAGGCATATTATGTGACAAAATGTGAGAGAAATAAAGTTCTTTATGTCTTTAAACATTGTTTACGATTATCTACCGGTAATTTGGATTTAATCCGGATATCCGGATTTTGAAAATGAAGAAATCCGAAATTACCAAAACAGCTCCGGATTCGCAGTCCCTAGTCCCGGCAGGAAGGACCAACATGCGGCCGGGCTCTTGTTAATTGAAATTCAGCAGTGGAGGGATAATGAGGCAAGATTGATTATAAGATCTGGCAGAGGTTCGTCACGGGATCACTCGAGAGGTACCAGCCCTTTCAGGGGGGGGGGGGGGGCATGGGTAAACTGTGTCACATGAAACAAATAACTATCTGCATAAGTAAACCATAAATCGGTGGAATATTATTGTTACTTACCCTAAGGGATCTTTCTTGAGAATACAAAATCTTGTCATAAAAAGCAAAAAGGAAGATAGAAATTCAAATTCTGATGTAATTTTTATTACTATAAGTGAAAGGTCTTGTACTTTAGAATGCGATAATTGCAAATTTATAGCGGTTTTTTTTTCGCTTTTGACGGCAGAAATTGTCAAATGCGAATTTAACAGTGGCCGAATAAGTAAATAAATGTTTATTAAATTAAACAAATCACTTTGTGTAAACCCAGTCAGTTTGGACCGTCACTGAAGAACCGATAAGGCGACTTGAGGCATTGGAGATGTGGATAAAGAAGAATACTCAAAATAAGCTGGATGGACAGAGTTATGGTTCGGATGAATAAAGCAAAATGTTATGGTTCGGATGATTAAAGAAAAATAATTTATTAAAACCATAAAAATTTGAAAACTTCAATATCTAGGACACGTGATGCGACATCCGGAGAAGTACGAGATCTTGCCTCTCATAATGCAGAGAAAGATTGCCAGATGACGGGGACCTAGAAGAAGGCGGACTCGTGGCTGAAAAACTTGAGACAGTGGTTTGGCCAGTCTACTGTAGAGCTGTTCCGGGCCGCATTAACAAAGTCCGTATAGCCAAAATGATAGCCAACGTTAGTTGAACGGACAGGGCACGAGAAAGAGAAGAAACCACTATAATCACATGTTATAATTAAATATTATAACATGTGATTATAGTGGTTTACACAAAGTAATTTGTTTCATTTAATTAAAATTATGCCGCAAAGTAATTTTGTAAAAATTGAAGAAATAAATGTTCTCCTGACGAAGGAAGGGTTCTTCCGAAACCGGTAGAGTGTAATTAAAATTAAAGTGGTCTAAAACAAATTTATATATTTTATTGTAAATAAATATTTCTTCAAAAATCTGAAAATCACTTTTTGGCGTCATTTTAATTAAATAAAAACCAATCAATTTTAACACACCGCTTGTTTAAAGAAAAGTATCAACATGTTTCGAAACCATTGATTGATGTAAAACATGTTAATAATTTTGATTAGATATGTGGTGTATACAAAGTGATTTCTTTTCATTTAATTTTTAAAATTGTTGGCTGAACGTAGTGAAGTCGTGTTTTTACTCGAGTTCCATGTCCAGTCCTCTCAAGATGGTAGCTGTGTTTGATACAACCTTTTTATTCCGCCAGAGCGCATGAGCTTTTGCATTGTTCCGAGCTGTCAAGTAGGAATAATCAACATTACGCGGAATGTACTTTTATAAAAGTTGGTAAATAATGTAGTACCTACCTTTTTTAAAGAAAATTTAATATAGCTATTATTTGAATACCCTTTTAAAATAATGTATTAATACATACAAAAAAACAGGGCACTAAAATAGCTCTTCCGTAAAATTTTTCATTAGCCCTTAGATGTTAGAGTATACTAAAATGTCACTAATTTGTAGAATATAAATGCCATTGAAGAAGAAGACAACATATAATAATCTAAATTAAAATATGAAAATGAACAACACACAGAAGAGTAATAAAACATAGTGGTCGCAACTGGGACTCGAACCCAGATCTCACGGGATGTGCGCTCTAAACAAATCAGCAATTGCGATCTATTACGAGACTGTCGTATTTGTCAACTTCTATGTTCATATTTAAATTTCGGAATTAACAATATTATCATCGACTAATGTTTTTTTTCTATATTATTGGCAGCTACTTTTTAAATCGGATATATTTATCCAGACAATATCTAGGTAACAAATACATTCTTTGAATACTTGATTCCAATGAAAAAAAGGTAGCTGCCAATATCATGGAAAAAAAAACATTAGTCGAAGATAATATTGTTAATTCTGAAATTTGAAATATGAAGTTGACAAATATGAGAGTCTCGTAATGGATCGCAAAGGCTGAATTGGTTAGAGCGCCCGTCCCGGTAAGACATGTAGTGAGATCTGGGTTCGAGTCCCAGTTGCGACCATTATGTTTTATTATTTTTCTGTGTTTTGTTCATTTTCATATTTTAATTTAAATTACTATTGTTGTCTTCTTCTTCAATTATATATTACATTGATGGGAATAACCTCCAAAAGTTAAAAAGAGAGTTTTTCTTATAAAAAATTGAATATAATTTCATCTTGTATTATCATTTAGCTTTTTTTACGCAGAAGAGCTGTCAAACTATGGTGAAGCTATAGAGTATAGAGCTGTTGGAAGAATTTATTATTTGGATTATCTTTTTATATGAGTAAGGTACAGCATAACAGTCTCAACTGCTCCCAACCGTCTGAATTTAATGAAACTATTGCTTCGCCACTTAGGGTATTTTGTGAGGCTGAATGTAAAGGGGAGGGGAAGGAGACGGGGAAGAAGAAGTTTATTATGGCTATTCAGATCTGATAAAAAAACTACAGCCATTTCAAACCATTGGATGGCGATCTTTCACCAAGGCGATACTGAGAGTATTTGCCACTCTGGAACGTGCCGAAAGTATGCCATGTATTCTTTAACGTGAATAAATTGTAAAATAACATACACATACAATTAGGGAATTGATCCCGCGACCTCCGGTTTCGTAGCCAAGAATTTTAACAATTAAGCCACGGAGGCAGTCGTATAAATCTCATCAACTTCTCTTGTTGTTTTTATTAATGTTTAAGCTTACTAAAAATGTTGTATGTTTTCTAATTTTAGGTGTATAACAGCATGTTTATTACATTAGTCGACACAAATAATTCACATTCTAAAACTCTATCACAATATTTATAATTTATGAATTCCAATTAATGATCATGATCTCACATAAATTGATAATAATCATCAGGAAACATCGTCCGGCGACACATTTCAAATATGTTGGAATTTATGTGCGAGATAAGATGGTAAGATTAAATAAGGCTGACTCCAATATCTCAAAGGCACTTAAATATACAAATAATAAACAAACTCATTAAAAGAAGAGATGCCGGGGTGTTATATCATTAGTTATATCATTAGTTATATCATTAGTTATATCATTAGTTATATCATTAGTTATAGCAACAAGTTCCAACAATGAATAAATAAATAAGTAAAAATTTACGGCACGAGCCACCAAATCGGCGGCACTTATAACCCGTCAGCCTAATTTGTTCATAGGAATAAGAAATCAGTATCACAGTGAGAAATATGATATAAACAGTGTTAGAAAGAGAAAACACCAAGCTTTATACGCAAATTTAATCACTAAATAAGTAAAATGTAAACGTATATGAATCCAAAGTTTGGAAATGCAAGTTGAAAAAAAATTATGAAATTTTGGGAATTTTTTAAAACTATTTTTACATGACGACAAAAAATGAGGTGACAATAACGTTATCCATACATTTGTCTAATAAAATATGCATTTTGAAGTAAAACTTCTTTACGCACGCTTGAATTAAGGGTATGCTGGCGAATGCGTGACGAGAGCGTAACGAAAAGTATAGTCGGGTGAGGCGAGCGGGCTGTATCACACTGTAGGAGCAAGAGAGAGTAGTGCGCGCGCACACTTTCTTTCTCTCTTCCTCTCACAGCCAGTGCCAGTCAGTAGTAGAAGTTTTATTTAAGTCGTGTGGTCTAAAGCACAATCGTTTTTTTTCCGTTATCAGTAATTTTAGTTAGAAAAAATATAAGATGAGCCATTTTTTTTTAATGTTTACATACAGATGTTTTTATACTTAAAAATTATATGTAAAATTTGAAAGCGTATTTATCACCTTTAAAAAACAGTTTTTAGTTTTCGGATATGTTCAGAAATTTTCCATTTATTTGGATTTTATTGCCAAGCGGAAATATTTGGAGACTTTAACCAAATTTGGTCGAGGCCTGAGGGGATAAATCATGAAGTTACAAATAGTGAATAATTTGTATTCGTTGTTAACAAGACTTCACAACACTCTCAGATTAGACTGTTTGTTTGTTAGCCACAACAAGAACGTTGCAGTAAATAGAGACGGTCCATTGTACTCGTAACGTGATTCATTATGTCTGACAGGCAAAAAAAATGTTGTCAAAAGAATCCACAAAGTAATTCGTTACCCGAGAAATTTGCCAAAAAATCCCAACAATGTTCAAACTTTCTCGACGGACAAAAAATGTATATTAGTCCAACTGATATATTGTTTAGGTTGGGGTGATGTGTAGGCCGGGGAACGTCTTGCGGCAGGATTCTTACCATAGAAAACAAACAAAAAAAACAACCCAAGTCATGAATCAGTGAGAGAGCCTAAAGGACGCGTTTCACCCAATTTGTAAGGAACATAAATTATGTAAATAAAAAGTGGTAGCAACAATTTGGGTCCTATTTTTTTCACGATAGCTAAAATGAGATGTTTTCCTACAACTAACTAACTAACTAACCATCACGCCGTTTCCCCGCCGGGGTAGGCAGAGAGGACGGACCGCCAAACAACTCGGTCTTGGCACACGCTCCTTGCCTCATTCACATTCACACATCTTCTCATACATACTCTTCTATTATTCTGACTCTTGACATGGCCCGACTCAAGTATCTGATTTACTTGATCGTGCCACGTCTTCCTTGGGCGTCCTCGGCTTCTTATACCGTTCACATTCGCGTCATAAATTCTCTTTACACTCCTTTCTTCATTCATTCGCTCAACATGCCCAAACCATCTAAGCGTCCCTTTCTTAATCTTACTTACTACGCTCACATCAGCCTTGCATTCTTTTCGGATCTCCACATTCCTCACACGATCATACATGGTTTTACCACACATACGCCTCAGGGATCTCATTTCTACAGCATTCAGTCTACTTTCATCCTTTCTCTGCCATTTCCACGCTTCACTGCCATACATCAGTAGCTAGCAGTACTCCATTGTGGACTGCTAGCTTCGCTTCTGTGGACAACTTTTTGTTGGCTCCAACGGCGTTCAATCCTCCATTAATGGAGTTACCTGCATTCACCCTTTTTTCGATATCCCTATCAGCCTTCCCATCTCTCGTAAACATACTTCTCAAATATACAAACTCATCCACCTGCTCCAAGTATTCATCATTCACAACTATCTTGCACACCGTCTTCTGACTCTCTCTTTCAAACACCATGACTTTAGACTTACTTACATTCATCATTAATTCATTCTTCATACATACTCGTTCATCCTAGACACGAGAGACTGCAGATCTTTTTACCTACAACCTATATATATATATATATATGATAAGTGCAATAATATGTTCATTAGGCAAAAAAGATTTAGGTATGTTTTCGTTTCGTTTTGTGTTGTGTTTGAAATTTCCCACACCCCTGCAAAAACAGTGTGAAAGTGAGTGGGCAGTGGTACATCTCGCTATAGGTATTTTCAAACACGAAAAAAATATCCAAAAACACCCCGAGGACACATTTAACACGAGTCGTCCTGTTAAAAGGGTAAAAGCGTGGCCGAAAAACGTAAAAAGTTTACATAATGATAAAATATTTCAGTCATTACATTTTCATATGTCACGAAATATTATGTGGTATGAGATATCTATAATGCTGTGAAGTGTATGCTCTTCTGCTTTCATAATAGCAAATACGTTAAAAGTAAGAACTACGGAAGTGACCCGCCAGGTATGTTTGCTGTATCTATTTGTAAATAATAGTTCTAGGTAGAGGCTAAGAAGTCATAATAAAATGTACAGCGCCCTTGAGGTGATTTCTCACAAAAGCGGCGCTCTACAAATTATCCAATTGTAATAATAATAAAATTATCCAATTATTATTAGATACTATTACAATCACATACCCATGGCTTCGTAGTATGTCCTCCGGGTGCAAACTGTATCAAAATTTCTCTAAATAAACAAGTGACCTCCCAAATAAGTATGGTACTTTTTTGTATATTTTCTGCTTGTACAGAGTTTAAATAACACCATATATATATACATTTTTGAAGTAAAATTTCTTTATGCGCGATATGACAAATAATTCATATGTTTTTCGGACGGAAATAACGTTTTCAAACGGAAATGACATTCAGTTATTGGTACAATTACTGCCATCTATGTTTGTTTTTATTTTTAAAGGGTTTATTAATTTCCGAAACTTGGATGAAAAATCAAGAGTATTAAATATAAAAATATTCATAATTTTTATTGCATTCCTCAATACAAGCAATAACGGCCGGTGGTGTAGCTGTGTATCATTCATCTGTAGACAAATGCAATGAACATTATGAATGTAGATTCGCTCTTGATTTTTCATCCAAGTTTCAGAAATTAATAAAAATATTCTAGCGAAGGCGAGAACCCTTTAAAAATAAAAACAAACACAGATGGCAGTAATTGTAACGTTTTAGTAATACCTGCCAAAACAATCGCATAAGTTTTACTTCAACAGCGCGAAAAGGTTAGATGTACTTCGTTAGATGATTTCACACATTTTATTGTTCAAACTTTTTTATTGTATTTTTTTTTACAGAAAAACAGTTTTTTTTTCATGTTAACATTATACCTGCAAAGCTACTGCAATTAGCTTGTCTGCAGGAAAACAGTGTGGGCAAAACATTGTACAATTAAAATGTCTTAAGTATAATACAATACGAAAAAGAAATTTCAATTTAATAAAATGCATAATAAAAACATAAATAAGTATACAAAATAATGGAATACCCATTGTACATATAGTTTTGTATCAGTGATCCTCGAACCAGTGGTTGCAGCCATAAGTTGTTCCTGTGTTTATTCTAGTCTGTAGTAAAACCGTAGAAACAAATTATAAATTTGTACAGCTTCTTGGGGTGAGTTTTCAGAAAAACGGCGCTATACAAATCATCCAAATAACATTATTATTCCTAAAATATTAACAACATGCAACATCGCTCGCCACTAGAGGCACTAATGAAGCGTTTTGCCATCTCAATATACGGAAAATGTCAGAAACTGGTCGTGTTATTATTGTAGAGAGTATCATTTGATGATAGTCAGTGGTTTGAATTCCAGTCGTATTTCCGTTGACCGACATTCCTGAGATCGTCTACCGATAGAGCGATAGGCCCACAGCTGATCATCTCTGACACATCTACACAACACTCGCAGACAAAAGATTATTTTTGCTAATTATTTACAAGCCTATTATGTTATGGGAAACAGTCAACCGTAAAAAAGAAGCCCATAAATAAATATGAAGCCATCATTCTAAAAAAAAAATGTGCATTAGCAAACTTCCTTTTCTTTGTTTATTGTTTTCTTTTTGGATTGATGATATTTGGAACAAATAAACCAACCTTATAGAAATGAAGTGTATTTGATACTTAGACGAAATTAAAAATAAATGATTTCATGTTTCAGACCCATTGACTAGCGGCTGAGAATTAAGGTTCCAAAATGCTTGCAACTGTACAGGGAGGTTCCGATGAGAAAGATCGATTATTGACCTAATATGATATGATCGAATATAAACCTACATTTAAGTAAGCAATAAAAATATTTTATAACATTACATATAATTAAAATGAAAAAGAGCAATAACATATTTTATACACATTCATGTCATTACCAATTCGTTTATAAACTTCCTTACACCATTAATAAACATTCACAGCTTAGGTAACCTATATGAAGAATTAGAATATTTGCATTAGCACCGAAAGAACTTACAAAAAGCTTTTCACATATTTTTTAAGCAATTTATTAGTATATATTTTGTTTCCAAAATTGTAAATTTGAGTTCATTTTAAATAATATGTTTATACTGAATAATTGTTTTGTAACCCATTGTTAAGGTATATGTATCGTAAATAAATAAATAATTATATCAAAGTAAGAAGGCGCAGACGCCCGAGGAAGACATGGCAGGATCAAGGAAACCGGACACTTTTTTTTTTGTAATTCAATATCCTAAGTGTGTGACAACGATTAGTTTACAATACTCTAGTATTTTGTGAAAAAATAAAATGTTACAAGGTTATATGTTGAATAATGTTAGAATTAATAGCACAGTTCATTACTATCCCACGAGAAACTGTAACGATTTTAGGCTTCCTAAAACAAATTTAACAGGAACACAAAACAATATTTATTACAAAGGTTTTAAAATGTTGAATGAACGCCCTGAAGCTAAAAGTCTTACAGTTTTTCGTGGATTATGTCTCAATGTTGTGAAATCCAAATTTTAGTAAGTAGATACCTATTAAATAATATTATAGTAGTCTTAGAATAGAATACATTAGAAATAAAATGTAAAATTTTATAACTAAATAAAATATACTTTAAAAAAAATGATACTTGAGTCGTATCACGTCAGAATACCAGAAGAGTATGTACGAACGTGAATGACTAAAGGCGTGTGTGACAAGACTGCTATTTTCAATTCGGAATGATGTAATGGCATGATGTAAAACCAATACAACAACCTTGTAGTCCGCCTCGGAAGAGTAATCCCTAGTGAGGAGGACGGTGAATAGAGTACATTATTTAGTATTTTTTTTTATCCTGTGCAAATTTAAATCTATAAAAGCCCTCTAAACGTTAAATATTGATGTCTGATTATAAAAGTTCGTCTTTTTTTGTGTTCTATATTATTTCATCTGCGTGCAAGCTACATTTATTTATTTATTTGCTTCCAAGCTACATTTATTTATACGGCACAACATGTGCCATTAACATAATTGACATAACATAAAATAGTACAACAACATGAAGAATAACAGTATAAATGTAAGTTAAATATAAGAAAAAAAATGGTAAAAAGTAAGTAGTAGTGAGGTAATAAGTAGTAGGTAAAATTAAAATTAAAATATAAACATAAAGAGAAAAATATGGTATTAAGTATAAGTATAAAGTGTAAAGTATAAAGTACAAACTATAAAGTATTAAGCAAAAATAAAAAGTTAAAAGTGAGAATGAATTAAAGAAAAAATAAATAAAAAGTTAAATGTAGAAATATAACATGTAAATTAATCTAAATAAACAGTGTTAATGTCAAGTGACCTACCAGGTAAGTATGGTCCTGTATATTTTATGCCTGTAGAGAGTATAAATTATAAATAAATATAAAAATACATTTATTATAAGCAATAATTATTAGCCTGAAACACTCATCAATATTGAAAACTCTCCCGAGAAAAGATATATGTCGCCGACGGGACTCGAACCCGCACCCCTCTGTTTGCCGGACAGGAGCTCTACCATTAAGCTACGGCGGGATACCTCCTACCCGCCAAATGATTCAATATATACCTAGTGTTTCATTCAACAATTATCGCTGATTATATATATATATATATATATATATTTTTTTTTCAATATAAAAATACATGTACATGTTAAGGCAGCATTGCGTTCATTGGTCAATGCATTGTACATATAGCATTGTACATCAGTGATCCAAGAACCGGTGGATGCAATATTTTAGCCATAGATAAGTTGTTATAATGTTTTGTCTAGTCTGTAGTTGTAAAATTATATTATAAATTTGTAGAGCGCCCTTGAGGTGAATTTTCATAAAAATGGCGCAATACAAATCATTTTCTTCGTCCTCGCTCGATGGAAATGCAGCCAAGATGATGAGAAGCGAAATGATCTGCGTACCCCTTCAAGAATGTAAAAGTGCACCATCTGCTGCAGAAGAAGGCAGCATTAAGCAGAGTAAAGTTCCTCTCCCCCTCTCCCCCTGCCCCCTGGACGAGCGCTTACCTGCCTAATTTATAAACAAAGGAATGTGTTGGCGAACGGGGCGCCTCTCCGCACGACAGATTACACTCGATAGGCGATAAGATGGTCCGGGGGCGCGCGCCCGTCTGGGCCCCCCGGGGATTTACTGCCGGCGGCGCCAGCCCCGCACCCCCATCGGATCAGCCTCACGAGCCTCACCATTCCCCGCCAACCAACTAACCAACAGTTGGCGCGTCTCACATTTGTGCTTGATGAGGCATCACACCGTATCTGAGTCCCAGAATGTCTTTGATGGATGTGTAGATATAGCCACATAATTAAATCGTCTAATTGTCATAACAGTTCTCATGCGTTTAAGGGATAATGTAACTTTCAACCGGTTATGTAGTTTTGACCTTTAACTGGCTTTGACAGTAAGGCAGCTCCCTCATGGTCCGGTAAGGAATCGACATAAACCGAGTGCTGTAAGACTGTACACTAAAGTAAAGTTCGCTAAAGTTCAGTCAATTGTCAACAATCTTTTCTGCGTAGGGTCTTTACAGCACACCGTGGTCCAGGGGGTTAAGACTTTCGACTCGCAATCCGAAATTCGCGGGTTCGAACCCAGCGTGCGCAAATACATTTTATTATATTAATTTGTGTTATTTCACAATAAATTAATTCAAAACAATATGTAGTATATTTGCGGCACGATCCAAAGTGGAAGATACTCTCAGTATCGTCCTGGTGTAAGACCACCATTCTGAATTGAAACGTTGCTTGAAATGGCTTAAGCCGCATTTGGTGACTCGATCTGAATAGCCAGGTACTTCCCCACCTTCTCATTCCTATCAACTTCCCTTCCCCACTACCTTCAGCCTCACTACATACCCCAATTGGGGTGTCAGAGTCTTAGGTACTTGTTCCAGACGGAAGCAGCTGGGACTCTTGTGCAGTATTCATAAAAAACACAAAAAACATTAAAAAAGCTATGGATGGATTAATATTAAAAATAACCAACCATAATAGTGGAACACTTTACTGCGAAGAGAAATTAGTGTTTAGTGAACGCAAAATATCTTGAAAATGTAATTTCGTGATGACAGAGCTGAAAAATCTGATTTAGATTTAAAACTGATAAGTAAACAAATTACAATTGAATACTAACAAATAGGTTCATATTACTATGATATTGGGATGAGGTTGGGATTCTATTCTCAATGCAACAGTGTTATATCTATATTGATTTTGTGATGATTAAAACTATTAATAATAAATTAATAAACAAAAAATCCAAATATTCGAATAATTGGAGCAATATTATTGGAGATATACCTAAAACAATTTTAAAAAGTTGCATCCCTCGTTTTAAATTACTCATTTTCGATTCGTTACCTTCATAAAGCCACGGTCAAACGATTAATATCCGCGTAACAATGAATCGGTGCACATCTGAAAAGGTCATTGATGTGCAATAAAAACAAAGTCGGAGACAGAACCGATCCCTGTGGGACGCCAGCGTTTATCGAATGCGAGGAAGAGGTGAAACCGTCAGGCTGTGATCGCTCGCTTGTTACACACTCGATCGTACGCTTTCTCGCAGCTACTATTCAAATAGCAGAGTCAAAGTCGCTCCGTGTGACAGTAACTTAAAGCTCACTAAATGGTGGGCGAGACGTTTCGAACCGCGAAGACGCTGCATCATGGCTGTCCAGGCCCAATCACGGAACAATGGTTCGGGAACCGTCATCGTCACCCGGTAAATATGGTGGTATGAGAGCTCTGATGATAAGTAATGAAAATGAGTGGCCACGGTGTTACGGAACAGTGTTTTACATTCAGTTGTACATACACATCATTGTATGGATGTGACGGGATCAATGAACACACAATCCCTAGAAGATGATCCATACTGATTTTAAAGAATTGGCTGTGCTTTACTTACGTTAGACCTTTTGATTCGTCTCAGATGAAAGTAATACTCTTAATATATTTTATTCAGGAAAGAATTTCGATACACCTTTAATTTTTTTTTTGATTAATTTTGTACAGCGCCCTTGAGGTGATTTTTACAAAAACGGCGCTATACAAGTCATCCAATTATTATTATTATTATTATTATTACCCCAGCAGAAAGGAATAATTTATAGATTTATTGTTTGGGAGGCAGGTGTGGGCACCGCCACCCCGGTATTGAATTATTAATACCCCTGTCTTAGGGTTTAGCAGGGTTGCCCGGGTTCATTGGGTCAAGTTTATCTAGGTCTTGGCGGCGGATCCGTTTGCTCACCTACTGCGTAGCGGGCCGGATCGGGAGAGACTGGTTGAGGGAAGCCTAACCTAGACCTCTCCAACCGGGCTCTCGACCGATCGGCTTGGACCACAGTGGGACGAATGGATTCGTACGTCATTTTTCTTTCTCCGTCCTTTCTCTAAAAATTCCATCCACCCAGCAACCCCAAAGATGACATAGGTCCTGAGGATTTTTTTTCCCTCAGGGCCTCCTGTAAGGAGCTAAGGTAAAACATAGATAGTAAAACACGATATAGTTATAAAATCAGTATTGGGAAGTGTGAAAGTGTCATTAATTCAGTTTAAAATGTTCACAGGTTGCATAGTTTACGATTCATCTTTTGGTAGGTAGATATGTCAAACAACAATAATTAGAAATAAATGCATAAAGTCACAGCTGTAACGCCCTTCTATAGGATTATGTCTTCAGTGCACAGTTCGGTAAAGAATTCTTATTAGACAATAGAAAAAAACCTTAATTTGACAAATGAATGAAAACATCGAAGAGGTGGATGTTGATTGAATACGTTAAAACGGTTAAAAACGGGACTGAAGTTCTTCCGAACAAATTATTCTTACATGTTCCCGCCAATAAACATTAAAACCCTGTTAATTTGTTCGTAAGTACTTCAGTCCCGTTTTTAACCGTTTTTACGAATAAAATGATCGTATTTTAGAATAACATTTTTCTCCGTGTAATTTTGTATTTTGCCAAGATGTTTTCAGGTGTTTTCAATTATAGCAGATAACAGCGTTAATTAAGTGTCCTCCCAGGTAAGTACACAGAGAAAAATGTTATTCGAAAAAACGATCATTTTAATAGTAAAAACGGTTAAAAACAGGACTGAAGTTCATACGAACAAATTAACAGGGTTTCAATGTCTATTGGCGGGAACATGTAAGAATAACTTGTTCGGAAGAACTTCAGAAGTCCCGTTTTTAATCGTTTTTACTATTAAAATTATCGTTTTTTCGAATAACATTTTTCTTCGTGTATAGTTATGTATAGTTTTTGCCTGTACAAGAGTATAAATAACACAATATATGTACATTTTACGCAGCATCGCTACAGCGATATTGGTCAATACTTGCATCGTACATATGTGTAGTTTTATCAGCGATCGTTTTTTATTTTATTTTTATAGTGAACACCTCACAGGAGTCTCCACTGCTCCCGTCTGGAGCCAGTGAGACTATGGCATTCCCAATCGAGGTATGTAGTGTGGCTGAAGGTAAGTGGTCAAGGGAAGGAGATGGGGGAGAGGAAGATAGGGAAGTACCTGGCTATTCAGACCTAGTCACTAAACACGTTTCAAACAACGTTTCAATTCTGAATAGTGGTCTTACAAAAGGGCGATACTGAGAGTATCTCCCACTCTGGAACGTGCCGCAAATATAGTATATATTATTTTTAATTAATTAATTGTGAAACGAACCGATGAATCGGTGTATGCAATATTTTAGCCACAAGATGCGAACACGATACGTACAGTTACTGATTATTAACATTGTTTCGTATTATTGGAACTTATTATCTACTAGCTGTCCCGCCCACGCGTTGCTGTGGCTAACGAAACACAACGACATCTACTGGATGGTTACCTAACCTAGATAACCAAGTGTTGTTTCAATAAATTAACTCACACCGCCATCTGTCAGAAACTTATGGAACTTACGAATAATATCAAATCATTGTCCCATAACAAACGTTTAATGAAATTTGATTCGCAATAATAAATATTGAGGTCAAGCGAGATAAAATCTATCCTATAAGCCAAATTTCATCAAAATCGGTTAAGTAGTTTCGGAGTTTATCCAGGACGAGACGCGAGATTTTTATATTATCTAAGTAAACTAATGCAATAATTTGTAATATGTACGTTCGAGAATAGAAAAAAATAAATAAACATATCATCGAAATATGTTTATTATCATTCATTGTTATATCGCATATATATTAATATAGCGCCATAATATTTATTGGAACCCACATTCGACGTGTCTGCAGTCTGGAGCACGCGCACCTACCACAATAAAATAAAATCCTCTCTCAGATATAAATCTTGTCTAGGAGGTCTGGGAATATCTAAATTTGTACCAACACAGAAACACACAAAAAATAACAATAGCTTCGGAAAACAAAGAGCGTCTTCTTATTGGGTGGGTATTTAAGATAGGCGTCGTAAAAGCATAAAGGCCCAAACCTCGAGTAGGGCAGTACATAGCACAGTAGACCCGTTCTTTATGTGGCGCGTTTATGCGCATCGATTGTCGTAGGGGGATCGGAATTTTACCGCCCGTCGGGGGGTTTTTTGTACCGGACAAAAATCACAAAAATGCTCGGATTCTGTACGTGGAGCTGGTTGCGGACGGATTTGTTGCATCGCCGCACGTTTACGGGACCGTGCCGGGGAAAAAATGCATTGTGAGACGCAGCACCTCGCCGTTTTTTTCCGAGCCCCCTTTGTTTTTGGTTCCCATAAGAACGGCGATAGGAAGTAAAAAAATAAAATGACAAGATTGACTGCGTGGTCCGCGGGTGCAGTTCAGAATTTGTCCCCTCTGCCGGATGTCACCAATCCATGCAGTACCTATTAACCGATTTGATGAAGGGACCTTGCTTTCGGCATTCTATCCTCAGCTGCTATCCTTAAACCATAACTTTATTAACCTAAAATACATAAAGATATTAAACCTAAGTACGCCAGTTCGCGGACGCCGCTCATAATTTGTCTACCGGAACCCGGTGCGAGATGTCATCGGGCCACAGATTGCTGGTCGACTTGTTGATTGGTCTATGGCTCGTGGCGCTCTGTCCTACGCCCTAATAATAATAGAAATATTTGGATGATTTTTATAGCGCCATTTTTTTGTGAAAAATCACCTCAAGGGTGCTGTACAAATTGATAATATATTTCTATAACCTTACCTCTAACTACAGACCGATTAAATCATTATAACAAGTCTTGCCTAAAAAAATGGCATCCACCGGTTCAAAGATCGCTGATAAAAAACTATATGATAAAAATGTATATTTTTTTTTATTTTTTTTTTTTTATTAATAATTTTTTTTGTCACATACATGTTACAATAAAAGATTTATTTTATTTTTATAAACAGTAAAAAGCGAGAGCAATGTAGTTGTGTAGACAAAATATTTAAAAAAAATAAAATAAACTAAATAGACTTAAAAAACAGAAAAATATAAAAAAAAGAAAAATATATGTACATATGTATGCATGTATATGTATATATATGTATTTATATATATGTTGTTTTATTTATACATGTTATTGCAGTAGAAAATATACAGGAACATACACTACTATATTAACCTAAAAACATGAGATTTTGGTAAAAGGGTACACAGTTAACTGACAAGTACAAGCGCGGATCCACGGTTTTGTTCAATACAGCTGAATTTAAGGATTTCACCGAGCCTCGAATTGATTTCTTACTGGATGTTGTGCAAGACCTTGTCTCATGGTATAGGTAGGATGTCGGATAGAGTATCATATTCTGCTCTACTTTATCAGTGACCCTAATGCTCTGAAATCATAACAATCACGTTGCATAATGGCTGCAGAGATTTGTTCTATTTGGCCTTCTCCATAGTAGAACAATTCATAAAATGATGAAACTGAACAAAATTAATGATGCGTTGGTTTGGTGTAACCACATAACATTGCCCAAATAGGAATATGGAGATCCGAAAATAAGGTAAGGCCAATGAAATGTCGTAATGAACAAGATGAATATTTATTTTTTATTATTACATTTTTCCCTAAATTTTTCCTAAGTACATTTAAGTTTACAAATTATAACTTAAAAATATATTTATTTATTTTAGGAAAAGTTGACAGCAAATCTGAGATTATACAAAGTTATGTTAGTAAGATAGTTAATTATGCCAATTATGAACTTTCCACTGATGATAGTAAATGATAAGTTGTGACATTGTAGGGTTGTTTACTTAATTAAATTATTTTCTAGTTACAATATGTGAAAAGGTGGGAAGGGGGGAGGAAACATGTGATTAGGATTAAGAGGCAAAGGACGAGATATGTAGGGAATAAACTTCTACTTTGAGTCATGTTGCTTAGTGAATTTTTCATTTTATGTCGCGTAAAGTCGAGTTAAAAATCTCAGTATGGTAATAATTTAAGTTAAATGAATGTGTGGATCTGTAGATAAATGAGTTTTGTTTGGAGTTGGTCTTGCAAAGAGGGATATTAAAAGTAAGCGACTGTCTGTTGTTGCGATTTGAAACATGGAATGATAGGCGTTGGAGAAGATCGGGGCTATTGATTAAGTTATGTGTGATTTTAAATAACATTACCGAATCTGCTATATTTCTTCGGCAAGTGAACGTCTGTAGGTACATTGAAGATCTTTTGCAAAGTCTTCATTACTGACATGAGATCGGAAAGAGCGGAAGTTAAGGTAACTTAAAAATCTATTTTGAACACTTTCAATTCTATTTTTATGTATTGTATAGCCTGGGTTCCACACTTGATGTGTACCTATTGTTGACCTAAAGCCTGGAATGGACTGCCACATGGTTCAAGAATGATCACATACTTAAAATTCACATTTCAGACAATCATATTCATAAAGCAAAAAACCTAAAACCTTTACCATCACCTTCTCAGCCCGCCACATTATAATTAACTAACGTATAAAATAGTAAACAAATTCTTATTTGTGAGTTATCTGTACATGTAATTTCATACAAATTCTCTAGTCCCAAAAAGTCCTAAATTCTCAAGTCTTTCAAAATAACTTCAATTTATTAATCTCAATTTTTGGCAGTAATCTATATATATAAAAATGAATCCCTATTTCCCTTGGTCACGCCATAACTTCAGAATGCCTTTACCTAATTCATTCAACTTTTTTTTGTAAGTTTTCTAATACTTGGAAGAAGGTTCTTACGGAAAGAAAAAATAAGAAAACTGCGCAGAAAGTTGGATAATTTTAGAAAACTTAACGACTACAATTTTAACTTCGTATACGTTAGACAGTTCGCGAGTTTGATAGATAGAGATATTTCCTTTACTATTCATCCGATCCCCACCTTCCTCTTCCCCATCTCCTTCCTTTCCCCACTTACCTTCAGCCTCATAACATACCCCAATTGGGGATGCCATGGTCTCACTGGCTCCAGACGGGAGCAATTGGGGCTCTTGTGAGGTATTGACTATAAAAATAAAAATTAAACAGCAAAAATAAACTAAATTCGTTTTTGTGTTGAAAAATAGGTACCTACAGACGGTGTGCGTTGCGTTTATGTGACGAATAAAGAGCATTTTAATGGCGGTCCTATGCCGATCCCGCGCCGTGTGGGAAGTGAAAAGTGCCATAGAAACCGAACTGAAGCTCTAATGTTTCCGGAAATCGTATAAACTAACCAAGTGCGTCTTTATTACGGGTCCTCCCAAATAAAATGTGGCTCAGAGCGACTTCTATCAACTTACATCTAAATTGCTTCGTCCCAAACTAAATTCTATTTCTTTTGACGAAATGAAACTATTTTAGTGGTGTATTTATAAAAGAGGAATATTAGGTATTATAAAGTAGGTGTACCGTTAAATTAATAATATATTATATTACATATTCAATACCAGGATGCTGTGTGGAGGGTCTTTTTAGAAAAGGGATAGGAAGTTCTGCGAAGGAAAAAGGTATGAGGGTGCAAAGAAATCTTAGGGTCCAGTCCAGGAGTCCTTCCGGAGATATGGAAAGGTCTCTCTCAACCAATGCGTGGGCAGACGCATCTGCCGTAAAGACCCGGACAAACCTCACTCCAACCCATATTAAATCACCAAACGTAGCCAACCACTTGGGGTGACCTGCAGCAGAAATGTTGGTTATCAAATACATTGTTTCCGTGTCGGCGGTACTCATACACGCCTTCCAAATTTTATTCCAAGACTTATTTCATTTCATAAAATTATATAAATATAAATTAGTGTATGCTTGCGTGAAGTAAAATATTCCTACGTAATTCTGCGTAATGTTTAAAATTCAAATGAAATTTTAATTTTCAAAATTGGAACTGATTAAATCATATCTGAGAAAGCGATACAGGCGGTATCCACTAAAATAATTATATTTATAAAAAAAAATAATAGCTAATATTTTTGTAATTGAAGTGGGCATTTCTTTTGTTAACATTTAAAAAAAAATCTAGATCTGAATAATGATTTTTAAGTCTGCTGCGGTGTTCGTTCGAATTAAAATGTTTAATTTTGTCCCCTGATGAGGCTCGTGTTGAGCTAAACCGGTCGGTATTGATAAAATAAATAAATTCGTGGTCATAAAAAAGTAATTGTTTTATTTTATTAAATATGTCAAACCACAAAAGTGACTGCTTTCTACCAAAAAATTAGTAAAGTACATTGTACATAAGAATAATAAAAGAACACTGTTCCTTTCAACCAATCACACGATATGAATAAAAGGTTTCAAAAACCTCGACAAATTATAAAGAAACATGATCATTCAAATTCCCTTTGTCGAATAGTTATCTTTAGAATCTTAATCCTCACAGCGTTGTTACCAGAAAAACTAATAGAGATGAACCAGCGTCTTGGGGTCACGTCTTCCCGTCAGAAAAAAGTTGACACGCTGTCAATAGCGTCACGAGAAATTTATATTAGCATTGTAAATACTCAGGCGCCAGGGTAATATATCACCAAAACTAATGCCAACATGACACGAGTGTCTCCCGATGGATCGGATACCGATATAGGCAACTAGAAACAAGAAATTAAAACAGTTCTTGGAAACGAAGAGTAGGACTGTCAACCAACACCCTAACAATGTATACCAGAGATCTGGTTCGCCCTCCCGAATGGTTCAACACTTAAAACTGGGATATGTGTCGTTCGAATGACACTATTTTTCATCTCTCCCTACAGTCGAAATTTAAAACATGTGCTGCTGCGTCGCTTGGATGTGTACGACCAATTACGAGAAGTTTTGTCGTGCTTTATGAGGTTTTAAATTTTAAATGTTAAACTAATAAATAAAGCGTTTTGGGCTGTAATTAATTAATATTAGTTTGTCTAAGAATAAAATGATATATTGACTATTTTAGATGGGACACATACGGTGGGAAACTAATTGAAATGAGAGGAAAACTGATATTTTAGTGGAAAGTTAGGCAACAAAAAAATGTATTATGTGTTATAAGAATAGTATTATGCTTACATTTCATTATTGAGGTATGTTGTTATAGCCGTTTAATAAATATACTCCGTGCTGTTGCAGTCTTGGAAGGCGAGTACCGCCGCCCCGGGAAAAAATTATTGGATAATAAACACCTCTGTCACAGGTCACCCCAAGTGGTTCGCTACGTTTGGTGAGTCAGCAAAGGGTTCATGGGGTGAGGTTTGTCTGGGATTTGGCGGTACTAGGCGGGATCGGGAGGGACGGTTGAAGGTGACCTTTCGACCTCTCCTGCAGGGTTCTCTCGGAACATCGCCTTGCACCGCAGTGGGAAGTTTGGATTCATATGTCTGTTACTTCTGGATACATAGACACCCAAAATTCCTACCTGCCCCTTATATGGTTTTCCTTCCCATAATTTCCTCTCCTTCGTTTACTAAAAAGACCATCCAACCAGCATCTCCAGCATAAATATATAATAAAATTAAAATTAAATCATATAAATCAAAATTCAATTTAAGCTAATAATACTAAATTAAAATCAAAATAAATAATATAATCACAAACACAAGTAGGTATTCCTTCCTTCGTAAATTCTAACAATTAAGAGGGTAGTACCAGATAATACCGGAAATTTGTTTCTTTTAAATCAAATTCTGGACGTATTTACTCTATTAAAAAAAAAGACATAAATTGATTTTGAAAGATTATTATTTTATCAAGTAAACGCATTTATAAAATTTTGAAAAACTAAGTTTATTTTTAATATACTAAGGTTATACCGTTGGTCGTTGGCAGATTTGTTCAATTTTCAAACGACTTATTGTATTATACAACACACATTTCAAATCATATAATCATAAACAGAATAAATCAATTAATAACACATTTTACAGATTTTTAATTTTAGTTAAATTAAAACCATTAAAAAATAAATCCGAGAACGTGTTTCGTGACGAAAACACCTAAGTTTTTTCTATTTATTTAAAGTCTTACAAACTAAAATATTTCAGAATTTTTTTACACACTTATTTTATTTAAGCATTATTTGATAAATCATCTCTATGATCATAAATACTTACGATCAAAAAAATACTTACAAGAAGTACACAATATTTAATAATTTATCATCATACGTTTTGAGCTTTTTATTGCTTACTTGAATGTAGGTATATATTAAAGCATGTTTTGATTGAAATAAATCGACATTAAAAAAAATTGATACAGGTAATAATCGATCTTTCTCATCGGAACCTCCCCGTACAGTTGCAAGCATTTTTAAACTTTTATTCTCAGCCGCTGGTCAATGGCTCTTAAGATGTTGTTCGGTTGACTGTGAAGTCAGCAACCAGACCAATGAGCGTGATGCTGCGTTAAAATGTAGATATATTATTATGTATTTATATTCTGTTGTTTGGCGGTCGATCCTTTCTGCCTACCACTGCGAGGAAACGGCGTGTATGTTTAATAATTAATAAGATATAAAAATAAAATGAAAACTTAATATTAAACCTATTTTTTGGTACCTAGGAAAGAATTGGCGCAGAAATGTAACTGAAAAGTCCAGCACTCTAGCCAGTATGTCAACAATATCAATAACACTTGTTAGAACAGAACACTCTAAATAATAATGGAGAGTGTCGCTATTCCAAAGTCTCTGTTGGTGGAGACGTCTGGAGTTCTGGAGGTGTATCCCGGGGGAGATTCTCTGACACGAGTGGGTTCCTGGCAGAGGTAGCACATAAGTAATCGGTACCACAATACCTCGTTATCTGCTCGACTATTATGTACGACATCTTTACAAACTAGCTAACGAAATACGCTTTTTGTACACAATTTATTTGGGAACATTGTTTTGACATCTATTTTAGAAATGAAAGTCGAGTAGCTACTTATTTAGTTATACAAGAAGCTTCTTGTTATTCCTCAAGGAGTTAAGGAGGCAAAAGAGATGTACTTTAATAGTTAAAAACAATAATAATTCTTACGAGAAAAAAATCACCAAAAACTGCATTGATGATTTTATTTTAAAGTAGTAAAATAATAATACTAAGTTACTAATAATTTTAATTAATGAAGACAATATTAGCGCAACTCAATCGAAAATCTGAAATAGAAAAATGGACCCAGAGTGGCTGTATCTTTTTCTGATTTTTCTGTTTCAGATTTTTAATTAAGTTTCGCTAATATTGTCTTAATTAATTAAAATTATTATAATTTGATGTTTTACCCATTAAGTTAAAAATAAAAATAATCGAAGTCTATGTAATAGTATATAGGTTAAATGTATAAATTAGGTTGTGACGGCGCTGTAGAAATCATCCCATCTTAACGTTTTTATTATATCATTGAAGAAGATAATACTAATAAATCTATACGAAATATGAATAGAACAAGACACAGGAAAATAAAAATAATAAAGACCCGAAATTAACAGTTGCGAAGTTTGTATGCGAAAATCGTAATTTTCGATTTTTGGAAAATATCGCGAATTATTTTTTTTCAAGCGATATTCTTGTAAAAATATTTAAAAAAAAACTGAAAGTAATAATAAATAACGTTTGAAAATTTCTTTTTTTCGGTTTTGACAATCTTTGTACAACTTTAAAAAAAAGTTACGTCACTTTTCGTTGAAAAATGCAAAAAAGTGAGCATAACATGACTGTAAAAACAAAACTTTGTAAAAATATCACCAGGTCATATTTTATTAGGTTTCATTATGATCTTATTTTCAGGTAGGTAGGAACCTAGTTAGTAGTTATAGGCAATTTGACTAATCACAGAAGCCTATAGAAGGGATGTTGTAGCTTTAATAAGTTATCAGGAACAAAACCTCCTATAATAATAATAATAGCATAGATTTTTAAAATATTTATATTGAGGGATCAGTAGGATTTATCGGTCAAATTAGGAATTCCACAGAGCCGAACCCTCTGATATGAAAATATCTGGAGACGGTGAATTATATTCCCATTTAATAGTTTGGTAGATTAACGTGTTGTTCTTGTATTGTTTTGTATTAATTATACTTATATAATACACTTGCATAACGTGGATTTACTAGATGATCATTTATATGGAAAAGTGTATGAAAGGGTTTAGTTTTTCCTATGGGAAAAACTAAACCCGTTCCTGTAAATCTGGTGAATAAAAAAAGATAGTGCTTTTGAGGAAAGAAAAAAAATCAAAACAACAAAATTGTACAGCGCCCGTGAGACCATTCTTATAAACTCTGTGATTTACAAATCATCAAAACATTATTATTATTTAAGACTAGAAACATATCTTTATATATTATTTCAGTTTATTTTGAAGATTTGTATTTCACCAAGTAACAAATTTTGTGAAATAAAACACTTCAAAACAAAAGTTCTAGAAGTTGTTACATAGTTTATTCCCAAGAAATAAATAAAAAAACTAATTTACTTCAACTACCTGTCTAGCAGTCCAGACATGGTTTGAATAATATTTTAATAGCATTTTATTATGTGTTAAAAAAACACATAATATAAGGAATTTGTTAAAATACATGATATATTTTTTGCATTCGAAATGAACACACAATTTCGAGGTACCTACAGACAGAAAAATAGATAAATATTATACCTGTGCAGGGTATTGAAGAAAAAAATGACAAAAAACAGGGCCAAATAAAATGTGTCAAGTGGCACATAAAAAAGGATAAAATACGAACCTATTACGGTGTAAATCGATACAAGCAAGTTGGTACTATTGAAGGTAGACTGCAGAGATGCACAAACCACACTACTCAAGACACGAAAAAAAATCGTATTGAGTGTCTGGCCTTTATGAGGCGAGGATTTGACAGTAATAGCAGAGAAAAAAAGATATCACGTTACGGAGTACGTAAGGGCCCGGACAGATTAGCGCCAGCCATTTCTCAGCCCGAATTCGGGGACAAGTCATAAAAACACTATTTAAAAGGAATTTACAACCCACGGAGATGATGATGAATCCCTGATAGGAATGTTGCGATACATTATCTACTATTATTGGGTTGTAAGTTGTGAATTGTGCGTCCTGTTGGCAAATCCGTGATGTTTTGCATCAACATCTATGCGATTTTCAACGTGTAATTCATACATTTATTAAAATAACTAACTAAATTAATTATTTCGCTAATTGATGAATAATGTGACAAGAACTTCATTAAAAAAGTTTGATAATATCGATAAACGGAAATTTGAAATGCTGTAAACGACAAAATAAATTCAAAAATGAATTAAGTAAGTGATTTTTTCTGCTTTCTTTCTCGTTCGATCTGTGTCGTCGAAATATTTCTAGAAAAATTAGTGTTTCGTGCATTTTTAGAGGTCTTTTGTCTGGAAAATTAAAAATAAATTATATTTCGTTATTTACTAAAAATAGCAAATATTCTGAAAGATCAATCTATTTATAATAAAAAAATGCAAAGATTGAATAAATAATAATAAAAATTCATAATTATTATAGGTCTACAAAATAAGGTGATATAATTTTTACTAAACAGCATTTAAATTTCATTTAAAGAGAAAAACTGTTTTTCAGTTTAGGTACATCAGAAATACAGTTTGGTACGAATTTTTTAAATAAGAATAATAATTGGATACCTTGTATTGCGGCGTTTTTTTTATAGAGATTTGGAAAAATATTTGTACAGCGCAAAAGCAATAACCCGAATTTTGATAAAAATAAATCCATTTTTTCTGAAAAATTATGCGAATTTTTCTGGTCTCTAAATCCAACGAATAGCTAATAAGCAAGAAGATACTGCCTCTTGTTGTATATTATATTTTAGTTATAATGTTCTTGGTTTGTCCTGTTGATTATTATTATCTATTATTTTTTTAATGTAATTATATAAGTATGTGATTGATATATTGATGTAGCTATTCCAAATTACTGTAATATTGAAAAATCTGTTTCTGAAAATTGTTTGTATTAATTATACTTATATAAGTAGAAACAATTTTCAGAAACAGATTTTTCAATATTACAGTAATTTGGAATAGCTACATCAATGATATAAGTTATTTTTTAAATTTTGTCATGTAAAACTATATCAGGTCTATTATGACTTATTGTTCTGTCTGTTAGTATAGTTTTATCATAATATATTTTATAAAATTCATTTAATATGGTACTATATTATTGGCATTCAATCAAGTTATGTTTAATTACTAAAATTGTGTGTTTTTTTTTGTAAAACCTGGTTGTGCCTAAATGTATACTCGGATGGCGCTAATACGGAACATCCCGGAATAATATGTTCTATAGTTTCCGGAAAAGCCATTTATTTTCTACATAAATCATCAATTTGATTTGTATCTTTGATTATATGCTTCCTATAATTTTTAGTATTAATGACTCTATCTTGAATTGCAAGCATACATCCTTCTATTTCTGCGCTCAACTCTCCAATATTCAACCATTTGTTTGACGAAAGTTTGTCAACATACGTTTGGTTGAGATGAAATAAGTGTTTTGCGTGAATAATTTTATTTGACCAGGAATCTAATAATTACTGGTCGGTATTTATAAAAATGTTGGCATTCTCGCCGTATAAATTTAAAGGTGTAATATTTCTATCTGCCTTGCTAATTATTTTGTGCATTTCTGAGATATTAGCTTTCCTATGGACAAAACATTCTTAACATTTCTACCTGATTGTGTTTCAAAGAAGTTATTTTGACTATACCTCTACCTCCTAAATTTCTAGGTAAATTAATTCGTTCTATAGCTGAATTTGGATGATGGCAATTAAACTTTGTTAACGTAGTTTTAATTAATCGTTCTAAGCTATCTAAATCTGTATTGGACCATTTAATTATGCCAAATGAGTTAATACAGGTATTGCCCAACAAATTAACGCCTTTACTTAATTTTTAGCAGATTTATAATATTTCTGATCCTTTTCTTTGTATTATTAACTAAAATCATAAAATTACACCTTACAACTTAGACCTAGGAACTTTGTGTATCTGTCGAAGAAAGCTACAAGGTAACTAGCGGTAGGTAACCCGACCGAGGGAACATTTCCATCACGAAAGTTTTCCTTTTTCGAGACATATTTTCCGACAAGACGAGCCGAGAGAGATTTCCTTGTAACCGTTCCGCGTACACTCCGGTCCGCGGTGCGGCCGGCTCCGTCCATAAATAACGCGGCGGCCGCAAATCAAACCGCGTGCGCGACGGACATTTAGCGAGAAGTGGGGACATTTACGGGGCGGCATTAAACTGACGTCTATTCAGTGGAATCAAGCGGTAAGTCCACTGTGAGCCGACTTCCAGCCAGCCATTATGCGGAGTACAACTCTTATGGAGTGATGTGCTCTGAGTGAAGATGTTGTGAGTGCAACTCTTATGGAGTGAAGTGCTCTGAGTGAAGATGTTTGCAACCAACTCATCGCTATTGTATAGGATCACACCGTCTTCTGGTAATGGTTGAGTAGAACTCTTGTATTGGTGGCTTCACTGCGGAAACTTAAAATGTTGTATGTGAAGACGTTTACAACGCACTCCCAGTCATTATACGGTCGCGTGCAACTCTTGTAAAGTTAACAGAGGATCTTATGGAAATGTCTTGAGTGCAAATGTTTGCAACGTTGATGATACCTCTACTCCTAGAAAGAACACACGGTCTCCTGGTAAGGGTTAAGTGGAACTCATGTATTTAACTTATAAAATTATCATGTTGTGAGTGAAAACGTTTATGACGCACTCCCATTGGCATTGTACGTCCAACTCTTGTAAAGTCAACACAAGACCTTATGGAGATATAAAGCCTGAAGGAGTATGATTGCAACATTGATGATAACTCTATGAGTATATAATTGAGCCCTTGCCCCTAATAATGTAACCAAAAAACCCTCAGTGTTTAGTTAATAATAATAATATTTGGATGGCTTGTATAGCTCCGTTTTTGTGAAAAATAACCTCAAGGACGCTGTACAAATTTCAATAACTAACTAACTACACACTAGACAAACGTAAAAAACCTATGGCTAAAACATTGCATCCACCGGTTCTTCGATCAGCGATACAAAACTATATGTACAATGCATCTAACCAATTAACGCGATGCTGCCTAAAAATGTACATGTACATGTATTTATTTATTTAATTTTTATTATGAAAATATACAGTACCATACTTACCTGGTGGGTCACTTGAGATTAAAATTTAAAGATGTTTATTTAGATACAGTTTGCGCGCAGAGGAGATAATGGCGAACACAGTTCTTGGAAAAGTCATTATTTAATCCTGGTATATATTTTAATACTAATATATAATATGTTCTTTAATGAAAGTGTTTGGAAAAAGCTAAATTAATTGATGGGATTGTACAGTAGTACAAGAATTTGATTGGAATATTTATTTTCTGAAATGAAGTCTCTCGTTAAGCGACGGATGCTGTGAAGGCTTCGAATGATGTTAATCTAATAAGAAAATGTGATTAAGATATATTATAGGCAATACACGATACAGATACATTTATTTAATTTAAGGGTATGAGAGTAAAAATAATTAGGTTTTTAGTTTTGACCTAAATTCGGTTGGGCTTGTTATGCATCTAAGTTCCGGGGGGAGTTTGTTCTAAGCTTAGGCCCAGATACTTAGAATGCGCGATCTCCAAACTTAGTATTCGGCTTTCGTTTAGGTTCTATCAGTCTACCTAGAGCTGATGATGTTGCTGATCTAAGGGTTGACTGCCTTGGACTAGTGTTTTCCGGGACGCATAGTTCAGAGATATAAAGTGGGGTCATTTCATTGATGTATTTAAACACCATCCAGCACAGTTCGTACTGGATTCTTTCAGGGTACTTAAGCCAGTGAAGGTTGCGAAGGTGTTCTGAAATGTACGAATATTTAGAGACCCCGGTTATGAGCCGTGCCGCTGCAATAAACACGGATTGAAGTTTGTCGGTTTGACGTTTCGGAAGGCTAGCATAAATGCCGTTACAGTAATCGAGACTAGAGACTACATAAGAGTTGTTGATGGAATACTAATTTAATGGCTTTTCTTTACATGTATAAATCTTAAGAATTGTATGTTTATTGTATTTTAAACATAAAATGTAATAAAACATAACTGGTTTCATTTTTTCAATTTTTTAAAATATATATGTATATTTTCAAATACAACATTATTGCTCAATTATATAACATACGGTCTCCTGGTAAGGGTTTAGTGGAACTATTGTATCGGTGGCTTTACTGAAGAAACTTATTTTCTTATAATGTTGTAAGTGAAGACGTTTGCAACCCACTCCCAGTCACTGTGCGGTTTCGTCTAACTCTTGTAATGTTAAGGAGATATAACGCAGTGAGAGCAAATTTGCAAATTTTGATAATGCCTCTTTGATTTGCAACGCACTCCTAGAAAGAACGTACGGCGGGCCACGCCCCTTAGCACACTCGAATGACACATAGAATAAGGATTGTATCGATAACTTTCGGTAACTTCTCATCGTTCCCTAGTATGACTGCAAATTGCCAGCGAATAAGTGAGAGTTTACAATGACTAAGTATCCTTAATAAATTCGATATCAATTGTTGTTTGTACATTAAGAATCTGCAGTTGTCCTAGAGAACTATGAGAAGTTACGATGAAATCAATCGACGAAGTCAATTCGATGAAATCAATCCTTATCGATCGACTGTGCTAGGGACCGGGCCCCAGGCCACGAGAGTTACCGAAAGTTATCCTATCAATCCCTATCGCGCGACTTTGCTAGATGGCCTGGTAAGGGTTGAGAGGAACTCTTGTATAGTTGAAATTTCAGCGAGGCTTTATGGACTTATTATGCTCTGGGTAAAGTTGCAATGCCTTTATATTCAAGTAACCATGTTTGTATACAATTTATGTACCTCTAAGTCTGTCTCGACACAGGTATATATCCTAGTGTGACAGGCATTGCAAAAAAATCACATGTAATCTTAATATATTAAAAAAGTCGGGTTAGTTACACCATTTATAACTCAAGAACGGTTGGACCGATTTGTATTCGTCCCGATTAACAGAATAACTATTAAAACATTGGAAAAAATCACGGGAAAAATAATTATGACGAAAATATTTTTTTTCATATATTTTGTATGGAACAGCTTTTCAAATAATGTGCGTTGGTCGACATACTTTGAATCAATTCGAACAGCTAATAAATTAAACACAACATTTATTATTTCTCCAAACTTCGCAAAATCACTTTGTGGCGTCATTTTGAATTAAATTAAAACAAATAACTTTGTATTAAACCACTATTATTTTTATTTTTTTTATTTTATTTATTTGCGTTATAAACAGTCTATACATTTATATATGACAGTGAATAATATGTTTATGTCATTGACCAATAAAATAACGACATTTAAATATAGGACCATAATTTAAAAAAATATGCAACAATATACCTAATACAAACAATTCTGATTAAGCGCATCTTCAATTTACAAAGTGATACATAAAATATATACACATTTCTAAGGTTTACACTTAAATTTTAAAGGATATCAATAATATCTTTGAGGAAAAGATTTCATTAAAATACAAACTACTAAAAGTAAAAGAGAAAATGTGAGGAATTAATAAAAATAAAAAAAATAAATCAATGAAATTAAGTTTTTGGTTAAACATATGGCATTCGATGGAATGTCATTTTTTAATTTATATTTATATTTAGTAATGACATTAGGTAATTAGTAACATCATTACAACCCTGACGAAGAAACCATCGGTTTTGAAACATGTAGGTAGGTAATTGTGATTATATAATAGTGGTTTAATACAAAGTTATTTGTTTTAATTTAGTACAACATTTATTGATTCTGAGGCGGTACGAAGTTTGCCTGGTCAGCTAGTTATACTATATAAATTAAATAATAAAAAAATGCTCTCCTAGCTTTGTATCATCATATTTGTTAAAAAAAAAACAAATGCCCATAGTGCATTAAATATGAAGTCCGAGGAGAGATCATATTTGAAATCATACGATTAATTCGTCATTAATGTACTTCAGCTAGTAAATCATCCACACAACTCAAGACAACGTACTTTACAAAATTGTAAAATTTTAAAATCTTTCGATAACCATTTCGTGTACTTCCGTGTGCCCCCGCACCCGGTGCCCCCGGGGTGAGCCCCGTTACAAATATCAACCTAATTAATTACTCCTGATTTCGTGAGCTTGGTGACACGGCACTTGGCCCCGAGAACCGGGAGACGCACCCGCTGCCGCCAATCACAGCTGAGCGGGACTCGCGACTAGAGATGTGACAGACTAATCCTCAGCCGCATATAAACATTGTGCATTGAAGAAAGATTTCCAGAGAGGCAGGGACAGGCACATCTATCCCCATCAGCGGAGCAGAGTGTCTATTGCCGCAGCGAATTAATAAAAGGCTCCGATATGATAACACATTTTTGCAACAAGTAAACTAAAAAAAGATTTTTGATCAGTGAAAAAGAAGATAATACTAATAAATTTAAACAAAATGTGAAAAAGAACAAGATACATAAAAATAACGGTAGCTACTTTGGTCGAGGGTAAGACTCTCGAATCCCAAACCGAAGGTCGCGGGTTCGAACCCTGCGTGCATAAACACATTTTATTTGATTAATTTGTGTTATTTCACATTCAACTATACTAAATATTATGTACAATATGTATCTACAAATATATGGTATATTTGCGGCACGTTCCAGAGTGGAAAATATTGTCAGTATTGCCCTGGTGTAAGACCACCATTCAGAATTGTAAAGTTGCTTGAAATGGCATTAGCCGTGTTTGGTTACTAGATCTGAATTATATAATAATAAAATTACATATATAGCTCCGTTTTGTGTGGTTTCACTTCAAGTGCGCTTAACTAAAATAAACTTTAAAATAATCCTATAGTGCTCCTTACAAAATATTAATAGAAATTTATAATTAATAATAAACGGTATATAAGAATAGCCAAGTACTTCCCAACCTTCCGCTTCCCCATCTCCTTCCCCTCCCCACTATCTTAAGCCTCACAACATAACCAAATTGGGGATGCCATAGTATCACTGGCTCTAGACGGGAGCGGTTGGGACTCTTGTGCGGTACTCACTTTTAAAAAATACTGGAAATCGAACCTAGGTGCTCTTGTCTTACCGGAACAAACGTCTTAACCAACTCAGCAATTGAGACTTATTTATTTTCATGTCATGTTAGTCGGTCTCATATTTCAAATTCAAAATAAAGTTTTTCTATATTTTTGGCTGCTACCTTTTTAAAATGATCCCATAGTTCTAAGGAATGTATTTGTTACCTAGACAGTGTCTCGGATAAACATAACCGATTATATTTATTTAACTAACATATCAACTTTTTTTCTGAAAGTTAAAATGGACATTAAATTTATTGGAATAATTTGTTATAAGTTGTTATAACAATGTGACATTTTTTTATGTTGCAATTGGGACCCTTATCTTTTATTTTTCTGTGTCTTGTACTTTTTTCATATTTCGTGTAGATATATTAGAGTAATATCTTTTTCTTCAATGATAAATGTATTATATTGATGGAAGTTATTCCAATATAATTGAATATTTTAATATTTAGATGGGGAGACGGAGGTCAAATCTGGTAACTAAACATGGCTATAGCCACTTTTCAATTTCGAAATGAGGCCTTTCATCAGGTTGATACTGAGAGCTATGTCTGTGTTTTACACGTTAAAAAATGCTATAAAAGAACACCAGGTGGCATAACGGTCCTGTAAATTAGTATAATATTTTTAAATATTCTACTAGTGACTATTGTAAAATTTATGTTTAATTCACTACTAAATTTTAATTTAGTTTCAAAACTAATTTTTGTTGTATTTCTTGGGCATTAACTATGTAACAATTTCTAGACATTTTGTTTTGAAAAGTTTTATTTTTCTGTGTATATTTGTTACTCAAATTTTATATATCTGCTACCGGTTTCGACACATCCGTGCCATTCACTAGCAAACATAAAACTAAACTTAAAATTTAAACAAGTACAGAAATGAATTAGAATAAAAAAAATTCAATAAAACAAGCATCTCTGATCTTCCAATTTAATTCGTATCGTTATAGCGCAAATATACCAACATTAAACATAACGCGCGCAGTAGGTTTGTCGTGAACTCCATAAAATCATCTCTCAACTCCTTCGCATAAAACGACGGACCACACAGTGCTCGCGTCCTATTTACAAATGGCCCGAGTGTTGAAAAATTGTACGACGCACAATGGGGTGGCTTCATGTAACGCCTTGGCTGAAATTCAAAAAATCAAGTGTTCTTTACAATGTAACAAATATGATAGTTTTGAAGATCATTAAATGTTGCATAATTCCCCCGCTGCATGTCGCCCTTATCACGATATTGACGGAAAGGGATCAGTTTGAACTTGACCTTTGTGCGGGTGACTGTATCAGTTTGTAAGGACGCGTAAATTTCAATACTATTCAAGTTTAAAACAAGCAAAACCTATCAAGTGTTTAGATCCAATTCAATGTGGATACGATGTCTTGTGGTATGTACTTTTATTATATTATAGTAGTTGTTGAGAACCTCATACGAAATGTCATAAATTTAAATTAAAACAAACACCCGTTTGAATGAAATATTTTTTTGTAAATATATTAAACATCGAGGTATATAGTTTCGATTGCCACGAGATACCGTCATATTTTAATTTGTTTTGTATAGTTTAGTATCTTAGCTACTAGACTAAAGTGTAAGACGTTGCTATCATTTGCGGTCTTCTTAATTATAGTACCTGAAAGTGAGAACTATCAGTTTTCATAAAAAACGGATCTAGTCTAATAATCAATGTGTTTTGTTTTAGATACAATTTCTGATGTGGTTCGTACGAGATTCGAATTATATATGATAATGAAGAACTCTGGCGTTAAGAAATTTGATGAAAAAGTAAAATTCTTGAAAAAACACCTCTTAGAACTTTCACACTGTCAACTCTTTAATCAAAAAGAACTTTCTAATGAAATATCTTTTTTCTGTTCTAAATTGAAAACCAAATGGTTGAAGTGTCGCAGAAACCATGACAACTTTTTATTAAGTAATAAAGAATGGCTTGGAAGGCCCGTTATATTTAAGAATTATAAACCTTTACCAGAAATAGTAAAAACGAAGAGAGGTCGACCCACACTGTCGTTTGATATGATCTAAAACATCTAGTACTGAGTTAGCCTTCGCTACTCACATGAGTTTTCGATTGGCAGGCAAAGCAGCAGCATCGAGTGTAGTCAAAGAAGTCACATTAAGTACCCCGACCAGAGCAAAGAAGTACAGAAAAGCTTTTACCGATAAAACCCAAAACAAAAAGGTATTAAGTGGTGATGAAGCACTCGCCTTGATTGTAGATGCCAAGCTTAGTCGCTACCAATACAATTTAATAAGAGAAAAGGATAAAGAGGTATTTCCTTCGTACACAATTGTACAAGGAGCTAAGAAAAAATGTTACCCTTTAAGTGAATTCATAACGGTCACGGAATCTTCAGCGGACGTGAAATTGCAACAACTGTTAGATCACACTGCTGAGCGTTTAATACAAGTACAGCAGCCCGTCATCGAGTCTCTGAGTGAAATAATTGAAACGTGTTTATTTTATAAATGTGGCTTTGACGGCACCTCTGGATTTTCTGCGTACAAACAAAAATTTGAAAATGATGTCGGTAGCGATGAAAGTATTTTATTCACATCTATTGTACCGATACGTCTTGTGTCTGGTTCCGATGTGAACACTGGGAAAATTATCTGGCAGAATAAACGCCCATCCTCTACGAGATTTTGTAGGCCCATACGCATACAATTTATTAAAGAAACGAGTGATGTTTCTATCAAAAAAAGGGAACATGTTGAACAGCAAATATTAAATTTGCGGGACACTATTATTGTGTCAGGAGATCGAAATATTCGGGTGCACCACAAGCTAATTTTTGCAATGATAGATGGAAAAGTGTGTAATGCCCTTAGTGAGACAAAGTCGACACAAACTTGTTACTTATGCGGGGCGACTTCTAAGCAATTCAACGATATTGAAAAAATGTTACTAAGACCTGTGAAAGAAAATTTTTTAGACTTCGAACTCTCCATTCTGAACGCATGGATTCGTTTTTTCGAGACTCTGTTGCATATATCGTACAAAATCACCATTAAAAAATGGCAAGCAAGGGGCAAGGATAAGGATATCGTTGCCGCAAGAAAAAAGACAATTCAAAATGACTTCAGGTCAAAAACTGGCCTGGTGATAAATATGCCGAAACCAGGTTTTGGCAACTCTAATGATGGAAATACTGCCCGTCGCTTTTTCGAGAATTATAGAGAATCAGCGCAAATAACTGGCATTGACAGTAATCTCATTAGAAAATTTCATCTTGTGTTAATAACATTGTCATGTGGGTTTGAAATCGACCGAAACAAGTTTAAAGATTTTTGTCTGGAAGTGGCAAAAGACTATGTAAACCTTTACTCGTGGTATCCTATGCCTCCAACAATTCACAAGGTATTGATTCATAGTGCTGATGTCATTACAAAGTCTATTATTCCAATTGGAAATCTTTCGGAGGAGGCCCAGGAAGCGAGAAATAAGGACTTAAAAAATTATCGTCGCGACTTTTCCAGAAGATGTAGCCGTCTGAAAACAAATGAGGACATTCTGAACAGACTGTTGATTTCGTCGGATCCAGTTATCTCCAGTTTGGGAAAAATAAACAAAAGGAGAATGAAAATGATTCCAAAAGAAGTACTGAAAATGCTAAAGACACCAGACCCTAATATGACCACCGGGAATAATTTGGTAGATGAATCAAGTAGTGATGACGATAGTCTATTGTCACAAGATGATGAAGACGTTTTATTAAGTATATAACTGTAAATAAATATCACGAGAAATGAAGTGAGCATTTTGACTGATTTCATTTATCTTATATTATTCAATTTTATATTTTTGTACTAAGTATGCGTGATTTTTCGAACATTTTTTCCACTTATTTTTATTAAAATGTCTATACGGAACCAAAAATCAAAAAAGGTTTGATGTAATTGCAACCACTGATTTGATGCCAACTTTCGGGGTCACCCACCCCATTGTGCGACGCCACGAATTTTCATGTTCTACATTCTGTCTTACATATTTGCTTGTGATCATTTCACCAGAACACATATTACAAGCAGCGTTCCGCACCACCTTCGCGTTGTCGCCATTTTGTTGCTAGCTGTCGCGACCGTTAAATGTGGAAACGTAGAACCCACATATTAGCATACAAAGTAGACATTCTGTGCGTATATTATGTACTACATACCGGCATTTCAGCGTCCTGAAAATGAAAAACTTCGATCGATAGAGAGCTTTTCAGTTTAATAACATGTTTTTCGGAGGAATATCAAAACATTTTCCCGAAATTGATAAAAATCTTTAGTACTTACATCTAAAAACAACACAAGTTTGTCAGATCCAGAGGTGCGTAAAAACGTTTACAGATATTATATTATTAGATACTTGTACCGCAAAATTGTGTGATAAATACAATACAATAAATATAAAAAATACAATATTGTCTGCAATTATGACTTTAAGTGCATACAGAATAATAAATATCATGAAAATATGGTAAAATATTTTTTTTAGTCGTATAATTTTGTATGGATTTAATGGTCATAATTCCGGACAATATTGTTTCATTAATCCCAATACAGAAAATTGTCAGTTAGCTAATGCGATGGAAGCAACGATAAACGAGTATTATACAAAAAAAAACAGTTGACTGTCTGAGATAATCTAATTTGAACGATTCGTATAGTACACGAACAGGACCTGACGTTGATAAAGAAATCGTCGCAATAGGCGAGTTTAAGGTCAGAAAAGCCTGCCATGCCTCATGCCTCTCCGCCCACGCCTTTCTCTGTCGTCAGTTTTACACATCTTTTTCTTTCGCTTAAGGTCATTGTAAAGTAAAATGGCTGTACCTACACGACAATGGACTGAATCAACTGAATTCAGGTCGGCATTAAAGTTTTGCGTGTACTATACATTTGAAACGAATTTCGGCAAAATTTATGAATAACGATTCATTAAGATTTATTGTAAGTAAAGAATGAGGAAAATTACTGTAAATATGACAGGCAAACATGCAATTTCGAGGTGAACAGATTGAAAACCAAAGTGAAGCGATTCATTGAAAAATATGCGTTTAAATTATTTAAAAAAATTGAATCAATAATTATCGCTAAAGCATGGCAGACATAACACAAAGATATTGAGCAATATTTTCTTCAATCCCACTTGTTAAAATTGTACACCAGTAGTATATCATCTTCCTTTGTTGGTTTAAGTGAGGCTTGTCGATTTCTCAAATAAAGCATTGTGTGGCGTATGTAGAAAGCCCTCCATTGTTACGTATAACGAGCATCCTCTGAGTGGTCCGACTTTACCATATTATTTTGCAAGACTTTTGTTTTCGCCTTCCATAATCCGCAAAGATTGCGAGCTGTCTGTCGTTGGCCGTTAGCTGTTAGCCTAAGAGTATGGATATTATATAGTCTCATGCTGTTAGCGGACTCGGGCATGTAAATAATAATTCGCGAAAGGCGCAAGAAGCGAAACATTCGGTGAAAGTGATCTGAAAATTAATAACTGGTTATTTATTGCACGCAGCTATTTCGCAATCACGCGTCACGGCAGATTAATCACGGAGAATGCTGCGAGACACGGCGCTATTTAATTTCGGTAATGGGGGAGATTTTAGCGGCACATTTTGCATTTTCACAAGTTTCCAATTTACTTTAACTTACATACAATTTTTTTTTTCACAACATCAAGTTATTAATGAACTATAATAAACAAAACGCAAATTGTTTAATTTATTCAAACGCTCATGGGGTGCTTTCATTTTAACCTAGTAGTTCTGACGTATAATTTGTTACAGTGTGGCAAATAAATTAAAATGCCTAATATTTAAAAACAAATTACTAGTACCTAGTTCCTATATCTTTAAGCAGCCTAAATGTCTCAAGCAGTCTGCTAAGTTTTATAATCAACACTAAAAATGATTCATCTGTAAATTCTATATCGAGTAGTTAGGAAATTTTGATTTCAAACTACGAAATCTTTAAAGTGTAATCATTTAAATTCTATGAAATATATTTTAAAATGTCTGTATTTGGGTGCAGTTGGAAAACCAGTGAAGCAAAGTTTCCTAACGTTTAACTAAAATTCCGGTAAAATTCCGAAGAAAAATGTTATTTGAAAAAACGATCATTTTAATAGTAAAAACAGTTAAAAACGGGACTGAAGTTTTTACGAACAAATTAACAGTGATTCAATGTTTATTGGCGGTAAAATACGTACGAAATTAAGTATACCAACAAATTATTCTTATTTTGTTTTGAAGAGTTTTAATTTTCAATGTACTATCGTTACTTAAATTTTAATTTTTATGCTACCGGTTTCGACACATCCGTGTCATTCACTAGCAAACGAAATACAAAATGTCTAGAAATTGTTACATAGTTAATGCCCAAGAAATACAAAAAATTATTCTTACTTGTTCCCGCCAATAAACATTGAAACCCTGTTAATTTGTTCGTAAAAACTTCCCGTTTTTAACCGTTTTTACTATTAAAATTATCGTTTTTCTTATTAAAATGATCGTTTTTTCTATTAAAATGATAGTTTTTTCAAATAACATTTTTCTCCGTGTACGTAATTTTATTAGTAATCTTATATATATTTTCCTAAATTTCTTAAATACAGTTTAAAGATAAATAATCGTAGTATTTCTTGCGTCCGCAGACTAAAAAGTGTATTTTTGGGTGCTGTCAAAGAACCATAAAGTAATTTTTTTCCCGCTAAGTACGCATTAATCTTACCTGTAATATTATGAATATAATACAGTAACTAGGATTAGGGGCGGATTGATACACAGAATATACACAATTTATCAAGTTATATTCAAGTTATGTTATTATTTCGTCCTTGGCCATAACTGACATAGATTGCATAATAACGAAACATGAATTAGTTTCACAGAACTTGAATATTAACTTTTTTTGAAATGTGATGAATTGTTCAAATGTACCTGTATTTTACTTTAACGATGTACCACAGCAAAAAGCTCATTTGTGTAGGAGTGAGTAAATTTTATATGTATTCAAAAACACCCATATAGGTAGGTATATTAACAAAGTTAAAGTTAATGAAAATTATCAAGCTTTGAAATAAGGGTTAAAACAATAATATGTATTTATTTATTAACTAACATACGTCCAACTTACAAAATAATAACAAGAGATTTCAAAAAAAGGAATCTAATTAATGGTATATGAAAGCAAAGATAAAAGGCAAAGATAAACATAAGAAAAATGATGTAACAAGTCAAATCAAGACTTTGTAGAAATCAAAATAGTTAAAAATAATAAAATATCTTTAAATATTCAGTGGCCGACAATATCGTTTAGACTTATACAAAAAAAATCCAAGTCTATTTATTTATGGATATGTTTTCCTGTTAATCATTTAAATATATTTTTCAATTAACCTATTATAAAACAGCCATACCCGACAAGCCGACGCGAACACAGATTAGAATGGAAGACTGAGATTAATTGAAACGTGTTACATTCACTTATGAACACGAGAGAGTCGGGTCGACCGTTGGAGTGATCCGAATTTTGGCAAAAACAATAGCTCCAATACTCGCTCAATGCAGCGCAGTGGAAATATCGCGTTACGTCGGAACTATTCACGCGTTAACATTTTATTGGTTCAATTCTCGGGGCAAATCATGCGGCAAGTTTCCATATTGATTGTATTGTACGAGGGTCAGTCAAAAACTAATGCATCCTATTTTTTTCTACTTAAAAAAGTTTAGTTAAGTGAAAATTTTGAATTTGGCGCTACTCCTCCAACCTTCTTCCAAAATCTATTGCAGTAGTAACTTACTGTTTCAACAGGAGGCAGCATTGCATTCGCTTGCAAAATGGCCGACATGGATGTTCGTATCAGACAGGGTAATGTGATTGAGAACTCAGAAGGTGAAACGCCCATTCGCAATCACGAAAGACTGAAAAATGTGTACGGTGATGCAACGGTCGATGTCAGCAATGTTAGATGAAGGGTTCATCGCTGTAAAGAAGCTGAAGGACAAACGCCGTCGGTTGACAAAAAGCGGTAGACTGCAGTGATTCCACGCAACATTCAGTGGTCGATGACATGTTGTGACCGCCGGATAAGTACAGATGAATTGTGACGCATTCTCTCCCTCAGTAAAGGCAGTGTGATGTGAAACTCATCGTGAGGTTCACTTTGAAAAACGTCATGCATCAATTGCTTATATATAGGAAGCAGGACTGTGCTTTTTATCACACTGGAATACATGCCCATGTTAAAAGATTAACCAAAACTGGGGAAATGAACTATTATTATATTGAAAAGTGGCAAATTAATCGTCAATATTGCGGTTTTCAACCTGTGTTATTGCATTTTAATTTCTTGACAATTAAAAGGAGAAAAAAAATAGGAGGCATTACTTTATGACTGACCCTTGTATTATTACGAGTCTGTGTTAGAAGGCTGGTAAAAGAAATTAGGCGCTTTTCACATCGGGTTTGTCCGCCGTTACGTTCGTGTTAACGGCGTTAATGAAATAACTTTGTTTATAAATTTAAACACTACGATTTTAATGGGAACAAACGAAAATTAAATCTGTGGGCTTTGGATTAAGATAAGAGTCGCGCGATAGTTGTGACTCGGTATATTTTATTTTGTAGATCGCACCCGGGGTGATATGTCACTCAAATGGCGACCTATTAAACCCAATTTTTATTATATGCATATCATTTTTATTCCTATTCCCGATTTGTCTTTAATGTAATTTAATCAAGGCAAAAGCCGGGCTCACGAATAACATGACAACGTTTGAATTCCTCCTTCTCAGTATAAGAATATGTTGCTAGAATAATGTTTCTTTTTAATTTTTTCGTAAGAAGCAATCACTTTGTGGTTAGGCATTATATTTTAAATAAAACAAACACTTAGTATTTAACCACGTATATTTATTATTTGATAAATCAACCGGTTTCACTCCGACCGAGCTCCATCAGGATATAATAAGGGTTTCTTTTGAACATTAGCTTTACAAAGGAAGCCCTAATTCCCTTCAGGACCTGTGTTATTTTTGAAGATGTCGTGTGGAGGGTATTTTTGCGGAAGGAAGAAGACGAAGTTCTGGTAAGGAAAATGTATGAGAAAAAAAACAACACCTTATGAACCCGGGCACCCTTGCAAAGTAATCAAAAGTATCGAACCACTTGGGGTGACCTATGGCAGAGGTGTTGGAATTTATGGATATTCAAAAGTTTACTTGTTTTTATCAGTTAAAATCTCAAGAAAAAACTGACTAATTCATTCTTACAACGCCATTTTTGAAAGATTATATCACACAGAGGACGCTTGATACGAATAGAAAATACATTTCAATAAACAAAACAAAAAACTATTTTTTATAAATGTTGCGGACTATGAAAAGTTTTGTAATTGTAGAGAATAAAACTTTAAAAGAAATTACGCTTTCACACAAGTAGTAGCAACATTAAAAAAAATTTAAAACAATAAACAAGAAGGTACCTACCGCCCTAGAAAACATTATTAATCAAGAGACATTTTAATTTATCTGCAGTTAGGCCCCATAAGTAAAGCTCTACGCGCAATTAACTGGAGATAACGCGCTCCCCCAATCCCCCGCGCGAAGGAAGCGCTTGGTAAATTAGTTAGGATGGCTCAAATCATAAGAAGATAAATGGGACATCTTTTAGTAGATTGGTGCTTGATGGATGTAGCGCCGGTCATATTTCCCGAGACATTTAGTTAATTATGCGTGTCGCAACGTCGCGGAGTCAACGTCACGCCCGCCTTCTATTGACGGACTAAAGTTAGATCTCCAGCTTTAACGTTACCTTCAACATCGCTTTCAGCATTTCGAGAACATTTTTTGTTATTTTCCACATTGTCGTCTCCTGCGTTTGTTTGAACATTGGAGTACGGTAGATGTGGCTACAAACATGACGCGTATAAGTTTGATGTTTGCATAAATAATTACACCGATGTCAAAAAAGGTCAAGATACTTCAAGAGGAAGAGATGTATCAAGGAGGAAACACAGATTTCAAGTTAGATCTACTAGGTACCTCGAAATTTTAATATATATTTATTATCAGGAAAGATTTCTGACTAATACCGATTCGTACACGACCTACATGTACCAACAAAAAATTTCAAAGCAACAATTATCGTCATAAATTGTTATGTATGGTTATCGGTTTCGTCCAATAAATTATTATACCTACTTAAAGGACTTTATTTAAATTCATTTAAGTAATTTAAGATGAGTTCGTGGTAGAAACAATCATCCATTACATCATTTATTATATTCATAATTACGCTCATTGCACATAACCGCAAAAACCCGTGCGATTTATTCACCATGACAAGACTCATAAATAAATAAATCCCAAGACCGCACCGCGCGGTTGTTGTATCAAAAAATGAACATTTCCACTTCCCTGCCTTCCCCGCTTCATCCGGAAGGACAATGTTTTCAATCGGTCACGGAAAGCACGAACATCGCGTCTTTTGACAATGTTTAAAGTAAGACCACGCCCCCATTGACAATGTTTAAAGTAAAGTTTAAGCAAAGGTGGAAGCAAAAGTTGTCGCATGAGACGACAACGTTGTGGCAGGAGACCCGGCTTAAAATATTATTAAAACATCCCAAGAATTGCATTAGGAGAGAGAAAAACGCCCGAGGAATTTACGAGATTTAATGCTCCGGTTACGCCACACTACCCACTTTGCAGTGTTAATGATGCAGAGGAAAAAAACCGGATTTTAAGTGTTAAAATATGAGACGAAACTGCAGATTTACGATACGAAGTTGTAGTGTAGCGGTATAGTGTGCTACCAATAATTCAAAACATAAAAAACTGGGACTCGACTTGGGGTTTTTCATGAGTTTCTAAATAACCTATTTACACGGTTGGCTGTTAGAAATATGTAGAACGGTTTATGTTTATTGTCAAGAACATTGAGACGATGTAAAAATGTGGCGACACTAATGAATAGGTTTCGGGGGTATGCGAAATGGTGACATGACAGTTGATGCCTCGACAGTTGCCCCATGCAAAATTATAATTATTATACATTTTTTGGTGCGTTATTTACCAATTTCAAACCTTAAATCGACTTAAAAAATATTTTTAATAATAAGTTGGTATGACCGCCTAACAACTGGGTCTTGGCACACACTGTTTGCCTCATTCAAATTCATACATCTTCTCATACATAGTCTTCTATTATTCTGACTCTTGACATGGCCCGACTCAAGAATCTGATTCACTTGATCGTGCCACGTCTTCCTTGGGCGTCCTCGACCTCTTCTACCATTCACATTCGCGTCATAAATTCTCTTTACATTCCTTTCTTCATTCATAAGCTCATCATGCCCAAACCATCTAAGCGTCCCTTTCTTAATCTTACTTATGACGCTCACATCAGCCTTGCACTCTTTTTGGATCTCCACATTCCTCACACGATCATATACGGTTTTACCACACCTACGCCTCAGAGATCTCATTTCTACAGCATTCAATTTACTTTCATCCTTCCTCTGCCAGTTGCATGCTTCACTGCCATACACCAGGGTAGGTATCAGCACTCCATTGTGGACTGCTAGCTTCGCTTCTGCGGACAGCTTTTTGTTGGCTCCAACGGCGTTCAGCTCCATTAATGGAGTTACCTGCATTTACCCTTCTTTCAATATCCCTATCAGCCTTCCCATCTCTCGTAAACATACTTCCCAAATACACAAACTCATCTACCTGCTCCAGGTATTCATAATTCACAAGTGTATTGCACACTGTTTTCGTACTCTCTATTTCAAACACCATAACTTTAGACTTATTTGAAATTGCTTTAAGATGAAGGGGACCAAAGAAGAACAAGGTGAAATCGTCTTATTTTGGAATCCTTATCGACAAGGTTATACAAAGCTGTCATTCCGTAACACTTAGAAATTTAATGGCATTCCTATTTATGTAATCTTTTTAACACTTACGTGAGTGTTAATTTTCTTAAACAAACCTTTATTGGCGTTTACACAACGGGGTAAAAATAGATTTAAAGAAACGAGAAAAAAATCGTCCTGTAATAAAAACAAGGTGTTTTCAATTTTTGGGCCACCTCTAGGGCGGGCCAGTTGCCAACTTCAGAGAAATGCGTTGATAAAAAGTTGACAGAATGAATTTCAGCTCGATCGGATGCAGGGAAGTTTGTAAATTTCCACTTCGAAGATTTACATTATTTCAATCAAGAAAACAAAATCGTAATTCAAATGGATGTATTTATAAACATCCCACTTCTGTTGTGGAACCGGTGTTTTTAACAGAGGTCTAGATAAAAGATAAATAAGGGCCAGTTAATTCATATAATTAAACAATTCATCAAATTTGAAAGTTAATTTTCAAGTACTGTTATTATTTTAGTTATGTAAAACAACTGGCAAATAATTATACAATACAAAGGAACTGTTTACTGAACTTGAAAATTAACTTTGAAATTAAAAATTGATGAATTCCTAAAATTCTTTGAAAATGGTCCTTAGTAAACATGAACATGACAAACGTGTAATTATTTAATTTAGTTCCATTCTAGATCACACATTTTACAAATAACAGTGGTTTCTTTATAGAAGTACAAAAAAATGTTAATATTCAGTAACTGGATGTAAAATGTATGTGAAAAGGTTAGTAGTAGCACTTTGTACACACCTCACTCGAAGAACTTGTGCTGAGGTGTTCGCATGGTTTGGAGTAAGTGTTATTCTGTCGATATACTTAAAAACACAGTACTTTCCTTGATATTGTCAAGAAGGGCACTGTGGTTGGGCCATGGCAGCAGTATCTTATACATACATTTAAGATTAGTAGCAGTTAAAGTTAGATAAATAATTGTGTTCAAAAGCAGGTAGGTATATTTTTCAATGGACCACACGCCACTGGTATAAATAAGATGGCTATTTAAAAAAAATATATTATTTTTAAGTAAAACTTCTTTACGCACGCTTGACTTGGGGGGCAAGTTGGCGAATGCGTTACGAAAAGTGTAATGCATTACGGGCGAGACGAACGGGCTGTATCACACTGTAGAAGCAAGAGAGAGCAGTGCGCGCGCACAATTTCGTTCTCGCTTCCTCTCATAGCCAGTGCATGAAGATTATTCGTAATTTAATTACGTTCTTGAAAATTTTTATAAATACTGTAGGAGCAAGAGAGAGCAAGTGCGCGCGCACATTTTCTTTCTCTCTAGAAGTTTTACTTCAGTCGTGTGGTCTAAAGCACACTCGTTTTTTATTGTTTGGATTCGGTAATGTTTGGTAAGGTGTATGAAAGAGTAATATAATGTTGTTCGGTAATCACTAGATTAGTTCTGTTTTCCGCCAATGGGGCAGTCGATGAGGGGGGCAGTGCGGGGGTCGCCTCGGAGAGCCGCCAGACGGAAAAATTTGGCTTGCCGGGTTATTGGTAGGCTTAATGCACCCAAGGACGGCCACGGGAATTATCGGAGGCTTTATGCGGGGCCTGGCGCGCTACGGTGGCGCCAGTCTTGGCCTATTAAATCCGGAAAATGGCCCGGGCATGCGCAACCGGCGTCCCGGCGCGGCGCCTCCTACGAGGACGGAATATGTATTACAACTTTTATTATATTTGCATTCTTTACATAGTCTGCCAGTGTGTCTACACGGATTCCAGCTTCCGTTCACCCACTCCCAACCCCTTCCCTATCCCCACCCCAACGCGTAGCAAGGCTCGATTTGCTCTAAATTAAACAAGCGAGCACTGTTCCCATTTTTAAGCTTACCATTCCCTCAGCCAAAGCATTATGAACATGCATATTATGTGGTAAGCGAACAACTCAAAAACATGCAACATTAACATCTCCTTAGAAAAGCTGTACAATTTACTATGAGTTAGAGATATACAGAAAACATACTAAACTGGCAGGTCACCATTGATAAACACACTTTAATTAGAAAGTTTATGCTTGGAAGAGATAGAATTTACACGCGAAAGACACTATATTTAAAACGACCTGGAAAATATACAAAAGCAAACATAGAAATCTGGCCGAAATGGAGATTGCTGCCTTTGCTTTTACACACCTCAATTATTAACACATTTAATCAATTAAAAAATGTTTTTTTGCGCTTCTTTTTAATGTGTTTTGTTAATAAATGGATTGTTCTCTCTCAAATGTACTCTAATATTAATCTGCAACCCAGAATGATAAAAATATTCACTGTATCTTCCATTCCAGGAAGGCGAGGATTCTCCATCAACCGTTAGACTTCACCTGTGACAATAAATCGACATTGGGTATTAAGTTGGGAAATTAACAATTCACCATTTCTCCAAGCCGGATTGAGGGTGACAAATCCTCGTGCGTAGACAATAAATAGTTTGGGCGATTTCGTTACAGCCACGCTGACATCTTTGAAAAATTGAACTGTCAACCGTTCTCCGCGCGCCAATCTGGCCACTCGAATTTGTACGCGGGCTTTGGGCGCATGTATTGTGCGACTCAAGTTTTTTTTCTTCGAATACGAGCAGGAAAAAACAGACAAGACTGAGAGCACTGGATGATATTTTTTTATATATTGAAATGCATACAATATAAGACTTGGGGTTTTATATTAATTTCTTGTATTCAAAGATTTTGAAAATACGTTCAATGCAAAACTGATTGAAAGCTTATACTTTAATCCTTCAGATTTCGAAAATATTCTGTAAGGTCAGCAAATTTTCGTTTTGCAACAAAATCAAAATAAATGGAATATTTCTGAATGTATCCGAAAAATTATAACTGTTTTTGAAAGGTGCTCTCAAGTGCTCTTGCTCTCAAGTTTGTTAATAGAAATAAACATATACATTTTGAAATATTTAAATTTGTAATACAAACAAAAAAAGTTTTTAAAATGGGTCACCTTACGTTTTTTTCTATCTAAAATTACTAATATGGAAAAAAACACACACACATGTTATTAAACAAATGTATTATAAAAGTTATTATGACCACTCTTTTTTGTCGTTTCATAAAAAAATTATAATAAAACATTCTCAGAATTTTATACACTTTTCTTAAATTGCTATCGGACACTCTAATTTGTTAGAGGTGCACATTTAAATTTTTCTATAGTTAAATTCTAGATTTGAATATAAAGCGTGGAGTTTTCTCTTTTTAGTGTGGTTTAGTTCATATTTCTCACCATGACTCTAAGGAAGATAAAACGATTTATATGAGACCTATGTGAGCTGGGATAAATTTGGTCGTCTGTGATTAAATGGTTTAAACAATCACAATTACTAAGAAAGGGTTCATCGGTTTGTAATATTTGGTGGATTGTAAGTGTGTGTAATCCTAAAAAAATAGTTTTTTTAGCTTTATCAAGCAAGCAGAAGATTTTTTTTTATCAATTGACAAACTTTTGACAAGTACTAGTTTTTTATCACATTTCACATTATAAATATTGACCGAAGACTATTAGATATTCGATAGCAAAGAAAATCTTGTTTCTACGCAACAAGTGCCGTGGATTATTGTGTGAGTAAACGGTGCTTTAGCAAGTTGACCATTTAAACATAAATAGTTTGTTACATTTCCTGTCCTGTTTTAACTCGAGCGCTTTGCAATTCGTCTATCTGACAATTTGTTTTTCCGTTCACTGACCGTTAAATCCTGGCAAGATGGTAGCCATGTTGGATAGTACATTTTTACTCCGCCAGAGTTCGCAGGAGCGTTACGAGCTGTCATATCGGAATAATCAACATTACTCCTTGTCTAATGTTTATGGAACTACCTGCCAGTTATTAGATAATGGAGTTAGAAACCAAAGACTGCACAATATATAATAAGTATAATTTTTAAATAGCTCCTGTCCGGCAAACAGAGGGGTGCGGGTTCGAGTCCCGTCGGCGACATATATCTTTTCTCGGGAGAGTTTTCAATATTGATGAGTGTTTCAGGCTAATAATTATTGCTTATAATAATTGTTACCCTTTGTGCTATGCATAAAAAATTTTGTCTTAAACATAAGTTTATCAATTTAAAAAATAATATTTTTATTTTTATTTTTAACTTTTTAACTTAAAGAGTTAAACCTCAAATTATAATATTTTAATTAATGAAGATAATATTAGCGAAAGTCAATCGAAAATCTGAAACAGAAAAATCAGAAAAAGATACGGATACATCTGGGACTCGAACCCAGGTCCTCCGGCAATCCGGGCCGACGCGCTAACCAACTGCGCCAACGTATCCCTATCCGATTCGGTCATTTTTAACTGTATCATACTTCGACTGAGAACCACCAACATTATTTTCATTTTTCTTTAGCGCGTCGGCCCGGATTGCCGGAGGACCTGGGTTCGAGTCCCAGATGTATCCGTATCTTTTTCTGATTTTTCTGTTTCAGATTTTCGATTGACTTTCGCTAATATTATCTTCATTAATTAAAAAATAATCAATATTTGACGAGTTAAAGTAATTTCACCAAAAAAATGTAGATATAATGTCTCGACGCCACCTAGTGAGATAGTTAGCACTTACATGCCTTTCTCATATAAAAATAAATTTGGTTGTTTGCAGGTGAAAAAAAATATAATAAGCGATAATTGTTGAATGAAACACTAGGTATATATTGAATCATTTGGCGGGTAAGAGGTATCCCGCCGTAGCTTAATGGTAGAGCTCCTGTCCGGCAAACAGAGGGGTGCGGGTTCGAGTCCCGTCGGCGACATATATCTTTTCTCGGGAGAGTTTTCAATATTGATGAGTGTTTCAGGCTAATAATTATTGCTTATAATAATAATATATCTATTATGAACTACACACTGCGGAATCTGTAACTTGAGTCACTCCCAAATGACATAAATTGGAGAGTAATAATTCATAGGGCCAGAAACCTATTAATCTTACAAACTAAATACTATTGCAGACTTGTAGCCTGTAACAAAATACAAAGACATTTTGTTTGTTCCAGAACTAGATCATTGTTCAACATTATTTCAAATGCGATTATTCATCTGTTTTTACTTTGTGAAAAAGCACCTCGAATATATCGGAAGGGTAAATAAAAACTAATTTTTAAATGTAACAGCAACTGAGGTACTGAGAATTTATTTCAAAGATTGTTAAAATAAAATATTGTAATTGAATGATGTTAACGCAGGGTAATTCACGAATTAAAAAAGAATTTAGGTACTTATAGTAAAGCTCTGGTATAGGGCTCAAATCCGCATTCCATAGTTTTCTCTTCGTTTCTCGAAACAAGGGAACACCAGAAAAAACATATCACGATCGAGGATCATATATACAAAAATATTTCTATGAAAATAAGTGCGTCTTTTAAACCCTTCCAAAATTTGGCATTTTTGTAAAATGTACATTCGAGAATATAAATAAATCATAATTATAGGTAGAAAGATATAATTTTTAGAAAAAATAAAAAAGCTTTATTTTCGCTCTCCTGAACACTTTAATTTTTCCGTGATCGATATATAATATGTAATATACAACATATTATTATAATACCCACAATAAAATATAAATACCTAAATGTACTTTTTCATAATAAAAGATAACATTGTACCCTTCTCCTGCGGGTAAATGCTATATAAATAATAAGCCGAGTTTGCTTGCCACGCGCATACGCGCTTTATTTTAACATTTTATAAAAATAAAGATTTACCAAACCTACATCCGGGAACATAATTCTTGTGAAACTATTCAGTAATATTTCAGTTTGTTGGCATGACATGTGTAAAAATAAGCATGCAACAAGAAGAGAACATTTAAGGGGATTGCTCACTATACTCACCTGACGGAGGGAGACCTCTGACCGTAATAAATAGAGCACGTTGTTTTATGCTTAAAAAATGTACGCTGCAAAAGACGTATGCGTATCTGGGACCGAAATTATACAATAAAATCCCCCCAGACTTAAATATTAAAAATTGCAAAATGTCCTGCATTGGTTCAATAATAACTAAATGGTTGATTGGCTTGGGTAGGGAGGAGTCTGAAAAACTATTGTATAATGTGACTTAAAACGATACATGGTTACCTATGAATGGCACATTTAGTAAAAACTTAGTGCATAGGTATTAATTTTAAAAAAAAATAATAATTTAAATTGCATTTGGCACTGTACACACTTTGGTTCCTTAGAACAGGCAATCTGCCTAGCTAGGAACTAATATCGACCTAAAACAACGTAATAACACTTGTATTCATTTTAAATATATTCTCTTATTATGTAATATTATTTGTTATTTTGGCTTTAAATGTATCAAATGTAAATAAAGAAATAAAAATAAAATAAAAATTAATAATTATTAAGTTTTTTTATTATTTTTTTTATCAGTCTGTCCAGGAGTGACGACGTATATCTCTCCTGCGGTGTAAGACGATGGGTCGAGAGGGTCCGACTGGAGAGGCCAAAAAAGCCTCCCTCAACCAGTCTCCGTCGATCCGGCCTGCCACTCAGATGGTGGAAAGACGCATCCGCCGCCAAGATCCGAACAAACCTCACCCCATGAACCCAGGCACCCCTGCTAAGTACCAAACCACTTAAGACCTAGGTCATCCTAAGTGGTTCGCTACGTTTGGTGAATTAGCAGGTCCATGTGTGTGGTCTATGTCTGGGCGGCGGATGCGTTTGCATACTTCAGAGACTGATTAGAGACCATTTGACCTTTCCAGCTGGACTTTCTACCCATCGCATTGACACATTGACCCCACATTTTTACCCACTCCTTATACGTTTTTCCTCCCCAGAATTTCCTCTTCTTCCTTTCCCTATAAAGACCCTCTACACAGCATACACTATGCAAATATGACATAGGACCTCCTGTGTTGTGCTAATGTAAAAAAAACGAGATAATATTTTTGTCACTTAAAATATAAATAAACGTAAGTGCCTCAGTTTAAATATAAAAAACGAATGTGCTATAGAAACTTATTTAGCTCCATCTTTATGTATGTTCATGTGTATAATATATTTATTATCGTTCGCCTCGCCTGATCACACTTTTCGTAACGCTATCGTCACGCATTCGCCAGCTTACTCCCCAAGTCAAGCGTAAGTAAAAAAGTTTTACTTCAAAAGTATACCTATCAAACTCAGTTGAAAACCTCAAATTTAATAAATAACCGCAACAGGTCAGATATCTCCTTCCTTCGACTGAAGTATAGGAAATGTTAAATAAAATTTATGGATCCTAGCATTGTGCGTGGCTCTATGGGAGGCGCCATAATGGGCCGAACACGACAAGTCAAGACATCAGATAAGCGACAACACACAAAGCAAAAATGTCCAATTCATCCAAATTGTTTAAAAATGAACTCCAGAAAATGCCTGGCACCTTTTTACCCGGCGGTAACACTACGCACATTTTCCCGTGACTAATTGCCAGATATGTGCTCGAAAAGGTGTCCAAAACCTCCGACCTTCCAATTAAGTAAACACATGTAGACAAAACACGACAAAGTACGAGCGTGCGAAGACGGATGCTGAAAACATAAATATGGGAAGATCCTGCCAATCGATCGAGGGAAAGATAAACAAAAATCTCATTATTAAAGCACCCATCCTCACATCGACAAAATAGAGTTTGAAAATTCATTTATTCATTAAATGTAAACTTATGTAGTAAACTTAGGAATGAATATTATGTAAATGGTAGGCAAAAAGGTAAATATAAGTATAAATAATATTACATTATAAGAAAAGAAATATAAAAAAGAAAAAAATACGAGTGTGCTTTAGACCACACGACTGAAGTAAATATTTCTTTAGCTCCATCTATACATCCGCATCCGCATCCGCATTAAATATATGCACTGGCTATGAGAGGAAGAGAGAAAGAAAATGTGCCGCGCACTGCACTCTCTTGCTCATACAGTCGTCCGATATAACGCCTTTTCGTAATGCATTTCAATTTCCGTAAAAAAGTATTTACTTTAAAAAAAAAACAGTTTTCAATAGTAGATAGCATGAAAATAATAATATAGTATCGGTTAAGAACACAAAATTTTAAGGTGAATAGGTGACATGACAAGGTGGATGATACAGAAAAAGAAAAGAGAGGAACAAGTTTATACATTTTAGATAAATAGAAAGAATACAAAAATATACGCAACAGCTACTGTGTAATGCTCCTTAATTATAAAAAAATATACGCAACAGCTACTGTGTAATGCTCCTTAATTATAAAAAAATATACGCAACAGCTACTGTGTAATGCTCCTTAATTATAAAAAAAAATATACGCAACAGCTACTGTGTAATGCTCCTTAATTATAAAAAAATATACGCAACAGCTACTGTGTAATGCTCCTTAATTATAAAAAAATATACGCAACAGCTACTGTGTAATGCTCCTTAATTATAAAAAAACATACGCAACAGCTACTGTGTAATGCTCCTTAATTATAAAAAAAAATGCTACATAAAAATATCATTCAGGTATCTCTTAAATTAAGGTTAACTTATGTGAAATAAGTCGATATTTTGAGGTGAATTTGTTTTCAAGTAAGTGAAAGCGAGGAATAGGTGCTTGTGTGTGGCAGTTGGTCCCAGAATTATTGTTGCAGAATAATATACATAATTTGTTTATGTTTATCATAAAGGACTTGTTTGTTGATATGTATTTAATTATTCTTTCAATAAATTATTATAAAATTTTTAAAAAATGATCAATAAGATTAGAAAATGATTAACAATTAAGTATATCCGCCTCCATTACAATACCCATGATTGGCAGACATAATTTTAAATCTGTGTTTTTAGATACCTAAATCGACAGGAAGATGGTGATACAACGATGCACTTACACTCGGTATCATGAGAGATATTGAAGACTTCTTGAAGAAGGTAGAATTCACAGAAAAACAACACTGAAAAAACACAACACGAAACATTCCCATTATGTATTGGATATTTGCAGCGACCAAACCGATGACCGATAATAATACAATTTATTGAGAGAACTAAACATTAAAAGGATTGCATGATTGGCAAACACAATTCTGAACTGTTGCGATTTCAACGAGAAAGATCAAATGTTTAAAAAACACGGTTGACAAAAACGTTTTGGCATTGACAACCTTTAGAGACAGCACTGATGACATTGATAAAAAGAATCATTATAATCAATTGATAGACAAGAAAAGATAACAAAAAGGCATGCCAAAGAATAAAGCATAATTATTATAAAGCACAGTAGTTGACAGACATAATTTGAGAGCACGACTTTTTGCTGAGATCCAAACTAGTGACAGTGATAAAAACAGGCACAATCCACTTCCTATTGAGATACTTATGTTTAAATCATCGAGCCAATCCGTCGACAACCCAATTAATCCCATTTTCACTTAATAAGGGTGTCAATCAAAGTGAACAAGTAAGGTTGCAGCTAATTATGCCAGCGTCGACTCATCATCGCTCACTCCGCGCCGTACTCCGAGCCGTTCATTAGAAAAAATCACTCGTCACCATTACCATCCGGCAAGCAGACCGCGGTCGAAACCAACCGACACAATTAATGATGAATAATTCAAAATGGGGAAAGACCAGACGTCTTTTATTGATTTTCAGTTATGCATTTTGCATCGATGAAATAAGGATAAAAAATAATAAAAAGATCTGTACAATTTGGAGTCTGGCAAAATAATTTTTTGACGAGCAACGAATCATTCAAATATTTTCAATTCTAATCAAATCTTTGTACTATTGTACCGCTCATCATATTTTTTTTGCTTTTGCTTTCCCAAACACGTTACTTAAAAAAAACATGTTGTATATTTTTATTATTGAGATACGTTTTTAGATTTTCACGGCCAAAAGCATTTTCGTTGTTTGTTTTTGGGGTGTTATGCCGTGTTGTGCTACCTCCTTCTTTAGCCGACGTTTCGGACAGCGTTGCAGTGTCCATCATCAGGGCAGATCCGGCAGACACATCGACGGATCTGCCGGATCTGCCCTGATAATGGACACTGCAACGCTGTCCGAAACGTCGGCTAAAGAAGGAGGTAGCACAACACGGCATAACACCCCAAAAACAAACAACGAAAATTTTTATTATTATTCAAATATATATCAGGTTTAATTAATGGCATTTCTAATAACACGTGTTCCAATTGTGTTCTCTGCATGAAAAAAGTATCGAAATTTCTCTAAATAAACAGTAAATACTGTGACCTACCAGGAAGTATGGTCTTCTTTATTTTTTTTGCTTTCACCTAGTAAACACAATATAATATGTACATTTTTACGCTGCATCGCTTTCATTGGAAAAAATGTATTGTACAAATAGTTGGGTGTTAGTAATCGACGAACCGGTGGACGCAATCTTTTAGCCATAAGTTGTGCATGCCTGTAGTTGTAGATATATATTATAAATTTGTATAACACCCTTGAGGTAATTTTTCAAAACGGCGCTATACAAACCAACAATTTTTTTTTTTTAATCTAAAAACGTATCCAACCAAATATTAGTTCTCTTATTAATCCAGTTAACTGTCCGAAAATAAGACAATATCAATCCATATACATCCAGAATCCATTTTATATAAAATTTTCTCACTACTAGTCTCCCTACGTCCGGCTTCCGTAAAAGGTATATTAATTTTAGGTACAAAAATAAAATGTGGGTTCCCTTTACTCTTGTTATTTCACTATGTGTGTTTCTCACCATCCTCCTAATAGCTTATCCTTAATATAACGAATATTATTAAAAATAAAAATAAAATACTCGCAGTAGTGAGAAAACTCGGTCAACTTATCCAATACTATTCATAGGTTCGAATACTGAATTATAAACTCCGACTTATTAAATAAATATATCGTTAATCGTTTATTATAGTATGGATAAGCTATTAGGATGATGATGAGAAACCCCCTGTATGTTATATGTAAAAATTGGAAAACAATAATGGAAAAAAAAATTATGATGTGCATCTTTAGAATTTCTTAATGTTTAATAATTTTTTACTCATCAACAGTTTATCACAAAAACCTAAACCTTTTCACAGTTTGTGGAACTCTTTGATTTTTAGACAATCCATCAATAGTTTTTGATAATAATAATAATTGAACGATTTGTAGAACGTCGTTTTTTTGAACAATTACTTCAAGGACGCTGTACATTTTATTATGATTTCTTAGGCTCTATCTAATTGTATTATTTACAAACGGATCAGAAAACGTACTTACCTGGAAAGTCAAATTGTTTATGTACGATATAATATTTCACATAAATCATTTTTTATTGTCATTTCATAATAAATTCTGGTGTAGGTACCTTTCATATTGTTTCATAAAACACTGTAAAAAAGATCGGCAAGAATAAAGCAAAAATCTAAACAATAATACATGTGCGTTCTTGTGGTATGCAGACAGCAGACACAAGCCACAAGAAGAAAAAAACACCCGCCTGAAAGAATGATTATTGAATGCCAATTTGATTAATTTAGGCTATCCTAGAAAATTGATTTATTCAGTCGTGTTGATACACGTAGCGGGGTCGGTGCCCACAGCGGAAGAAGAAATAAGGTGGGTTCCGACGAGGAAACATGAACTCCAAGACGATAAATCTTCAGGCAGCGTTCGGGAAAGAAACGCCGATCAAAGCCGAGCGTGGATTTATAAGAACCGAGTCCGAGAACACACTTTACAGATGATTTAATAAGGATATTGGATATAAGTGCTTACGTTTATCATGTCCAATGATTCTTTGGATGTATCACGGTAATACATTTACTTGCAGTCGGACGCCTTTTTCTTTGGGAGTTCATTCATTGTTTTAAAAAAGTATTTAAATAAACATGACATTAAGCTCAATACTCGGTGTGGTATATTTTATCCGTTGTGTGGCTGTTGGTACCTTTATAATAATAATATTTACTGACTTGAGTAATATTCTTTATCGAGCTTTTTTGAAGTAAATACTTCTTTACGCACGCTTGACTTAAGGGGTAAGCTAGCGAATGTGTAACGGAAATTGAAATGCGTTGAAAAGAGAGAGCAGTGCGCGCGCATATTTTCTTTCTCTCTTCCACTCATAGCCAGTGCATGAAATATTTTGAAATACCAGTGACTAAATACCGGGGAGCGGACGTCGATGCGCACAGCTTGACAATTAATATATGTATATAGATGTATATATTTTATACCTATAAACATATATATATATAAATATGGACATACATATAGATGGAGCTAAAGAAGTATTTACTTCAGTCGTGTGGACTAAAGCACACTCGTTTTTTTTATATTATGCATCATCACCCCAAGGGTGTTTCAAAAAAGGTAGAAAATAAGTAAATCCATACAAATTTTCACAAATTTAACTTAGAAACCGTAGTAAATAACATATTAATCTTTCTTGTGTTTCAATCCAAATCTAATGCTAAAAAGTACAAATCGCAGTTGAATTTGGCAGCTCCCTCTGGTATGAAGCCCCAAAATACCTGAAAAACCCTCGAATCTCTGCAGAAACGGGCGGTCCATTTAATAGATACTACTATCTTAACAAATGGATTGTAATCTTTAGAGCATAGGCATCGAGTAGGACTGATGTCCTTGTTAAACCGGTGTTCAATAGAACACGGAGGAAAATTTTATTCTAAAATACGATCATTTTATTCGTAAAAACGGGACTGAAGTTCTTACGAACAAATTAACAGTGTTTCAATGTTTATTGGCGGGAAAATGTAAGAATAAAAATAAGAATATAATGTAAGAATAAAATGTAATAAAATAATAAAACGTACGAAATTACGTATACCAACATATATATTCTTACATGTTCCCGCCAATAAACATTGAAACCCTGTTAATTTGTCCGTAAGAACTTCAGTCCCATTTTAACCGTTTTTACGAATAAAATGATCGTATTTTAGAATAACATTTTTCTCCGTGAAGATTCTCCCAGAAACTAGCGCCATTGGTTCATTCGGCACCACGTCAGATGCGCCCCATATTTGTACACAGTTGACATTTGTCATATGAGAAGGAATCCTTTCTTACGACTCGCTACTGACTTCAACAGCTAAGCTGCGAAACGATTTGCCTGCCTCTGTGTTTCCTCCCTTATACAGGATGGGTCTCTTCAATACCCAGGTTCACTCCTTACTTTCCACAAAAAAGACCCTCCACACAGCATCCCCAAAGATGACACGGGCCCTGAGGAAAATTACTTTGCTCAAGGCCTCCTGTGCGGAGTTAATGTAGATTAAAAAAATCCAAAGCAACAATTTTTACTGCGGATTTTCCGTGCAAATAAGGTTATCATTTCTATATGACTTTCTGAATAGATGAGTTTTGAGTACCTACGTACGTAGGTATAACACAATCGACGTATGTTTCTTTATTACACCTTGCATACCTTTAAAAGCATTCAAACAAACATGACATAAATCTCAATATCCTTGTAGGTTCCTATGGTTTGCTTAAAATGGTGCTGTCGACAAGAACCCTTAAAGAATATTGAGCAATCTTGATAACGCATGCTGTGAATATTTTTAATTGAAGTGTTAATATATGTGCACAATCTAACTGCAATATCATTATTTAATAATTGTTAACACTCTGTAAATGTTTCAGATCCCGCTATTATTGGCAAGAATAACTTGCGACTGATATCAACTATTTGTAGGATCCTACGGACCTCTAAAATACCTAAACATAATCACGGTCTAATTAAATTTACGAGCACAATGGCCCGGCGCTGTCCTCCTTTTGGAAAAATACCGAACGCGGGATCGCGGGGCGTTCAGCGGGGTCCGAAACCAAAATAAACCAGCAGAGGTCCGGGCCCTACCCTACTAACCCATGGAGCATTTCTCGGATCACAAAACGAAGAGTCCAACGCAAACACATCCTGCCCTGACCAAATTAATTGCTCAATCAAACAATCAATTTAAATCCGACAACGAGCTAAGTAAGGGAGACAAGTCCCGATATAAAATAACAATAAAAAGAGATAAATAATAAAAAAAATAAAACAAACCGAAAAGTGTGTACCGGCGGTAGAGGAGGGAACCTAGCGGTGTGGTCAACAGAGGTGTTTTGGGTGATGAGTTTTAATTTAAATATCGTGATAGAAGTGAAATGACAATACTTTGACTATCACTTATTATAATCGTGGAAAGGGCATTTCATTTGGGGCGCTTCACAAGGATGAAGAGGTAATTTTTATGGAGTTTTAGATGTTACACAAAACTTGAATAATTCTTCTTTTTTCGAAGCTAACATTAAAGTTCTGTGAATGTCTTACTTAATAAGGTGATAATTAAAAGCATTCACAATCAAGTCTTTCATGCGAGTCTCAGTTTAAATCAGTTTAAAGTTTAAACCAATTTCATAAGCTTGTTGGTAAAAGTTATTTAGTTTGGCAGACCTTTTAAAATTGTAGCAATGACAAGGAAAATAAATAACTAACAGAGCCCTTATGGTGATTTTCCACAAAAACGGCGATTTTACAAATGTTCCAATTATAGTACATATTATTATTAATAAGGTTGAGGTTTTTCTAACGCCACCAAATTTGCTGACCGTCTAATCAACGATCTGTGCCATTTTGATTTATTTGAACGTTATCCGTTAAACGCAGATTGTAGGCCCGTTTCAGCATTTAATCAAAACATAATTGCTTGCCAGCTAATCATTAAAATAAAAAAAATGACGGCGTTCGTGGTTCATTAGTAAGGATCTCGACCAGCGATCCAGAACTCAGAAGTTTCAAATTTTATTAATTAATTTGCGTTATTTTACAATTGATTCATTAAAAATAATTGATTCTTGTAAAATAATATAGTATTTGCGGCACGTTCCAGAGTATTAGATACTTTAGTATCGCCCTGGTGTGAGACCACCATTCAGAATTGAAACGTTGAAATGTTGAAACGTTGAAACGCTTGAAATGGCGTTAACCGCATTTGGTGACCAGATTTGACCATCTAGGTCACTACCTTCAGCCTCACAGCATACCCCAATTGGGTAGGCCATAGTCTCGCTGCCTACAGATATTTGGGAGCAGTTGGGACTCTTGTGCGATATTCACATTAAAAAATGAGGCGTAAATGGAATTTAACGTGGACAGTCAATAATCAAAGTATCAAATTGAAGATAATCGTCGCGTAGATTAAACATGGACATCGATGGAGATTGAAATGCCTCAACTGCACTTGAAAAAAAAAGTGGTGCCCCATTCTGCCCTGACCGCGATTTCTGAAGACAGACAACCTGGGGCTCAATTCTCCAATAACGGTCAAGGGTCATTTGTTATGCGCCATCTGCGAACGAAAACTTACCCGTCGACTCGACGAACATTGTCTAATATTTCATTTATACGTATTCTTGAATGCCAAAGGGTTGAGAGATGATTATATTTGCAGCCCTGTGAATATTATCTTTGTTTCTGATGTTTATGACGTTTCTACGGTGTGAATTAGAAATTACGACCGCACTTGCTTCGAATTGGCTCACCTGAAAAAAGCTATTGAAAATACTCGTATCAGTTAGGAAGATAATTTACATGTAAAAACTATCTATCCTCCGGAGAGACGTTCTTATTGGTATCAAAGCATTTGCTTTACCTTACGAACATGTAGTGTAGAACATCGCCAGTAAATTAACAATTATATGGAACCTTTTTGTAAAAATATACAATGACTGTTAGAGCGCGATTTTAGGTTAAGATACATAGTACTAGATTTTGACAGTTTTGTCGGTGTCGACTGATTCGATCCACTCGTTATTCTAGTGTAATAACTTTTGACGTTTTCACTTTCTTACAACATGGGTATCTTCAAGACCCATGTTATAGGCGAGAAAATGTGTTCTTCAGGGCCTCCTGTGTGGAGTTAGTGTAAAAAAATGTCCCATTCGACAAGACTCACGAATAAGAACTCGACTGCGGCTATACGGATATTTTCGAGCGGCCTCGATTGTAGAATCGGTCCCCTGCAGCATATCCTCGTGCCTCTTCCAGGGCCAATAACAGCGCGAGGTGCGAGGGGTGGGTACCTATTAGGTTTAAGGCTTTTGGGTCCTTTTTTTGTCCGCCTGGCGCCGGGGTGACCCGGGGTCAGACGGGGGTCCCAATTAGACAGAGGTGCTCCCTTCCCCCGCACTAGCCCCCCGCCCCACCATCGGCCTCCTCCGACAGACGAGGCTGCAATGATTTATTGCACCATCGACACTTCCTGTCTTAGATTTGACTGGAGAAGTTTACGAGCGATCGTCAGATAGACGGGTGTTCAGAGGAAGCCGAATTTTTGTTAGCATAAATTTCAGATGGAACATTTTTTTACTAAGATTTGGTTATTACCTATCCTACATATTTAGAACCATCAAACAAACTAATTTCTGTTGTATGTGCACGAAACATGGTTCAATTAACTCAAATTTGATTTAAATTTAGGTATACTTTACAAAATTGGAACTAATTGTGGGAAGAGTTCAGACAAGCAAAAAAATATGTACCATTTATTTTTATTTTTATAGTGAACACCTCACAAGAGTCCCAATTGCTCCCGTCTAGAGCCAGTGAGACTATGGCATCCCCAAGTGGGATATAATAATAATAATAATATTTGGCTAATTTATATAGCGCCGTTTTCGTGAAAAATAACCTCAAGGGCGCTGTACAAATAAACTAAGATTTATAATCATAACTAGTGACTTACATCTAAGACTTATAGCTAGTGACTTACGACTAAGACTTATAACTACTGACTTAACTAGTGACTTACATTTATATTTACACCTGTGACTTAAAATTAGAGCTTTACAACTAACGTTACGTATTTTGTGAGACTGAAGGTAAGCAGGGAAGGGAAAGGAAGAGGAAGGTGGGGGAAGTACCTGGCAATTCAGATCTAGTCACTAAACAAGGCTAAAGCCATTTCAAGCAACGTTTCAATTCTTAATGGTGGTCTTACACCAGGGAGATACTGAGAGTATCTTCCACTCTGGAACGTGCCGCAAATATAGTAGGTATATATTATTTTCAATTAATTAATTGTGAAATAACACAAATCAATCAAATAAAATTTATTTGCGCACGCCGGGTTCTAGCCCGCGACCTTTGGAATGGGGGTCCAAAGCCTTGCCTCCGGGCTACGCCGGCTGATTTTTCACGGAAGTTTATATTTATAAAACAGTGTCTGTGGGACCAGCGGGCAGCGTGACTTCAATTTTTAAGCAAATCTACAGTTTAATTCCGAGATTGATGAAAATTTGCACACTTAACTTCAAAACAAAGAAAGTTCACTATCTACACGAGACCCAACGACCTTTCCCACCTGTTTAAGTAGATTATTTACATTTTTTTATGAAGTTGTGAACACTTGACGTTCAAAATAAGGGGAAATTTCTATCTTATTATGATTTCGAAAAACTCTGCGGGCAACGCCGGTGACTTAGCAAGTATCTAATAAAAATCAAAGCTTAAACCCTGAGGTAAGCTTTTTATATACACATTTTAATTTACATTTGACTTGACTTGAAACGGGTTCGCAAATTCATACAAAGAAAGTAATGAAGTAACTCAAAGAGAAAAAGAGGTACACATTTCGTAGCGCCAGAGTTCACCATTCGAGAGATCTTGTGGCTTCATCGCTGGCTGCTAAAGTAATAGATATGAATCAATATTAAATGAATCAAATAAATTGGTGAACACCGCTTATACATATATGTTCTTCTTGTATTTCATGTTCTTATTATCCTGACGAAGAAACCTCCAGTTTCGAAACATGTCAATAATTATGATTATATAAGTGGTGTACACACGAGTTATTTTTTTCATTTAATAAAAAATGACACCGCAAATTGATTTATACATATCTTCTTACTAATATTATAAATGCGAAAGTTTTTATGGATGTATGTATGTTTGTTACTCTTTCACACAAAAACTACTAAATGGATTTTAATGAAACTTTACAATAATATAGCTCATACATCAGAATAACATACAGGGTTTAATGAGAAAGCTAGCTATTTATTATCAATACATTGAAAATAATAATTTTTGTTTAATAGAAAATGTCAAAATTTGAGAATGACATTTTGTAAAACAATGATTGTTAAATCAAAATTTTATTTCAGAATATATTTAAATTAGTGAATTTATTTGAAGTACTCGCCTAATACTTTGAATCGAATCAAGATTATACATATTTTAAATAAATAGTTTTGGTATAAACATAGATGGGACATAGGAAAAGAAAATAGATTACTCGAAGTACTAATCCTACGCAGACGAAGTCGCGGGCAGAAGCTAGTATAAATATAATTTGTTCCTTCATATAATATTTAAAAAAATGTGTTACTACACAATACTTACGTTGTTTATACAACTAAATGTTTGTTCTTGATCGTTGTTCAGCACGTTACAAAAATCGACAGCTCTGATTCAAAAGAAATGTATTATTCTCAGTGTAAAGTTATTTCTCCATAAATCAGGTAGCAAATGAACCGAAAAAGGCAGACGCCACCAGCAACCGGCATCTCACCAAATCGGCGCGATTTCGCACGATGGGCAAGGCTAAGGGAGAGTCGAGCAACACAGGGCATTAGGTTACCCTTATATTTTTTGTGGCATAATAATATTGGTAGGCCCACAGCCCGGGGCGAGGAATGTAACACGAATCCGGGGTAATTTGGGAAGATTAAGGGCCAGTGCTATGGTTTCTTTCAATTCCCCAATCACACGTCATAATCCGCCACCGCCAACGTCAGTCAGGGTGCGATCAATTAATAAAGCGTGGTTTACGGCGTTGGGTGAATTTAAAGCTTAGCTGAGTGAAAAAATATGATGAAAGATCATTTCTGTGTTTAAAAAATCAATGAACGCGGACTAGTTGAGCTGAAAACAACCGTGGTTATTGATGAAAATCAATAACTTATTCCAGTGCTTCTCAACCTTACAAGTAAACATTTTTAACATCAAAGAAAAGCCTGCTCCAACGAAAAAAAGGGGAAGTTCACCTGCGCTAGTGTATCCATCTTTGGTTTCTCGGAAAGACGGAGTTGCAAAACAAAAAAACTGCAAATATAAACGAAATAATCTTACAAAATACAAATTTATTAAAAGGTAACCGGACGGCATTTGTCCATACAAACGTATTCACCAATTTCCTCTCTGAAATTTGTCACTAGTGAAATAGTTTATTAAATATAACATAGATAGACGTAACAGAGGCCTCTGTGTTTCCTCCCTCCTACAACATGGGTCTCTTCAAGACAAATGTTCACTCCTTCCTCTCCTCAAATATATCCTCCACACAGTATCTTAACTTAAAAGGAAATATAAATGTTATTCTACAATTGGTAAAAAAAAATCTTAGAAATCGGTTCAATTTTGGAAGAGAAAAATCGTAAATACAAAACTTTGATTTTGACGATTATTTAGGTATTATCAGCCTTTATTAGTTGTAGTTGTCTCTTAAGCGGGGGGGGAGGGGGTAACAACGAAAATGATAGTTTAATAAAATACCAATGATTCAAATATTTCGGCGACAATTTTTCCTCTTAATTATTTTTGCACATTGCCCCCCTTGCTTTGCATTGTGCCTAGAGAAATACTGGACCCTATTCAAATACATAAGTTAAAAATAAACACGTGCAACCTTAATTAATTTATAATTATGTCTTATCTCATTATAAAACTATGTTTCTAAGTAAAGGAGAAGAGGTCCTACCTTGACTTTCAGCAACTTAGGATCTTCATTTGCCATCTTGGCTAGTGCTTGATAATCCGCCATGGCAGACTTCATGATCCAAGTGTGGCTTTCTTGGTTGAGCTGAAAACAAAAAAGACTCATAATAATATATAAGAAAAAACACACGTTAATGATAATAAACAAGGTATTGTTTGACTTTTGGGGTAATGATCCATCTACCTTCTTATCGGACCGATGTTTCAGACAGTCATTAGCGACCACCATCCGGACAGATGTGAAAATGACAAATTTATGAATATCTTTATCAGAGAAAGTAAAAGTTGCAACATGACTAAAACCTAGAAAACTTAAGAAAAAATCCTGAAAATGGCTCAACAAAATGGAAACTAAAGATACACACCTAATTTCGTCGCTGGGCAATTAAAAATATCCGATGCGATTTTATTTTAAATTTTACAGAAGAGTGAAAAAACTTTTTAAGCAGGAAAATGAAGGGCAACTAAGATCACTTTTATTTTTTGTGTACATCAATAATCATTACTAATATAAATAAATACTGTTTGGACGTACACATTCATTTCCTGGTTCATTCACCTTCCATCAACATTGTTTTTTTCACTCTCCTATAAAATATTATTTTAGCGACGAGAAGATATAAAAATATGTGGAATTAAAAAATTCGATAATAACATTTTTATAGATTCGCGGGCTGTGACTTGAATGAATGAAAAATAAAAAAGACATGGAAGATCCGATTATTCTCATGTATATGATTCACTTGATCTTGCCATGTCTTCCTTTTGGGTTCTCGACTTCTTCTATCGTCCTCATTTGCGTCATATATTCTCCTTACACTATTTTCTTCGTTCATTTGCTCTACATGTCCAAGCCATCTGAGAGTCCCGTCCTCAATATTACTCATCACGTTTACATTAGTCTTGCATTATTTGCGGTTCTTCACATTTCTCACAGGATTTTAACACACATACAAATCAGGGATCTCATTTCTACAGCATTCAGTCTTCTTTCATCCTTCCTCTGCCAGTTCTATGCTTCACTGCCATACATCACGGTAGGTAACAGCAATCCATTATGGATTGCTAGCTTGGCTTCTTTGGACAAATATTCTTTGAGACTTTTTAACCGCTTGGACACATAAGCTTTCTTTCACGATAATTGAACGTAGGTAGACATAGGAATGACGTATGTCCCGTACCCGAGTTATTAAGCACACAAAAAGTGATTCTCAGGTTATATACGTAATCATAGTCAACTCCTTTGCCTTTTTACGATAATGAAGGTTTGAGTTTCGTTTAGAATTAGAACAGTATTTAATAGGATGTTATTAACAAAAATTACAATAAACAAAAGGTTCACACAATCAATAAAAATACATCAGTAAACATAAAAGTTCCAACATAATTAAAGAAGGCCAGTAAATAAAAATGCAAGGAAAGAAGAACGAACATAAAATACGATACGGTAGTCGGTTGACAGGTTTATAATTGCAGATCAAATAAGGAAATAATAATTTCATCCAACCAGCGGCGGATAACGATCTCTATTCATGTAAATTGGTAAGTTTGGTCCTGCCTTCCCATTTGCATAATTAAAACATATTTAAAAAAGGTTATACGCTGTAGTAGGCGGGTTATACAGTATGGGAGCAACGGCGAGGGCAAGGTAAACGTTACGAAGGTTTCGGTTCGTATCTTTACGGGTGTACCCTGTGAAAAAGATAATAGGATATATAGGTAAGAGATGATAGAATCTATTGTGGAAGGGTTGTTATTTATAGTCAGCCATAAGAGCTCCTATTTTCTGATAAGGTGTACATGAGAAAATAATGTATTTTGTAAAATAGGTATGAAAATATGTATAAATATAACCAATATTGTTTATATTATTTGCAATATATTTTTTAAATAGTGTAGTTTCGTAATCGTTTTCTTGGAACAACAGGTTCCAACTGACATTTAGATCTAAATTATCTATTTTTTAATAAAATTCTAATTGTTTTTTTTAGCTTTAAAACCCTGTCTAAATTATGTCCACGTTTTATGTAAGTTCTCAGATAATTAAATAAAAAGTTATATTTAAAACACTTCAACACAATATAAGAGGGAACGGTCGCAACTGGGAATCGAACCAAGGATCTGTGTCTTATCGCGACAACGTCTTAAACTACTCGTTGGGACCTATTAATGTATGTCATTTTTGTCGATTTAATATTTCTTATTCAAAATTGACCATTTAAAAAAAATATATATTTTTATTTTTTGTGAATAAGTACCTCACAAAAGTCCCAACTGCTCCCATCTTCAGCCAGTGATACTATGGCATCCCCAATTGGGGTATGTTGCGACGCTGAAGTTAAGTGGAGAGGGTAAGGAGATTTGGGAGAGGAAGGTGGGAAAATCTCGAAAAAAAGTGGTTAATCTTTTTTCTCCGTAAACTCCATAAAATACACTCATTTTTCAAACAACTCGCGTGTGCCCTATTGCATTTTTTTTTTGCAAATTTCATAACTCCAGAACGCACCAATATAGAAATTTTGCTGAATAGAAACCTTCACGGGAATGTTCACAACTCACAACTCACCAAATGTTTATCGCAATGGGCTGAATAGTATATGAAATATCTGTAAATATGTCAAACGCGCTAACTGTCAAATGTACGAAGTTAAAATAGTCGTTGAGTTTTCTGAAATTATCCAATTATCTTAATTTTTCTTTCCGAAAGAACCTTCCACAAAGTATTAGAAAACTAAAAAAAAAACAAATTAATGAAATAGGTAAAGTCGTTCTGAAGTTATGGCGTGACCAAGGGAAACAGGAATTCATCTTATATATATATATATATAGAGATTAAAGAAGATATTTTATTAGTAATAGTCTTGGCACACACTCCTTGCTTCATTCACATTCGTACATTGCCTCACATATATCCTTCCATTATTCTGACCATGGCACGACCCAAGTATTTGGTTCCCTTGATGGTGCTATGTCTTCCTCAGGCGTTACAGATGTCTTTTACCATTCATATTATCGTCACACAGTTTCCTTACACTTCATTATTTTCATTCATTCGCTCTACACCCCAATTCATTTTTTAATCTTATTCATTACGCTTAATCAACATTGCATTCTCTGCGAATCTTCATATTTCTCACATAATCATAACAACGTAGTTTTACTACACATACTTCTCAGGGATATAATTTTCACACCATTCCGTTGGTTGGTATCAGAACACCACTATCGGCTGCTGAAGAGTGACTCCTGCAATCTGCATGATGTTCACAAATTACACTAGAACTTAGGTTAGGTTACGGCCGTCCGTAGTCGAGTGGTAAGACTCTTAACTCCCAATCGGAAGGTCGCGGGTTCGAACCCGGCGCCGGCGTGCGCAAATAAATTTTATTTAATTAATTTGTGTTATTTCACAATTAATTAATAAAAATAATATATAGTATATACTATATTTGCGGCACGTTCCAGAGTAGAAGATACTCTCATTATCGCCCTGGTGTAAGACCACTATTCAGAATTACAGAGAAAACTAATTGTGATAGATTTTTTTTCAATTATGAAAAACCTAAAAGTTGCCTTACGCCCCTGATATTAGCATATATTTTTTAATCCCATGAGACTTTTACACTTGGTACATAATGCTTACATTTATTACAAAAGATTTAGTAATTAATAAGAGGGTTAATAAAATTAATTTCTTAGGTTAGAGTGTATAAATTTAAAAAAAAATTACAATATATAACCAAAATAAAATAATACGTTAACATAAAACTAATTTTAAGTATGTTTTAAAAATAAAATTGTTACAATAAAAATGTCGATATCATTTGTATACATATCGCACATCCCGTAGGGTCGTAAGGCTCGTAAGTAAAAATGTTCTGTTTTATAAAATTGTGTATTTTCTCTGAATACTAAAGTGATTGTCATTATCTATGCCACACGAAAAGTGTGTTTAACTTAGATCACTCTATCTCCACAAGATGTCGCTAGTGACTCTTTCCAAATCATCATTTATTTTCAATCTCCTGTAAAATTTACTTTCTTGATTTACCACCCGGGACCTTTCTACGGGATGGGCTGTACATGTTTGTAAACTATGGAGGTGAGGAATTGGCGAGTTTGCCACATAATTTGTTTGTGTATGGAGACATTGAAATAGGTGCACGTACCTGGTGAGTGGATTAGGTACTCTTAAAATTACTACACTCAAGAGTCTGCAATAGTTGAGCTTCGAACTTACACTTTAAAAATAGTAACGTAGATCTTAATGTATACGTAATAGGATAATGTATAGGAAAACTAAACAAGACTTGATGTATGGTGGTTATCCAAAACAGGTGGAACTGTTAAAAATAAACAAATCGAAACTTTTCAATTTGGTTAATATGTATTCGGATTTGGCCGGACAACTAATAATAATATCGTGTAGATTCTTGAATGTTCCTTGTGAAATTAAATTGCCAGGTGTTTCTGAGTGGCCGCGCTGACTCGGAAGCAAACGAAGGCATTTAATGCATCTCCTAGGTATTATTAATTTTAAACGTAATTCCTAGGTCACATGTTGTTATCGGCGGCAATTAAAATAATGATGGACGTACGAATGACTAGTTAGCGAGGTACCCGGGAGGAAAGGTGTGCCGGCGTTAATTAACATAGCATTACAGCGACAAATTATACGAATAAACCGCGTTCTTATGATGAGTCATTATCACCGACACAATGTGCGGAATGTTATTGATCAGAGCATAAAATTAACCAGTGACATGAATATAAATGAGATTTCATTTGAATTGGCAAGAATAGAAAGTATTTTCAGAATCCGTTAATAATAATTGGATAATTTGTAGAGCGCCGTTTTTGTGAGAAATCACCTCAAGGGCGATGTACAATAATTATGAATTCTTAGGTTCTATTTAGTTTTATTATTTCCAATAGATACAGAAACATATTTACCTGGCAGGTTACTTCCGATAAACACACTTTAATTAGAAAGTTTATGCTTGGAGGTGATACGACTTTGCACACTATCTTTAAAACACTAGACGTTGCATGATTTTACATTTGCTTCCCACATCACTGTTGATATTACATATTTATAAGAAGATTAATGCCAAAAATAGAGTTAATATTTGTTTTAAAAGACTGGAGAATTAAGTGCTCTTTAAGACAGGAGAATTTGTATAAAATTATATTTACTAAATTTACAAACACGAATTTGGTTACATTTTTATAATAATAATATTTGGATGACTTGTAGAACGCCGTTTTTGTGAAAAATCACCTCAAGGGCGCTGTACAAATTTCATTACATTTCTACAATCTTACTTCTAACTACAGACTAGACAAACATAAAACCTATGGCTAAAACATCGCATCCACCGGTTCTTCGATCAGTGATACAAAACTATACGTACAATGCATCTGACCAATTAAAAAAAACTAACTAACTAACTAACCATCACGCCGTTTCCCCGCAGGGGTAGGCAGAGAGGACGGACCGCCAAACAACTCGGTCTTGGCACACGTTCCTTGCCTCATTCAGATTCATACATCTTCTCATACATACTCTTCTATTATTCTGACTCTTGACATGGCCCGACTCAAGTATCTGATTTACTTGATCGTGCCACGTCTTCCTTGGGCGTCCTCGGCTTCTTATACCGTTCACATTCGCGTCATAAATTCTCTTTACACTCCTTTCTTCATTCATTCGCTCAACATGCCCAAACCATCTAAGCATCCCTTTCTTAATCTTACTTACTACGCTCACATCAGCCTTGCATTCTTTTCGGATCTCCACATTCCTCACACGATCATACATGGTTTTACCACACATACGCCTCAGGGATCTCATTTCTACAGCATTCAGTCTACTTTCATCCTTTCTCTGCCATTTCCACGCTTCACTGCCATACATCAGGGTAGGTACCAGTACTCCATTGTGGACTGCTAACTTCGCTTCTGTGGACAACTTTTTGTTGGCTCCAACGGCGTTCAATCCTCCATTAATGGAGTTACCTGCATTCACCCTTCTTTCGATATCCCTATCAGCCTTCACATCTCTCGTAAACATACTTCCCAAATATACAAACTCATCCACCTGCTCCAAGTATTCATCATTCACAACTATATTGCACACCGTTTTCTGACTCTCTCTTTCAAACACCATGACTTTAGACTTACTTACATTCATCATTAATTCATTCTTCATACATACTTCGTTCATCCTAGACACGAGAGACTGCAGATCTTCTATACTGTTGGCAATCAGCACCGCATCATCAGCATACAACAGGCAACATACTATCAGATTATTCAATGACCAATTAACGCTGCCTAAAATGTTATTTTTCATTATGACAACGTCAGTCAGTTATTAGCAATGTCATACAATTGGTTATTAGCAATGTCGCGGACTGTGAGTGTGAAGGTAAATGTTTTTTTTGCTTTGTAGATACGACTCACTGAAAAGGTGAGTTATAAGTTTATCTCTAATAACAGGTATGTAGTAAGTATGGTAGAGCCGGTTACGTAACTATCCCAAAAATTACAAAAGTCAAAACTATAAAAATTACATCACTTAAGTTAGCCTCTCAAAAACTGGGCGTACACGGTTCGAAAATACTTTAATAGTATACAACTGCTAACCCCATTTGACTGCCACCTCTGGTCAGGAGCCCCCAAAATACCTGAAAAAAAACCCTCGACTCTGTGCAGAAACGGGCTGTCCATTTGGTTTTTCTAACTTAACAAACGGATTGCAATCATTAAAGCTCAGGCGTCGGGTGGAAATGATGTCCTTGCTCTACCGGTATTTCAATGGAAGATACTCCTAGGAACTAGCATTATTGATCCCATCGACACCCTACACGATTGATATTTGTCGCTTTTACGACGAATGAGAAGAATATTGAATTTCATAAAAAGTATTGAAATACAACAATTTTTTTTATATATAAACTATATAATATAAACTGGTATCCTTATTTTTATCATTATTAAGGTAAAAATAACCGCACGTAATAGTTAGTCACTTCCTCGGAAATCAAGAATATGGTCTCTTTCGCCTTAACCCTTTCAGACTTGAATAAAAACTGGCAGAAATAGAATATTTTTAACTTTGATAACAATTGGTATTTGAAAATTGTCTGTGCTTTTTTAATCGTTTCGAAGATAGTGTTACTTTAATTTTAAAGAACATAAGATATCAGAGGTAGTGCTTTACATAAAATTACAAATCGTACACTCAACAATTTTATATAATTAAAAAAAAATACATCAAAATTGAACCTTGAAACAATACCGTCAAAATTTACACAAAAAAGTCAAGATTAAATACAATAATCATTTATTGCTAACCGCTAGGCACATAAGCTTGTTTTCACGACAGTTTAACGTAGGTAGACATAGGAATGACGTATGCCCCGGACCTGAGTTATTGTTTAAATTGTAGAATTCCATTTTAATTAAATTCTTTTATATATAGTAAATAATAATAATTATTTAATTTATAAAAACAGTGTAAAAACAACTTCTGCTGTATAATTATTATTACACCTGACAGCTATTTCGCCTTCTGAAGGCATTGTCAAACGTTCAACAATGACCGAATGTAAGGAACAAATAAATAAAAATTCTGATTGAAAATATAAAAATGGCTAGAACTAAAATTCAATTTAAAAATATCGCGCAAAGGCTGTTGTATCAGAAATTGGAAAACGAAAACCGCTCCGTTCGCTCCATATAGTGAGGAAAAAAATCTGAAATCTATGTGTTTTCAAATATACACACGGTCTGAAAGGGTTAAGAGTAAGGGAACTACTAAGAGAATACCTGGAATCGTCAGACGGCAATTGACATAGCTGTGAAATTTGAGGAATTGTACTGGAATGGTAGCCATTCTCTCCTTCCTGCTACAGCCCCATACATTTTAAGAAATCAAACTTCTAGGTATTTTCTTGCTGATCGTTGAATAAAAACAGAACAGGACCTAAAGCCTGGATGGACTGCCACATGATTTAATAATGATCACAGACTCGACAGAATGTAGAGCTAAACTTTAAAATGACCTTAATAATAATAATAATTGGATAATTTGTAGAGCGCCGTTTTTGTGAGAAATCACCTCAAGGGCGCTGTACATCTTATTATGACTTCTTAGGCTCTACATAGAACTATTATTTACAAATGGACTCAGAGAACACACTTACCTGGCAGGTCACTTCCGATAAACACACTTTAATTAGAAAGTTTATGCTTGGAGGAGATACGACTTTGCACGCGGAGGACGCTATCCATAAAATCAAAAACATGTCATCTCACAGCTCGTGAGTAACCCATTGGGTAAAAATGCAGGCAAATAAGAACTTGTAAGCTTTTTAAGGTCATTTCATAAAAATTCTCCTGTCCTAAACAGTCCTAAATTCTCCAGTCTTTCAAAATAAATACCTACTTCTGCCACCAATCTTTTCAATGGTAAAAATCATTATTGTGTGTTGCAAATGTAAAATCATGCAATGTCCATTGTTTTAAAGATAGTTAAATTAAACAAATAACTTTGTATCAACCAATATTATATAATCACAATCACCTACATGTTTCGAAACCGATGGTTTCTTCGTCAGGGTAATAATGACATTAAATAACAAAATAAACAAACAAGTATAGACTAAAAAGAACAGATTAAAAATAACTATGGACAAAAATATTATAGAGAGAGGTGGTGATTAATTAATTTAAAAATATCGTAAAAAACTATTATTTAAAATTAAATATAAAAATTATTTTAGAATATGAAACAAATTGTGATCATATAATAGTGGTTGTTACAAAGTTATTTGTTTAATTTAATTAAAAATGACGCCACAAAGTGATATTGCGAAGTTTGAAGATATTTTAAATATAGTGTTCTCCCCGTCAATGTCGTATCTTCTCCGAGCATAAACTTTAAAAAATAAATTGTATTTATGGAAGTGATCTGCCAGGTAAGTATGTTTTCTGTATCCGTTTGTAAATAATGCGAAGTTTGAAGAAATTTTAAATATAGTGTTCTCCCCGTCAATGTCGTATCTTCTCCGAGCATAAACTTTAAAAAATAAATTGTATTTATGGAAGTGATCTGCCAGGTAAGTATGTTTTCTGTATCCGTTTGTAAATAATGCGAAGTTTGAAGAAATTTTAAATATAGTGTTCTCCCCGTCAATGTCGTATCTTCTCCGAGCATAAACTTTAAAAAATAAATTGTATTTATGGAAGTGATCTGCCAGGTAAGTATGTTTTCTGTATCCGTTTGTAAATAATGCGAAGTTTGAAGAAATTTTAAATATAGTGTTCTCCCCGTCAATGTCGTATCTTCTCCGAGCATAAACTTTAAAAAATAAATTGTATTTATGGAAGTGATCTGCCAGGTAAGTATGTTTTCTGTATCCGTTTGTAAATAATGCGAAGTTTGAAGAAATTTTAAATATAGTGTTCTCCCCGTCAATGTCGTATCTTCTCCGAGCATAAACTTTAAAAAATAAATTGTATTTATGGAATTGTTCTGCCAGGTAAGTATGTTTTCTGTATCCGTTTGTAAATAATAGAATTAGCGCCCTTGAGGTGATTTTTCATAAAAATGGCACTCTACAAATTATCTAGATACCAGGTACAAACATTTTAAACTTACCGAAGCGTTAGATCCACTGCATTCGTCCTGTGAACAAAAAGAAAAAATATTATTAGCATAACACATAAAGTATAACAAAGCATCAAACGCCACATTTACATTCATCAAAATAATATATACATTGTCTTCACAGGCAAGAAAAACTACTACTCCATTTTATTATTATTACTCAATTCGGGGGGGGCGGATAAGGGTAACGCCGCTCCTGTAACCACTTACTGGATAACCAAATCCCCCGCCATAGGTCATCCCAAGTGGTTCTCTACATTTGGTGACTTTGCAGGGGTGCACGGGTTCATGGGGTGAGGTTTGATCCACTTCCTTCCAAGTATCGACTTTATATTGTTTATTGATAGCCTTATATATATTTTGTCCTTTTCACCTACAGCTTTGTTTTTAATAATATTATTATTGATTAATTTAAAATGACTTTAAACGCCGAAACATCTGTCACAATAATAAAAAGAACTCAAATACTTGCAGTACTTAATGATAACATTATTAAATTAGCCTTTTTTTAAATTAAATGGAAATTTATGAATTATGCACAAAAAAAACAATTGTTTATGGTTGCACTCAAAACAATTCTTCAATAAATATAACTGTCTGCATATTCCCAGCACAGGAACAAATACATATTGAATACTATTTAATTGGATTTTAATGAAAATATCAAATAATTACAAATTAATCCACACATCAGAAATCATTGATGGTAAGAACAGAATAAAGGCGTTATCAAATGAACAAGGAAATACAAACAACAACAAAAAACAATGGACAAGATTCGCTGATAAATGCAGAAAATGATTCATCAGAATCATTTTCAGATTAAGCTTGCAAGTAACGATGGGAAGGGCCTTCGTAAAAAGAATTACATTTCTACTTTGTTATCAAAATAATTCATTCTTCGTAGAAGGTTAGGTTAGGTTATATTCTTCACATAAATAAAAAGTTTTTTTCTCTTTAATAAAAATAAAAATAAAAACACGAGCGTGCTTTAGGCCACACGACTGAAGTAAATGCTTATTTAGTAATCTAATCTAATTTTCTTTCTGGCATCGAATAAAACCATTCCAATCATCAGTGTATAAGAATCTATATTGAAGATTCGTTTGTTACCAATCATCTTGACAAATCAGTCGTTTCAATGCACTGAGTTCGCACACTCTAAACGAAATTTTTATTATGTGAATTACGCTTAGAATGGGATTGTTGATTTAATTCTTACAAAGTTTAAAATAAATATATACGCCCGATATTACGCCTCTCGTAACGCTGTAATTTTCGTAACGCATTTGCCAGTTTACCCCGCAAGTCAAGCGTGCGTAAATAATATTATCACTATAATAGTTTTGGCTGTGAAAATCTTAAATATTATCTTATGTATTATGCTTTCGATGACTAGCTAGTTAATAATTAGTTGGTAGTTAAAAGATTATAAAAAAATAAATAAACTACGAAATCATAAAAAATAATAATAACGTAATATTTGTATAGCCACTCGAACACTTTTTGCCACAGTATGACACTATTTCCAAAACCACGGATTGCTTTGTTGCCAAAATATGGCACATATTCTCTGGATTCTTTAAAAAGTTAATTTTTTTTTTATAAATCCTACGTTTATGTGATAATAAAAAAAGATAGGTGAATTCATTGGCTATATAGAACTATAATCAGTTTGTATGTCTCCATATTCAAATTGGAGGGATGATTTTTTTTAATGTGGGCGGAAAAATTTCCTTAAACAATCCCAGAAAAAAGTTTTAAATTGCTCTGTCGCTCCAGTTGATAGCGCAGTTAAAGTTAGATAAATAAATAAATAATTTACTAATAAACGTCTTTTTTAATTTTACACAACAGATAAATGATCATTTATCGGTTATGTAAAATTTTAAACAAATTTATTAGCAAGGGGTTTAAGTGTGTATAGAACACGAATAAAAAATAGTATACAAGAGCGAAGACAAACGTCATTCGGTTTTAATATTAATAAAAAATGGCAACCAACGCACGCCAGCCAGCCGGGTAGGTAGGTACCTAAATAAATCTATTTCCTCATTATTATTTTAATAATGAAATAGCCCTAGATTAGATCTGAACCGGGAACTGGCTTCGAGGGGTGCCGGCGGGGAGCGCGCCGTCGAGCCAATGTATGTACAAACAGGTTCAAAAGTAACTTCCCAGCTTTCAGAACTGACTGGCACTAAGAAGAAATGTGTGAAGAATTAATTAAGTTTATAAAGTATCAATATATATATTTTTTTTTTTTTTTCTTTAAGATCTATCGGGGTCTATTCTTGGGGATGCTGTGTGGAATGGTATTTTTAGGGAAGGAAAAAGATATGAGGGGTAGGTAGGAATTTTCTGGTTAGTATGTCCAGGAGTGACGGACATATGAATCCATTCTCCCACTCCTGTAAGGCGGCATTCCGAAAAAGTCCTGGAGAGATTGATCTGACTCCCCCAATTAGTCTCTCTCGATCCATCCTACCCCGCAGATGGTGGAAAGACGCATCCGCCGCCAAGATACAGAAAAATCTCACCCCAATGAAACCGGGCACCCCTGCTAAGTCACCAAACGTAGCGAACCACTAGGGGTGACCTATGTCATACATACAACGTCGTTGGTTATCCAATAAATCGTTCCCGGGGCGTCGGCGTCGATGCCAATTCATTTGATATATGTAGGTATATTTTTTCTATTTATATCAATTTATATAAAAATACATGCACATATATAACTTTTTCCGAAGTTGGATAGCATTATTTTAAATAATTACAGGAATATACGAAATATATGTTAGTCCCTTCCAATTATGATTTATATTGATTTAGGTGTGAGCGGTGTTCCCTTATTTTTAGAGGAGGAAGGTTGACCTTTTATTTTATAATTTAAATTTTTAAGACATTTAAACTTAATGGCAGTTTAGAGCAAGTACTTGAGGGGGAACGTTCAATCCTACATCAAATCAAAAATAAAATATAATTTGAAATTGGCTATCAGCGTGGCCAAGAGATGGTGAAACTAGAACGAAAAAAGATGATTTATACAGTTAAACCCATATTTGTCACATTTTCTCTTCCATTATTCTATTTTACATTCAAACACCTAACATTTTGGCTCCCAATGTTTTATTTATTATAACGTTTTATTTATTATAATACCTAGTAAACAAAAATCATACACTTCAGTATACATCGTAAACTCATTTTGTTTCACCATTTTAATTCAAAATTAATAGAAAACTTAGTTTTAACCACGTTTAAAAAAAACCAAATCCATTATATAATACTTAGAAAAACCAAATCCATTATATAATTACTTCCATTATTCTATTTTACATTCAAACACCTAACATTTTGACTCCCAATGTTTTATTTATTATAACATTTTATTTATTATAATATCTAGTAAACAAAAATCATACACTTCAGTATACATCGTAAACTCATTTTGTTTCACCATTTTGATTCAAAATTAATAGAAAACTTAGTTTTAACCACGTTTATTTATAATAATAGAATAATGGAACTAACGTTGTTTAAAAAAACCAACATGTTCCGACAACCACGCTGCCTTCATCAGAGTTTACTTAAAACTAATTACAACAATAGACACAGACTTAAAGGTGTCATGGATAGGCGGGAGTGGAAAGCGGGAGGGGGTTATTAGAGCAAAATATAGGGGTTTTTTTGGGGGAAAAAAAAGAAGACTTTGACAGTATAAGCCACCACAGGAAGTTAAAATAAACAAGAAATTTCGCACTTTTTGCATTTTTTACATCGTGCCTCGTGAATTTAAAGTTTCAATTGGTCAATGTCCGGCCAGTTCCCGAGGAAGTAGACAGTAGATGAATCAAGCAGAGCTATGTAAACACTTTCATTGTTATATTCCTTTTATTATGTAGACATTGGCTGCAAGGCGTGAAAATTTATAACCACTTTATGGCATATGATGCACACTTAATAAATGGACTCGAGGCATTGTTCACGGGCCTGTTTTACAAAGTTAATATAACGGACCCAACCTCTGAACTTTTGATGACAGCTAATTATTTATTGACTAGGAACGGTGATCATAATCAGCATTCTCCGAGAGCTGTGTGAACGTTTTTGTATCTCGAATATAAAAGTAAGTAAATAAGAACTAAAGAGTCGTAAAGAGTCCGAAATTCTCCAGTCTTTCAAAACAGATGTCACATTTTGTCACTAATCTAACATAAAAGTAATATCAATAGCAATGGGGGAAGCAAATGTAAAATCATGCAAAGTCTAGTGTTTTAAATAAAGTGTCCTCCGCGTATCTTTTCCATGCATAAACTTTCAATAAAATTGTGTTTATCGGAAGTGACCTGCCAGGAAAGTATGTATATTGAATCCGTTTGTAAATAATAAAATTAGATAGAGCTTAATAAATCATAACAAATTTTACAGAGCCTTTTTCACCCTACAAATTATTAAATGAACTATTATTATAAATTTAAAATAAAACAATAACTTTGTATACACCACTTTTATTTTTTTATACTTAATGCCGACCGGGTTTCCCTACAACCGTAGCTTCTTCAGTAGAGAATATACTGCCCTGAAGAAGCTACGGTTGTAGCGAAACCCGGTCGGCATTAAGTATAAAAAAATAAAAGTGGTGTATACAAAGTTATTGTTTTATTTTAAATTATAATGTCACATCACAAAGTAACTGCTTCATACGAACAAATATTATTATAAAGTTTTGGTTTTGGAAAATGCACAACTCAGGGCTTAGAATGATTAAAATCGATTTAAGGATTTAAAGCCTTTTTCTAAAAACAAATTACAACTAAACATATCGTAACATTTATAAATATATCGGTACATTGAAAAGTGAGCCCTTTTCTAATGGGGAACTCTATCCGACAACGTTAATAATTATCAGATTGGTGTGTAGTATTGGTATTTCTGGGTATAAAGATAAACATATTTAAAAAATATGAACCTGACCAAATTTATGAATATAACACCATTATGGCACACCAGAACGTCAGCCGAAGCATTTCAAGAGTGACATCACTTATCCCAAGGGAAATTTGCACCAATAAGCACTAGTTAAAACTTGTGGAGTCATCAGTGAACAGGTACATTTGTTTGTACAGTAGGTACATACTATTGGAAGCTTTTCTAGGCACCTTCTTTCCTATACCATAACGCCATATTTTGGCAACAAAGCAATCCGAGGTTTTGGAAATAGTGCCATAATGTGTCAAAAAGCGCTCGAGTGGTTAAATGATTCTACTTTCCACCTAATTTCAATTTTTAAGTTGCCTTATTACTGGTTAAACCGATTTTCTGAAATAATTATGTCAATAGATTCGCGATTAAGTGGGTAACTTTGAAATATGTTTCCCCTACATTAAATGTTAATGTTTTCTTAATTTATTTTTAAGTTTTGTAAGTGTTCTATTCGAGTTCCGCCTTTACTTCAGTTCTGTAAAGCAAATAGCCTATAATGATATAATAGCACAAATTGAATAAAACTTTCACAGAACTTAAAAATTAGAACTAAAACATTGAAATTTGATGATTTGTTCAAATTCTGTGATGCAAGTGGCCCTCAGATTTGGACGGGATTATCTGAAAGTTAGCTGATCAAGGAGGGACGTAAAGCATTTGAGAGGTGGCAGCGCTTTAAGAGTAGCTACACTTCATTTGATAGTAGATAATACATAGGTAAATGATTCAACAACGTAAATACTGAATGTCAGCATTCAGTCCCATCCATTTCCAGATCACGTCCATGGCCGCAATCTGCGCCATTGAATCTCAAGATGGCGGCCCCGGCGGGAAGGATTCTGCGGCCAGAGGCACCCTCCTCGCCGCCACTCATCCGGGATGTTATTTATTAAACACCATCCATAAACTCTGCACAGATCTGCGGAGATGTAAATCATGTGGCGACCAGGGCTGCCATCGCGCAAGACATCCGCGCAAGCACGTGCATCCCTTTTCCCTTTCCTCTACAAGAGCACTGCTTTACTCAGAAACATGACGATTAGACAGTATATTCATCAATGGTCAGGCAATACACAGAAACTGAAGGTACAAGACATGGTGTAACGTCGACCTAAAACCCGTAATTACCCGGAACCATTTTGATGCGCAAATAATTAGCTAATATCGCATATTTTTACACAGCATCACATTTATTGGTCAAATGTATTGTACCTACATAATACAGTTTTGTAGCAGTGATCCACGAACTGGTAGATGAATTTTTTAGCCACAAGTTGTTATAATGGTTTGTATACAGCGCATATCACACGATTTTTCACAAAAATTGCGCTAAACAGATCATCCAAATATTATTATTATTATCATAATTACAATATATAGATACATTTCTTCAGCACTAAGTAGTTGTTTTCCTCAAAAATTGATTGATCCAGAAAAACTGAAGCTAAAATAGTTAAATATAACGATATTTTGCAGGAAGAAAAATAAATTACAGAGCGTAGCGAAGTCCTTTTTACATTAGCTTCATTGGGGATGCTGCGTGAAGGATCTTTATAGGGAAACGAAGGAGAGGAATTTCTGGGAAAGAAAATGTATGAGGGGTGGGTAGAAATGTGTCCAGGAGTGACGGGCGTATGAATCCATCCATCCCACTGCGGTGCAAGGCTATGGGTCGAGAGAATCCGGCTGGAGAGTTCTAGAGCCTTGACATTGCTAAGTCACCAAATGTAGCGAACCATTTGGGGTGACCTATGGCAGGGGTGTTGGTTAACCAATAAATGGCTCCCGGGACGGCAGTACCCATACCGCCCACCAAATCCCCTCCCAAAGTCCCGTTTTAACTTAACCATTTTGCATTTAATCGGTTTGTAAATTTGTTTGATTCGTTCCGATGCCGGTTGAAGATGGCGAGTGTGTTGGATACTACATTTTTGACTCGCAATATTTCGCATGATATGGTGACGTATTTTTAGACAAGTGGTATAATTCCTTATTCAAAATATTAAAAAAAAATTTAAGAAATATATTAATGTGTAGTTACTTACATTTATTTTGATTTCAATATAAAAGTTAGTTTTGATTTATTAAATAAGAGAAAATCATAAACATACTTTTTGGGACGCGTGGTATACCGTTCAAAGAACTATAAATTTAATTTTTTCTAGAGTTTTTAATAAAACTTTTTTTTTCTTTACTGGCAACCCTGTCCCCGTTCAACCTGCAGATGAAAGGTCTTTCAACAAGAGAAAAGGATAAACGCAGAATTGAGAATCGTCGCTGAAAAGAAAATAACAATAATTCGTTATGAAATACGACACGCGCGCGGCGAATTATGCGACCGGGGGAGATGCGACCAGATTGCCGGGAGACGGTCCTCAACAGTCAACAGACTCTAAATGCGAACCTATTTATTTTCTTTTCACTGAGCTGAAAAAGCACCCAGCAAGTGTTTAACAAGTTGAAAGCCTTGTGTCTAACAATTGTGATGCAAGCGATTCTACGTTTCAAATTTTGAATGTTGGGGAACAGAGGCAATTTAATCCCTAGGAACCAGACCAAGAGAAAAGAGTGTTTTGTAATAAGGGAGGGGGGGGGGGGGGTTGGCCCAACTTTGCAGTGCTAATGTTTCTGATTATCTTATAAGCGATTTAAGATATTGGTAGAAAATGAAACGAGGCAACTACACACCTCTTGCGATCCAACACAATGTTATGTTCAGATTTAATTTCAGTGCCGGAAACCCGGACGTTTATTTTCAATAATTGAGGCGTGTGTAAAATAATTGCGAAACAAAGACGGCAATCTCCAATTGTTTTCATTTTGAGTAATACGCAAAAATGTCTCTTTAGTTATTTTGCCGTACTATTTATGAACTATGTTTAAAGCATCATTTTGCTTATTAATTGTTTCCATGAGTTACACTTCGAATATTTTATTGCGATTAAATAGAAAATTATTTAGGTATTTTCAATTAATAGATGGAGATTGCCGCTTTTGTTCTGTCAGTCTGATTGGTACAATGGGATAATGCCGTTTTTGTTCTGGACCCTGCATTACCCTAATGGAGATTGTTATTGTTGCAGAACTAAATACATTTTCAATTCAAAAATGTATGGGTTACTGTCATTTATGCTCCGAACAATTTGTATTTTTGATTCTATATCTAAGCGCCTCCGCCCACTCAGGCAACTGAAAACTCTCAACTGCCAACTGTCTTTGTATGACAATGTGATGGCCCGCACATACACTATCACACAAAACCCCGTTGTCAATGGTAACGCAAGCGGTGACTTGCGACTTGCTCTACTGGTTGCCCTGGGCGGCCATTGATAGTTGCCAACTGTCAGCTGATTGTTCTTCTTCTATGGTTAACCAAGCTTTTTGACCAATCAAGACAGAGAAACAGACGGTTTTCGTTGGTTTTCAGTTGCCTCAGTGGGCGGAGCGCCTAACTCATTTTTCACAAATGGTGGAGATTGGTGTATTTGTTTCAACTCGCCTCAATTGTTAACCTACAACATATTTCATGTACCTACCTAACTAAAAAAAATGGGTGAGTTTTCTAATATAACCACAGGCCTCGGAATTATTGAGCTATGGATAGCCGTTACTTTTCTCTCATTAACACAAATTTTTATGACGCCAATGTGAATGGTAGAAGAAGCCATGTCAAGAGTCAGAATAATAGAAGAGTATGTATGAGAAGATGTATGAATGTGAATGAGCAAGGAGTGTGTGCCAAGACCGAGTTGTTTGGCGGTCCGTCCTCTCTGGCTACCCCTGCGGGGAAACGGCGTGACGTTTAGTTAGTTAGTTAGTTAACACCAATTTTTTTTAATTTTTTCATACGAACTTTTTATTATGCAAATTTTATGTGTCTATTATTATCAGTATTAATACCTACACTGAGACAGTATTTTAGCTTTTTTTTTAACAATTTTTCTATGGTTTACCTATAGTTTATATGGTTTATCTAACTTAAGTACAGCACATAAGTTCCAACTTAATAATACATTATATTGATTGACTAACATTACCCGCTTATCTATAATACACAATACAAATAACTTCTCCGCAGAAAAGTGTCGTAAGTCAAACAAGTGAATTTTACAGGACAGCGCCAACAATCAAATGATGAACAAGCGGCTTCGTCGAAAAGAACTAGCAGCGACATCTTGCGGATATGGAGTGATCTATAACATAAGTGCGGTTTTTTTGTGGCATAGATAATCACAAACGAAAAATAGAAAATTTTGACTTACGACACTCTTCTACGGGATGCGCGATATCTACTAACAATGGCAAGGTATTTGGATGAAACAAGTCACAATTATTAGAACTCATCTTAAATTTTAAATTTTTTAATATTTACATTACAATTTTCTTACAAATGTAACACACGCCAACGTTGTTGCATACATATACCAGTAATCAAGAATGAATTCAAGATCAGGGTTTACTTTTTACTAGAAATATTTCCTAGAAACCCCGCGCGGGACACCTGCTAAACAGGTGATCAGGATGGTTTACTATGAGACTGATGCATGAATCTAATGTTTAATAAATCCGACATTAAGTCAAGCGTCGGACGCTAACTTCCACTCGACAGTGCTCCACTAACAATCGATGGTATCTTCTAGATGGATAATTCTCAAAGGGTTGGCCGTCAACGTTTTACCCTCTGAAGTGTGGTTTATAACTAACATAATGTTAAATAAATCATTCCTTTATAACTAACTATTTGAAACTAAGGGCGTCTGTACGAGAGACTTTAGTCGCGGAGACATGCAAAAGTTATAAAACTATTCCTAAATACATACAAATTCGAAAAAAAAAATTCCGAACTAAACACTTTCGTGTGCGCACCTCCGTAATGGATTTTTATGCCCGCAAAAGCCTCTCGTCTGCGGGCGGTCTAAAACTTGATTTGAGTTTCAGCTCGATCGGATGTCGGGAAATGCGATAATTTCCACTTCCATGACTGAAAACCAAATCACATATTTACAAAACAATGTCTTGTGAGGAAATATGAATTCACAAAAGGGCGGTACCCTGCGTAACTCCAGTCCAATGAACCCAAATTTGCTTTGAATTTAAGTGTAATTTTAAAAAATAGAACTGATTGTGTGAAAAATCCAGACAACCTCAAAGTACCTACCGATTATATAATATATTTAACAGAAAATTGTTTAAATTTTTTTAACAGATTTGTCAAGAATTTCGACTACCCGTAATTTTTCTGCGCTAGGCAAGATAAAAATAACTTCAACAAATTTCTACAGTCGTGTTATTGTAAATTGCCATCACAATAGCTTCGCAAAGACAGAAAAAATACACAGTTTATTTATTTATACACATGTATTTATTTATACAAAAATACACAGTTAAAGTGAGGAATTAACAATATGGCGTCTTGTCAAATTAATTAAATCTTTCATATTTCGTAGATCGACAATACATAATGGAAATGACGTAGAGTTTGTTGGTTTGTCAGAAAAAAACCCTAAATGATAGTTGCATCAACTTAGAAATTTCAAATAATTTAAAATATACACCAAATTATAAAATAAATGTTTTTTTTTCAAACAGAGAACAATTTGGACAGGCGAAAATGAATTCTCTCGCGATACTTGGTATTCTTTCTTCTACTTTGCCTTTGCAGAAAGACCATTTCGTCCAACCGCACGAACCGTCAACGTACATAGGTACCCTCATAGTAAACCGTCACGAACAGTCTTCAGTAGTGCGAAACGAAATTGAAAAACGCCTGCCTAATGCGATGGTTTAAACACATGACGTAAATTATCACTTTATAATAATAGGTACACCATCTTAACACAATATCACCCCAAATCTAATTAAAAGGCTAACAGATGTTGAGCCAACATGAGCCAACACAAAGAAGTAAGTTGGCCAATTAATTTATTACAAATTAAATGTATTCTTTGTGATCTTGACATAAAAAGCATTTCGATAAAGAGTCCTTACACGTTGGGGTTGAAACAGGGTCGAAAACAATATAACTACTAGCAGGTAAATATTACACGCGTTCAGGAGATCCTGTGAAAAATCATTTCTCTTAGGACCTATAGGGATGCTTGAGGGTCTATGTAAGGAAAAGTATGATTTTTTTTTCATTGCAATATAAAGGATATGGATTACACACATATAGGTATATTTTACAAATATTACACTTAAGGTCATCATTGGTCATGCATACCTTACCAGAAAAGAGGAACTCTGTGCCTAATAAGGGCGCCACGATTTTTTCTTAGATTGTATGTTATTATAATATGTTTGCGTAAAATATTTACAAATGTAAGTTTTTTTGAAAAATTGATTAATTTTTTTTATTTATTATTTGATGGTACCGCGCAATTCAGGAGAGAGGTTATTGTAGTTTTTTAATGGCTTAGTAAATATAATGGTTTTAAAATCAGTTAACTTCGTCTTTGAATAGACTCGTGATTTACGAGGGAGGAAACACACAGGTCGATAAAACATTTCACGGACAAGCTGTTGAACATAACACTAAACCTAACACCGGTACCTACCAAGTATATGCCTATTGATATATTGTTATCGTTTGTTTTTTCGCGTCACTAATGCGTCCCACTATGCGTTCAAATTATTGCGATGAAATTTTGCTGATCTGTTGTACTCAAGCCTTCAAAGGTTAATATTATGTAAAATGGTGAGCTCTGTCGTTATGAAATTATTTCTTATACCATTCATCCGACTGCGATGAAACTTTGGTGATTTGGTGGTTGCCCGCCCGCGAAGGTTTCTGTATGTATGTATATTGGTGAGGTCAGACGATATGAAATTATTTCCTATACCATTTATCAGATGGCGACGAAACTTTGGTGATTTATTGGTCGCAATCCCGCTAAGGATACAATGTATTTATAATGGTGAGCTCTGCGTTATAAAATTATTTCCTATACCGTTCATCCGACTGCGATAAAACTTACCTGAGTTATTGTGCGAACACCCACGAAGGTTTTCTATATAAATATTGATGGGCTATGTCGCTATGAAATTTGTCTAAAAAATGTACAATTGGTAGGGCGCGTTTTTTTGTGTTTAAATGTGTGCATTTCATAAAGTTTAGCATCAGGAAAATTACAGTTCTATTTGCATTTATACAGGTAAGTAGGTACCTATAATTCTCAGCTATTCACCGTGAACACGCCGAATAGTTAATAAGAAATCAATTTGTCCGGCGGTCCCGGCGAGGCAGGGTGACGCAAGCCGGTCCCGACCCGCGAGGCGCCGGTTCGATACCCGCCCGACACGATGAGTGTGCGTTTACTGCTCCATCAATCAACTTATATCAACAATAATATTCTTGTCATGAGTTTAGGGCAATAAACACGGCCAAGAACAGCGCCACCACGATAAAAAGCCACGGCCGAAATAATAATATTACGATTGTATTGATGGTGGCACGCCACTGAAGGGATTGACACCGATAGAAGTGGATTGTGGGCGTATCTGCGTGCTTGAAGTAAGCTCAATTTTATGCTAGTTCTAATGAAATCAAACTAAAAATTATAAAATAATATTTGCTTAATTTCATTTAACTATTTGGAGTCCAGAATGACAAAGGAGCACACACAACTTAATATAGTAGTTCTAAAATTATTTGGAGTAAAAAATGTAAATGAAATTTTGGTCTACTGTGGCATTTTTGTCATCTCTTTTTATAAAAAGTAGTGGCATTGTGGTGGCATTTTGTTGTGGTTGGCAAGTGGTGGCATTTTTGTCTTTTCATAGAAAGTAGAAAGAGGAAGTTTTGTGAAGGAAAAGGGTTCGAGAGGAGAGGAGAGGAGTGAGACGTATGAATCTATCCCTCCAACTGCAGTACAAGGCGGTGGGCCTAAAGGTCAAAAGGCCTCTTTCAACCAGTATCTCTCTATCCGGCCCTCCACGCAGAAGGTAAGCAGGTGCATCCATCGCCAAGACCCACACAAACCTCACCCCGTGAATCCGGGCACCCGTGCTTAGTCGCATAACTAGCAAATCACTTGGGGTAACCTATGGCAGAGGTGTTGGTTATCCAATAAATAGTTTCATAATATCTCCCGGATCTCTTCAAGACCCATTTTCACTAAATTCCCTCCACACAGCATCCCCAAACATGACATAGGACAAACATGACGTAGGATATACATAGGTCCTGTGGGAAATTATTTTTCTAGTTAACGTAAAAAAAATAGACCAAGGAAGAGGTGGTTAGAATGCGCGGAAGAGAATTGTAGCAGGAAGGGACCTACTCTGTGAAGATAATATGAATAATAATAAAAACATTTCATTGTCAATAGATTTTTACAATACAATTTATACATCTGGTTTATTTAACATTGATTATACTGACATTGGGTCACTGCTCAGCTATACATTCAGGATTTCCCCCGGAATGCAGCTGATTTTCAGGAGTGCCTCTAATATTATAGACTTATTAATCAAAATTCAAATTAAAGCAAATAATATTAAAATTCAAAATAAATAATATAATCAAAAACACAAGTAGTTATTACTTCTGTTGTAAAATCTATCAATTAAGATGTTGTGTTGAGAGCTTCTTAAAGCACTGAAACGATGTCGAAATTCGATGTCGATATTCAAATGGAAGATGATTATATCTGGAACCGGAGGAGTCGGAGCTCTTGTGTAACTGTCGTAGAACGTGTTTCTTTCAAATCTGCACGTATTACATTTCCATCGGTTTTTCTGTATTCAGTGGTTGCTTAAGATATTTTTTCATGGGCAACATTCACGAGTAAAAAATGTATGACTGGCGCCTTATCTAGTAATTTTTGACACATCAAGAAAATGGCATGATTGGATGACAGGTGGAAATGAAGTGCAGATAAAGTCGAAGTAGAAATCAAAATTTAACTAAAAGGAGTAAGAAATTCTGACATATAAATTACATTCTGCGAGAATAATTAAAACCTGGACACAACAACCGAAGCCTAAGCCTAACATATACACACCTCAAAATGTGTGTATATTTTTTCCGAAAACAAGAAGTGGTTCAAACCAAAAACTGGTGAATCTACATAACACGGAGTGAGGGTTGTCTAGGTCTTGACAGCAGATGCGTTTGCTTACCAAGTGCGTGATGGACCAAATCGGGAAACTACTTGAGGAGGACCATTTGACGTCTTCAGTCGGACTCTCTCAATCATAGCCTTGCACCGCGGTTGGAGGCAAGGATTCACACACAGTCACTTCTGGAAACACTAACCCCTAGATTCCTCCTCAACCTACATACCATTTTCCTCCCCTGAACTTTCTTTCCCTAAAAACACCCTCCACACAGCATCCCCAAAGACGACATAGGTACTGAGGGGAATCATTTACCTCCTGTGTGGCGTAATGAAAAGCATATTTCATGTTTATTTTAATATATTATTTTTACTTTCGTTTTCGAGAAAATCGAATGCATTTTTTTTAACGAATTAAAAAAAAACGGTCGCCAGGAGATTAATATCAGGTAATCGAAGAATATGTTGTTAATGTTTCAAAGTGTAGACCGGGCTCCAAAAGCTCCAAAAATGTTAAAAAGTATTTGTAATCTAGGGGAAGAATGATGCAATTCATAGAGGAAGACGAAGTAACTTATGACTTTGAAACGTGTTTCATTGTTACGAGGGTATTTTAGTTAAGATATCCAACCTCCGATAGGATAGAGGGTAGACTGAAGATGAAGACGATAGTGAAGTTTGAGAAAAAAAATTTATAGAATTGGGTAGCAATGGGACATAATCAAAAAACCCATTTCTGTTAAAAACAGAATGTTACGACAACTCTTTGGAGTCGTCGTTCTTAATTCGGTAAAATATTTGATTATTAAATATTAACAAACCTTCGGTAATGTATTGGTTCACGGGAGGCATAATATTTGTTAAAAAAAACTTGGTGGGTCCCTTAATTAATTTGGCACCGTCACAAAATAATACAAAGTTAATTAATGGGGTCTGTCGCAGCGACCCGGCGATAGCATGACATTAGTATGGGATATATAACTCAAAATATCATCGAACTTGTTCCTTAGATTTCTGCGAACTCGTGCTGATGTATTCTTATGCCGTCACTAATAATATAAGCGTTTTTTTCTCGTGGTTATTTCAAAACCTCGTAACGTGTAAAGCGATGACGAAACAAACGCCAAATATAGTTAAATGATTGTTTGGAACAGTATTTATCAAAGTGGGCGACAACGCCCCCTTGTGGACGCTGGAAGTTTTCTAGGGAGCAGTAGAAGTCTCAAAGGAAATTAGGGGCCGTTAAGAAAACTAGAGGGGCGACAACAGACAAATTCTATCTATAAAAATCCGACGGAATCTAGACACAACACCACTTGAGATGCTATTTACTTCTTTGTGGAATCCCATGTGGACGGTTAAATTAGATTGGCTTACACATGTAATAATGTGGATGCAACATACTCCTCAAAATATCAAATACATCCTTCACATTAGATAAGTTATAAATTCAAAGCTTTCTTTCAATGTTAATAAAATACTTTTAAATATGATTAAGTCCGAGTTTTATTTAATCTCATTGAAACATTCTTTGTTCTCAGAAATACGATATGGGTCACATCCTATCTATCCAATCCATATAATAATGATGCATGTTTAGAAATATATTTGCATATCTGTTTTTAAGAAACGCAAAATGGTGGTAGTGCAAAAATGTACGTTAAGAAATATGATGGAATTATATTTTTTTTTAAATCTCTAAGTGGGCGGTGGTCGAAATAAGTTTAACAACCTGTGTTTTGGAATATTGAAAAGCATACTTTGTTAGCTAGCTAATGGGGAAGCATGTGAATAGTCGCTGTGAAGCTTTTGCGTCAGTTTGAAGGAAGTGTACGGTGCGATGTTTTGCGGTAGAGGTGAAGGTAGAGTTTGTAGGAACAGCCGAGCTGGTACGGCACATAGCGGGTACGGCTTGAGCGCAGGGCAGCGCGAGCCCGAGCCGTGGGGGACTGTCCGACCGTCGCGCGTCGGCCGAACAGCGGGATACAACAAATAAAAGAACACACTTTACATCAAAAACTTATTATTTATTTGATAAATTCCATCGTTAATAATATTAAGATATAAACGGCCGAGGAGGAACATTATAATCAAACTCGCGCCACGAATTTCACTTAATCAAATAGAGACATTAAAAGTCCGGCTGTTAAGAGTCTATTTGACGATATTTAAATGCTCCTCCGACGTTAAACGCTTCGGAGCGTCAAAAATGTAAACGACACTCGTCTCTTCGGATAATTTGTGAACTGACATAAAAACTAACGTGATAAGTATACAGACAACGCGCCGGAATTAATTTCACATAAAAGTGTTAACCGACATACCGAGATGAAGATTACGGTATCAGATTACCAGAGCTGGATGATTCAATGAATTCAACCAACAGCGAGGGTTTCCTTCACTTGGGCTGGCCATCAGTACCAAGCGTACCTACTACACTCTAGGCACCTTCAGTCTTTTAACTCCTTCCCTACGCACATGTGTAACATGTAACTTGGATCATTATACATATTTATTCACGAAAATTATATACCATGGAAACATATTTTAGTACATTAACGTAGTTATTAAAAACTGGTCTACGTTAATAAACGTTTGTATGTATTATACCATTACTATATAATATGGAAGTCGGCGCTGTAATTAGCGGAAACTGTTTTTCTTTTGTATACTTAACAAAATTTCGATACCAAAATGGTGTAATTATTTGGTTTAATGATCGAAAGTTCAAGCGGGTTGTTAATAGATATTGTTGTTAGGCACGACAAGCGACGTATGCCGGCCTCACAGGAACAATAGCGAACTGTAATTTGGTACAATTTAATTACCTCATAAAAAAGATTACATAATACATTACATAAAACATACTTTGATTATTTGCTTAAATAACGAAACATGATACATTTTACGAAAGCCTTACGCATTCACTTTGAATAAAATTACATAGATTGTGGATACGAAAATATTAGAAATAATTATCCGAGGGGAAAACATCCATTCAAAAATAAACATAATCAAGATTTGAGACAGGGAAAAAACTCGGACCACTTATTTATTAATACCTCGAAAATTGTTTTTCTGCTTCTGATCTGCTTGCAAGGATGTGTTTAACAGAGCAATTTATTTCATAAGTGTATATTTAACTTATTTCCCATTCAATAAATAAATTAAAGCAATCTGTTTACATAACGAGGAGGAATGTGACCCGCGAGAACGGACAATGATTACGGGGACCAATTTGAATATAAAATAGTAGTGAAATTTATAATAGAATAAAAATAGACAATAAACAATTTGGGCAACGTCCCGATAACCCATCGAGGCAGGGCAATTTGTAAAGTTACCTTATAATAATAATACACAATCACATCGGGGTCGGCCCCATGGGGTCCGGCCACGAGAACTCTTGATAAGCTAAGCCCGGATGATGAGAACGGACAAAAGTAAACACTCGCGGATGATTCGGTGTTTTGTCTGGCGACAGGGTTGAGCCTAGGGTCTTCGGAATACCTCCTCCTCCTTGAAAATATGGAATTTATGGTAAACTTTAACAAAACAATTCAATAAATTAATGACCAGCGTGAACTTATTTGACATTTGGTACCCGAATAAAGAACGAATCATTTATTAGGTAACTACAAAACAGAAATCAGATTCTTTATAGTAGCAAAAACTCAAGAAAGGTGAACTCTGACATCGTGAAAATTGCACAGCTTTATCTTTCAGGAATTTCTGCGCAAATCTTTTCAGCTGAAACCATAACTAAAATCATAAGCTGTGGAGATTACAAAATCTATTGTCAAGACATAAGACAAGCCGCCATAACATTATATTTTGAAATATTAAACAAAGTTTTTAAATTGCAGGGAAAAACAAACTTTGAAGATTTGTTTGTCAATCGTTTGGTAAATCATCTGTATACAAATTTGTTTGTGTGTTCCGTTTCCATTTCCGAAAAGCTGCTACGTCCACTGTATTATTCAATCGGGATGGCTAACTTCAACCATAATTCACCAAAGAAATTTTTTTAAATGTATTAATAGTCGTGTTTGTTTAAACTTCCCTTTTAGCATTTTTTTTCAATACAGTGGTACGTTAATGTCTGAAGAAAGTTTGGAAAAAGAGTTGTCATTGAGATAGTAACGTTTCTCCTAACAAATTTTATACCTAATTCCTTATTACTTATTATATTATAATATAAACAATAACAAAACAAAAAACCGTTTATAATTTGGTATTCGATTTCCCACTTATAAATCTTGTTACTTCAGAGGAAAATTTGGTTTTGATTTATTAAGTAAGAGAAAATTAGAACCATACACTTCTTAGGACGACGCAAGGTCTACTGTTCACAGAACAGTATCAGTTTATAGTTAGTAATCTAATAAAGAAATTATATACTAACACACAGTGCGTGTCTGTATTACATAGAATTAAAGCGATTTTCTGACGTACAGCTTTCGTGTCACAATAAATTAGTAGTGTGAATAATAATAATTGTCTCCGGGAAAAGCATCAGCCACGAGGAGGGCAGGTCCGCTCATAGTGCGAACGGCTGCCCCCCTGGTAACGAATGGATTGCTGTCAAGAGTGCCAACTTCATCAGCATATCATTAAATTATAGCGCAAATACCGGGAAAATTACAGAAACAACAATGTCGGAGAGCGGCCGGCAATTAGCCGGAGATGTCTTATCGTGTAACAACACCTGGTAACATCAATGCTATGTAAGACGTACGCATACGAGCCCAACAGCGCAAGAGTGGTCTAACCCTCACATTTAGATAAATTGAGTTATTACAGATGTTTGTGACAATTTATTAGTTATACATTTTTTAATGGTTGTATAAATATATATATATATATATATATTTTTAAATTATTTCATAATACTGTTTTAGACGCAGTTGCACACAAAAATAAGACACTAACCGAACTAACACAATACGATACGATTGAACCACCCCAGCCAGGAGAATCACTCCTGTCCCGGTGATTCCAGCTTCCTCCTTCCCGCTTCCAACTTGTTGTTTCTCGCTGCTGCTTGCTTCTCTATTCCAGCTTTCCGTTATTATATGCTTTTTGCAACATACTTGCAGCTTCCCTCAGTTCCCTTTCCGTTTCCCGTCGCTTCGTGCTTTTCGCTTCCACTGCTTCTAACTATCTATTTCCTGCGTCCCATTTACTTTTCTTGGTTTTTGCTTCCCGTTTCACGCTGCTTCTTACTTCCTGCTTCCCACCTAGCGTTTCCAGCTTCCCATTGCTTCTAACTGCTCGTTTCTTGCTGCTTCTTGCTTCCCGCTTTCCGCTATCGTCGATCCTCGGCAATCACTTCCCGCCGTATCCCGACTGTGCGACAAGTTCTAGTCTTGTGTCCAAAGCATTTGATCTTCATATTAGTTCGTAGGTGTTCCTTTGCTTTCTTTTTCCTGTTGAAGTGGTTTTACGTTTTTAACTATTCTTGAAGGTAAGGTAAGTGATTTACTTCCCAGATAAACAGAAATTTAAAAAATAAATATATTATCGTAGCTAAAATTTCGATTACATTTGTAAACAAGTCAACCTTTGGGCAAATTTAGGGTAAAACCGTTCTTGCTCTATTGGTCTCATCGTCATAAAAACTAAATAAAAAAAACTGAAGAGCGTCAGAACAAGAATGGGGGGTGTTTATCTTGTTTTTCGCAAATTTGGAGTTAGACCACTTTTGCGCTAGTGGCCTCATAAGATACATTGTAATACATATGATAATGAAGAGCGGCGATCCCTCAGAATAACGTGAACCTTGGTTTGTCACATCGGGGGCCGCAGGTGCGCCACGCATCCCGACGCACCACGCACGGTAGCCCCTCATTATTAATTCCGTTGCAACCTCTCCTTCTTTCGCATTCTTCCTGCATGCGAAAGAGGGAGAAGTCGCAATGTAGATTCGCCTTTAATTGTAGTCAACGGCAAAAACGCGACATCGGACGACGCACGGGCGGCCAATTTACTCGCGATTAAAAAAAGATCGATTTTAAAACGTTTATTTATTGACAATGCGACGTAATTATTGTCGACCGAGGCTAAGGAACCAAATGTACGTTTACTTGTTAATGTCCTGCTATTAAGACCACCATCATATTCGAAAACGAAAAAAAAAACATAGTTATTATGTCAATTATCTACAAAAAAACATTTAACTGTATAGCATTTTAAGATATGAAGCAAAAAGTACGTTGCAAAACTGTGGCAAATAATTGTTAAAAATTACGTGGTTATGTATATACCAAGCATATCAGCATGTACTCGATAAATTTTAACCAGTGAATTATTACCTTATATTTGGAGTAAAAATGCACTTACATGTCGTCAATGGTCACTTAGCTGAAAAGTTTTAGGTAAAAAAAGTCACCGGATACCCAAATACCACCTACATTTTTTATCTAAATAAACTCTACCTAATCACTGTTTAAAGTTTGTCGGGAAAGTGCTTATACTGACTCTAAGCGAGGCTTATGACATATTTTTGGATTTATTTATTTGTAAGAAACAACCAACTGTATTTAGTAAAGATAAATAGCCGAAAAAATTGGTTAACTTTAATTTAACGGTGATGAAGAAATGAACCCGGCTCTCACAGGAAAATACGTTTTAGGAAGGAAGAAACAGTAATGCCTGAGAGGTTTTCGAATACCTACATGAAAAGATTATTTGCACTTTATTTCGGAGAGATATCACCCCTGTGAGAGAGAAAACCGTTTAGAAAGAAGACGATATTTGACAAACTATGTACTTTACAATCTTCCTCTTTTCTTAGCTCTCTTCAGTCAGTCTAATAATTAGTAGTACTGCGAACAGTGTAGATCTTACGAAATATTGATTATTCCAATTTGACAGCTGGTAACGCTCAAGCGAACTCTGACGGAGTAAAAGGATACTATCCAACACGGCTACCATCTTGATTGGATTGATCAAACAATTGTAAATATTGAAACCAACATTTCGTAAACAATGCTTACTGCATCAAGATTTACTTAAACCTTGATGTTGCTTACCTATATAGGCTCTCATAACCCTTAAATTAAATATATCTATCTGATAGTATTATTCGTGTATTGCCTATAATATATCTTACTCACATTTTCTTATTAAATTTACATCATTCGAAGACTTATACAGAAATCCGTCTATTACCGAGACACTTCAGTTAAGAAGATAAATATTCATATCAAATCAAATTCTTGCACTACTATACCTCCAATCATTAAATTTTACTTTTCTCGACCACGTTCATTAAAGAACATAAATAATGGATTAAATAATGGCTTTTCCAATAATATGTGTTCGCTATTATGTCCTCTGTGCGCTGACTGTATCTAAATTTCCTACATAAACTGTGTTAATCTCAAGTGACCTACCAGGTAAGTATGTTCCTGCATATTTTCTTAATAATAAAAAAATAAAAATAAAATACATGTACCTACATGTTTGGGCAGCATCGCGTTGATTTTTCAGATACATTGCACATATAGTTTAGTATCACTGATCGAAGAACCGGAGGATGACATGTTTTAGCTTTAAGTTTTTAAAATGCTAGTCTGTAATTAGGAGTAAGATTGTAGAAATGTATTGAAATTTGCACAGCGAAAACGGCGCTGTACAAGTCATCCAAATATTATTATAGCTAGTACGAAACATGTTGCGTTTACAATAAACGTGATTAAAACTAAGTATTCTATTACTTTTGAATTAAAATTGTGCCACAAAAAAAGTTTGCTGTGTTTGAAAAACATAAACAAATGTTCAAACAGACGAAATGTAAAAACAACAATCCCTAAAATAAACAATATATTAGTGCCCTTTTACGCAAAACTGGGATTATTCTTAAATAAAAATAATAATCTATCGTATTTTTTATGAACGTATCAGAGAGAGAGAACGTTGTCACGAAATATAGGACATTTGATATTTATTTATTTATTTAATTTCAACGGAATTTAAAATAAAAAAAATATTTTACTTCAATTCTTACTGGAACAGAATAATATATCAGTTATTTTTCTGAGCTCATGGCGCCCTGTTCGGGCACTCCCCTGATACTGCGGCGCCCCCCGCGCGCTCCAACAACCTGTCATGCATACTGACCTTTCGCCGGGGAATTTGATATTGACAAGATAAGCGTCCGTAATGTGATGTGTTTGATTTAATAATCAAGATATTTATATATTAGTATATTGTGTGTGTATTTTAAATGATTCGACCGTATCACAATGGTGAAGGCCTTGTTCCCGGCTGTGTTCCATCGAATGTGGACGAGAATCATGGTGACGTGCAGCGAGCTTTCTTTTTATAGAAATCATAATGAACGATTCATCAAATCAAAACTCTAAATAAAAAAAAAAAAAACAAAATATGTTTTTATAAATCGCTAGTTTTAAATTCATTTTACATACTCAATAATAATTATATAAATAAATATATAAAGAAGAACGTCCGTGTTATATATAATTATACATATCTACAGTTTTGTTCCAAGGATGATGTAATTTTGTACACTTAAACAAGAGAAAACTTACTGGTTACATGATATTTCAAAAAATCACCCCCCATCCCTTTTACCTACCCTTTGAGAAGAATTTAGAGACATCTTAAGATAATTTTTGATTTTTACGACCAAAAGTATTTTGGTTATTTATTTTTGGGGTGTTAAAAGTTGGTTGTGTTGGTTTAAAGAAGGAGTTAGCGCAACACCGTATAACACCCCAAAAAATAATAACAAAAATTAGAGACATCATGATTAAATTCTTAATACATATAAAAAAATTATGATTCTTGGTTCGTCCGTACGCGTTCCGATGTCATTGACCCGATTGCGATGAAACTTTGGTGATTTGTTGTGCGCACGCAGGCGAAGGTTTCTATACATAATAAATAAGTGGCGCGCGAGTTATTTAAAAAAATGTGTGTATTTCATAAGGTTTAGTGGTAGCAATGGGGTGGTGGGAGGGGGAGGTGTATCCGGGAGAGGGGGTGGGGGAATGCGGGAAGGTGGAAGGGGAACGCGGGAGGGAAATACAAGATGCATGGCATGCGCTAGAGGGGAAGACGGGGAAGGTGGAGGAAGGATGTAAGCTTCACGAATGTTTCATTATTTATTTATTTTTATTTTTTTAAAGGTTTTTTTAAAATAAATACACAATTTTTACATTTTATGCAGTGGTAAAATAGTGGATAAGAATAGCTTTTCCTCACCATAAAGAGACAAGGCTCTTGTGTTTGGTGAGGGAATTTTAGTTCAATTATATAATATCATGTGTGAAAGTAAATAATACAATATGGCAAAAAACAAGGGATAATTAAGAAAATGCAAGATATATCAATAAAGGATTTGAACGAAATAATAATAATAGTGAGATATGGACTCTTATAGTAGTTTTAGATATTTTTTTAATTTTTGCTGAAATTCCTGAATATTTTCGATAACTTTCAGATATAATGGTAGTTTGTTATAATATGTTATACCTAGATAGAGATAAGTATTTTATGTGTGCTTTGTACTAAATTTAGGGATTGTGATAGTATTATGATATCTTGCTGATGAATGGAAAGGTAAGTTATTTAACTGTACTTCTTTGTAAATTTGTAGAATTGAATATTTTTTATATATGTTCGGCCTTACTAAAAAAAAACACTCCGCGGCCGTTAAACGGTGTTTCTGTAGCACGTTGTGTAAAGTCTGTACATTTCGTTTTTCGAATTCTTACTAAACAAAATATATGGTTTTGATCTGACAACGTCGCCATTTTACCAGCCTTACTAATAAACTTTCTGAAAAATTTGTACAATGGTCAAACAACCATGTATGAAGAATCCTTACTAATTAAGAACTGACAAAAAATTGTTCATGGAAAGATATGTACATTGCTTACACGGCCGAGGAGGGTAGTTTATCTGTTGTATATATTTGTTCCATTTGTAATTTTCAACGAATTTCGAATTTTTTTTTTAATGTCCTATATATTTATTATTTTTTGAGATGTTGTAAAAACAAATACCATTTTAGAACCAAAATTTAATTACCTTTAAGATTTTCATATCTAAAATATACTTAAATGTTTAAAAACTGTAGTATTTTAAGATTCAAACATCAAGTTGGAAAAAAAAACTCACTTACCCCAAACACTTTCTATTAAAACATTGAAATATTTGGAAAAATTCAAAATTCAAAAAACACAGTCCTTTTATTTAATGATTTTAAAATAAATCTGTCACCTCACTTTTTACTCCTTCACACAATAAAAAAATGTAAAAAAATCTTGAAATTCGCTTTTCATATCCAAAAATTTACAATAAAAAACACACGTTTGAATACATTGCTTGCACATCTTAAGGCATTAATTTCTTTGATACGTTTACTAAAATATGTATTAGACATTTTAGTCACCAAAAAACATCACTTTCAAGAATTTATAATAAAATAAAGATCTTAAAATGCAAATTATTTCTGAACATAACCTATAGAACCATTTTCTGACAGATCAATTTAGAACACGCGATTTTAGTGCCACAATTTGACTTAAACTAACGAAAAACAACACAAATTAATAGTAAATATATTGATTACATGAATATAAGTGCGAATTAGTCATAAATATTCAAATCATTAACGAAAATATCATATTAATCACATACAAAATCGCGACCGACTAACTTCTGCATTCGCGGCTATTTTTTTCAGCGGTAAAGCAATGCGCAGGCGCATCAATCACACCACCTAGCGGATTATTATGAAAACTCCAATTTACAAGTAAAATTTCCAGCGTTGCCACATTTAAAACACCGTTTAACGGCCGCGGAGTGTTTTTTTTTTAGTAAGGCCGGTTGTCTATTAGGTACATTGAATATTGAAAAGAGAATTTCAGTAGAAAATTTGGATGGTTTTTTCAAAATTACTTTAATGATCAATCTTTGAACAATTTTGAGTGGATTTAAAATATTATTATAAGTTCCTCCCCAACCAATAATACCATATTGCGATATAGATTGAACAATTGCATAGTACACTCTTTTTAAGTTTTCTAATCTAAGAATATTTCTTAGTCTTAAAATATTCTGTCATTTTCCATTATATGCGTTAGTGCATACATAATAATATATTTATGTGATATTCATAAAAAAACCACGAATAGGTAGATCTACATAGCAAAATACAGCGATAGGGTTGCGGCGCGATGCTGGATTAGGCCGCCCGGAGTTAATTATCAGATGTTTCGCCTGGTACCTAGAGGTACCCGGGAACCAGGGGGAGGAAAGGTGGTACTCGTCCATTTTTGGAGTAAAAGCCCATTACCTCACTTGCTAATAATATCTTCCGCTTTAGCATGCAGCGGGTGTATTAGTGGCGGGAGTCATTGTTCGCGTGGCGTGTATTCCCGCGGGCTGCCGCCGAACACGGCCGGTCGGAGGCGGCCGCGGGACAGACCGGCTGACTGGCATGCTGGATCACAGAACGCACGGTGGAAATTATGAATTTAAGGATGTCGTCGTGGAAAATATGTAACTAAATATATGGCACATGACATATAATAGTGTCGTAAGTCAAAAAAAATATTTTACAGGAGAGTGAAAACAAATGAATGGGAGATGAAATTATGAAATACGTAGGTATGTTTTGAAACCCCCACAGAGAAATCCATAACATTCCGAGGTTTTTTTCTGTCCATGAAAGAATCACCTATACGAGCATATCGCACATCCCGTAGAAAAGTGTTGTAAGTCAAAAAGATAATTTTACAGGAGAGCGAAAACAAATGAATGAGTGATGAAATGATGAAATACGTAGGTATGTTTTGAAACAATTTTTTTGTATTTCTTGGGCATTAACTATGTAACAATTTCTAGACATTTTGTTTTGAAAAGTTTTATTTTCATATGTACATTTGTTACTTAAATTTAAGTTTAAATATAAAAACAAAACTTTTCGAAACAAAATGTTTGGAAACCCCCACAACGAAATCAAGAACTTTCCGAGGTTTTTCTGTCCATGAAAGAATGATGTATACGAGTTTCGGACATCCCGTAGAAAAGTGCCGTAAGTAAAAAAGTTAATTTTACAGGAAAGCGAAAACAAGTGAATGAGTGGTGAACAAACGGTTCCATTCGAAAAGAGATACTAGCGACATCTTGCGGAGATGGAGTGAACTAACTAAAAAAAGGTTTTCGTGAAGCGTAGATAATCACTTTACTTTTCAGAGATAAAACGTAAAATAGAAAACAATTACTTACGAGGAGGTGCGATATATTTTAGTACAAGAAAAGGGATAAAAAATATTTTTAAAAATTCGGTAAAAAAGTTGTCGATGAACACCGAAATTAATATTAGGAATTAATGAACCATAATAATAATAACTAATACTACGTTTATTGTATTAAACAAGCGCCTTTCCCAGACAATGGTTCCAGGATGGCCACGCGCCGGCACTCGAACAAACCAAACACACAAGTAAGTAAGCAAGCACCCGACAATAATTATAGCGCCAACTATCATGGCCCATTCCATTTTTCAGTTTTCTTTGACGTTGTTAGGGAGGGCCCTAACAAGAAGTGCCTCTCGAATAATGATTGTTAGGAGGGCTGTAGCACCGTTTACGTGGCCATTATGAACTTCAAAACATTGTTCATTGTATCCCATAATGCTCCTCTTTACCGGCGCTACTCGAAGTATAAAGATAAACATAACGGGGTAACAAGCGAAATATTTAACGGAGGCAACCATAATTAAGAACGCAAGAAAAACAAACATAAATTTGCGGTTTATTAGACTGAGCTGCGTATCCCTACTAGACTCAGAGGATATTAACTATTAACTAAGGTTTGGTGCTTGCTTAGCAAGTTAACATGTGATTCGGAACATAAAGTCTTTAATTAAATTAAACTAATAACTTTGTGTTTTGAAACCGATGGTTTTCGTCAGGATAAAATAAATTCGATCCCGACGAAGGAACTATCGGTTTCGAAACATGTCGATAATTTTGATTATATAGCGGTGTACACAAAGTTATTTGCTTAATTTAATTTAAAAAAATGACGCCACAAAGTTATTTAGCGAAGATTGAAGAAATAGAGTATTTAATTTAAATAGCAGTTAAACTTTCTTAGTGGGTTAGTTGATTAAAAATAATATTAATTACTGATAAAAATGGCATTTCCAACTGCGCATATTTTATATCGTCACGTCACTTTTTGGTCGTTTCGTGCAAAATTTGATAATAAAGTAAAAAAAAAAATTTCAAATTGTGGTGGGAAACTTTGTAGTCACAAAGGTGACATTTGAATTATTTTGTGGTTAACTATTACATTTGAATATAAAATGCGTTTTTGAAGTAAATACTTCTTTACGCACGCTTGACTTGAGGGGTAAACTGGCGAATGTAACGAAAATGCGTTGCGAGGCAAACGGGCTCACTGTAGAAAGAAAGAGAGAGCAGTGCGCGCGCACATTTTCTTTCTCTCTTCCTGTCATAGCCAGTGCATGAAATATTTCAGTCAGTATTTTGAAATACCAGTGACGAGCCAAACGCGGGGGGGGGCATTCGTCGATGCGCACGGATTGATCGGGAGAGGCGAATGATAATAAATTTAAATAAATATTTGTAGAAAATTAATATGTGTATACCTATACATGTATATATTTTGGAGCTAAAGAAGTATTTACTTCAGTCGTGTGGTCTAAAGCACACTATTTTTTTCTCTCTTTCTAACACCGTTTAGATGATATTTCTTACTATGATGGTAAGGGAAATACAACAATATCTATGATACCTTTATAAGTTGTTCCCAAAAGCGAACACCTTAGTCTGCGGGGTAAAAATGATTCTACCGTAGGTATTCTTCTATACCGGAAATGTATTACCTACTAATAAAAAAAATAATCCAAGAAAGTTACAAATTCAATGCCACAATTAAAACTCACGAAATGAATACCAGGAAAAGGTTCACTTAAATTCGGCCTGTACCAGCATAAGGCGATTAATAAAATGCCGCTCCAACTTCTAGCACCATCCACATCGCCATTGTGATTACGCCTCTCACAATTATCATCATTGAGTGCGCCTTTTAGCACAGCACATCTTGTAACTTGTAGTAATGTGGAAGAACACCGCGCGTATGCACAATTCTCTCCTAGCGTAATAAAATTTCATCTCCCACACGAACCCCGCAAGTTTATCCGGGGGTAGCAGTGGCGTATGGGCGTGTACATCACATAACGGAGAGGTTATCTAACTTGCGTATAGGAAAAAAAAACAATTATCATTACTTATCAACGTTAAAATATCTGTAGATATTGCTCGCTAGTACGAAGCAGATTAGAATACAATTCAACCGTATGGTCACCTTACTGCAAAGTCCATATAATGAAGATATCACATGATTGGGAAATGGCATTATGTACTCGTGAATTTGTAAGATTTAGAAATATTTATTTATTTGTCTTTTTATATGAAGCTGGGAATTTACATGTTTTTTTTTAGACAAAGTACGTCTAAATGTGCGCAAAAAATACTTTTTAATGCATAATGTAAAATAGTAGATACGGAATAAAACATTAATTTTATATTATGCTTAATTCTGAAACGGGTCAGGAAACACCACTAAAGAGTTGATTCGATAGATATAGTATCCAATCATTGAAGACAATAAATATACTTAAACGTAGATTTGAGACTGAAAAAGATTCGGTTGCATCTAGGAATTGAACTCAGGAAAAAAAAATGCAATCAACATAACGATAGCAGCCAATAAAAAATGCATTATATCAAAGATAATCCTGGTAGTTCTTAGCCGAAGTGTGATACAGATAAATATGACCTAAGGAGATACGGTCGAATTAGCTCAGTGATAGAGCAAAGACCCAGCAATTCTAAGGTCATGTGTTCAATTCATAGATGCAACCGAATCTTTTCCTGATTTTTCAAATTTGTCAAATTTTTCAAATTTTCAGTTTTAAATTTTTGTTTGAAAGTCAATAATATTGTCTTCAAAGATTACATATTACATTTAAGGTTTTGGTCAGTAATTTATTCCAAAAATATATTTAAAAAAGAAAAATATTATTTTATAAAAAATAAACCTAATATCAGTCATACCTTGAATCGTATAGGTATATGATATTCAATATACATAAATTATATTAATAAATAATGGGTAAGTCCTTCATCACAACAGAAGCAACATGTTACGCTTACTGTGGTGGTACCAGGAGATTATCTACCCAATTTTATACCCAAATTATTTTCAGATTATTCGTAACCCAGAAAATGTTTGTTTTTATTTTTAACATAAATAAATGCCGATTGTTTTCGTTCGGTCACACACTCGAGATTTTCTAAGCTTTCCTCCCCAAATTCTTAGAAGTACAATAAGTACCTACATGAATTGAAAAAAAATAATAATTCAAAACAGTTTCTAATAAACAAAGTTTAAAAAAACCTGCAATAAACAAACAAAAAAATGCGCCGGCAAATCCTGGATTTTCTTGTTCTAACTTAGTTAGTCGGCTCGAAAGATACACAGTGGAAGGTCAGAAGAGATAAGTATCGTTGTTTCGGGTAGATCATGAAATAATGAAAATTATATCCATTTCCCAAACCCAAGCCGCAAAAGATGATACGAATTGAATTGAAACAGGGTAAATAACCGAGGGGCACAGGGCAGGGCGCAATACGCCACTGTGGCCGCGGGGTCGGGCAACCGCGCGGAGGCGGACCCGTAATGAATACAACCGGTGCCGGTGTGTGCGGGGGTCATATTAATATTGGGGAATAAACAAGCACTTCATTAGTCCCCGCGGTCATATTTTCAACTCGGAAAGATATAGATGGATAAATATTGGCCACCCCACCTCGAGGGGAAGGTATGTGCGTACGCGCCTACCTATCTAATTGGCTAAATGAGACCATTTACATACGGGCCCCGTTCGGTGGGTGTTTTTCGGGTTAATTTACTTTAGGCGTTTTCAGTCGCGCCCTGACGGGGAAACTCGCAATGGGTACACGGAATTAGGCCCAAAAATCCTCAATATGGCGCGCAATATGTGGACTTAAGCGTGTGAAAACCGTGAATAGTGAGAATAACGAAAACTGAAAATTTTATTTAATTTTATTCGGGAGACCAACAGTTTAAAAAATAACAAAGCATAATAGTATTTAAGTCACATTCATTGTACCAGGTTTCCACATCAGTATTATATATTTATTTAATTTTCCAAATAGTGCTGAAAGACGAGATGAATCTAGGCTATATTTATATGATTTAAAAATGTTTTAATTGATTTTACTGCCCACAATAGTTTATTACATTTATTTTTTATTTTTCGGCTACCGCACATTCTTTAGCCTAAAGAGCATTTAGGGCTAAAGAAGGAGAAGCGAAACATGGCAAAACACCCCGAAAATAAATCACGACAACAAATTTTAATTCCTTTGCAATATATTTTTAACAAATGTTTCAAAGATAGTCATTTCTATAAAATATGTATGTAATATTGTAATCCCTGGAAAATTGTTACCGCTGAAAACACGGCAATAATAGTAAAGGGAAATTCTTGGATCGAAACATTTTCTAAGGAAACATAATGTATTACGCTTTTCCTGTAAACTACTACCATAACTAACATTATTTATCTACTTGCTTATACAATTTTTTTAAGTAGTATTAAACGCTAACGTTCCACTTTTTCACAATACTATTTACATACACATACGAATGTTATCTTACCTAACTTTAAAAATTATATTTTATACCATTGGTAAGACTTTTTTATTATTTTTTTTTTATTTATTTAGTACAGGATATACATAGTATTCATTTTAAAAATGTGTTGATTAACATCTAGGAGGAATTCTCGTTGTAATTAACTTGTTGATGTTTTTTTCGTATATTTAGTTATATTACCAACAAACAGGCAGTCCCTTATTAGTGGGTTCCAAATACTTTATTTTTACATTACTTATGTCTCATGTTTATACAGGATGTAAGGAAAGTAATTTACATGCTTTAACTAGTTATTCCTGACATTGTTTGGAGTACAAAATATTAACGAAATTTTGGTTTTCGGTGACATTTTTCACGTTTTTTTTTCAACTAAGATATAAAAAATCAATAGGTTTTGGACAGTCATGGTCGGGGTCAGTGGTTGGGCGGTTTCTCGGCTGAGTGACCAGTGACAATAGATTTGAAAAAAACACATCAAAAAGTCACCAGAGACCAAAAATATCATTTACATTTTTACTCTAAATAATATCAGAAATCAATGGTTAAACTAAGTCTAGTACTTAACTTAACACCCTGTAAATATAGTTCTACGATACGGTACCCACTACAAAAGCCAGAATCTATTTAGAATGATTCCACTATACTAACCTATTACATAAAATGTGTTAAAATTATGTACTCGGTTATGAACATTCTACTCTGAGAGCTGTGCCGGCGCATAGCGTCTTCATTATTTATTACATTATAATGAAGGGAATACGATAGGGAAAATTAGAGGGAAATCCTAAGGACAAATAATATCACAGAGTGCCTGGAGGGATTCGGGAGCACAGATCCTCAAGTAGCGAAAAGTCTGAAAAGCAAACACGATTCGAAGTCAAAAAGTAAATCGTAAAACGCTGTTGAAATATTATGGAGATATTAAGGATTATGGTCTTTCTTCTCGGGAATTTTTCTCCGGTTAAATTCTCAGTCTAAAACGACAAATTCCGGATGTTTCCCGAGTAATAAAAGACATCCAAGTGAGCCCTTACGGCCGGTACAATGAAGCGCATACACGGTGTATAATATGTCGTATAATCCCGCGCCGCCATAAAACACACGCCTCACTAACAGGGTTCATCAAAATTCAACGCACCATTAGCGTTTTTAACGCGAACAATACCGATACTTCACATGATAAATAATTACTGGAATTGCATACAAAATTTCAACAGTAAAAACATTGTAAAAAGTCGTAAATCAAAAGACAGAGAGTGCGCCGGGCGCGCTAAGTGTGTGACCATTATTTTTGCATGCCACATGCACCCTCGGGTGGAAAGTGCAGTCATTGCACTGGGCGCTCGGTCAGCAAGGGCGGCCCGGCAGAACGCTATCCAACCCTAATCTAATCAAATTTATCCATTTGCTACTTATATACACACTTACAAAAATGCAAAAAATATTAAAGTAAGAATTGAAAACTATAACCTAAACCTCGATAAAATATATTTATATTTCTCTATATAAATATGTCGGAAAAACAAAATTATTCGAAAATACAATAAAAAACATAGGTTCCTATGTGATATAGGCCTAAACGTTAAGGATACTTTTTGACTATTAGCGATTATTACAAAAAATGTTTTTATTTTGATGGAGCTCAAGGTTAGCATGCGAATGAATTACCGAAAATTGATGAAATAAGTAAGTATGTTTTGAAACCCTACAGCAAATTCCAGAACTTTCAGAGGTTTTTTAGGTACGATAGAATGACGTATATATCGCACATCCCGTAGAAAAGGGTCGTAAAGTAAAGTAAATTTTACAGGAGAGCGAAAACAAATGACGATTGATGAAACAAGCGGTCCCGTCGAAAAGAGACATTAGCAACATCTCTTAAAGAGAGAGAGTTATATAACTTAAATACGATTGTCGTGAGGCATAGATAATCAAAATCATTTTACTATTCAGAGATAGTTTTTTTTTTATATATATAAAACAAAATTTTGATTTACGACCTTTTTCTACGAGATAAGCAATATGAGTTATAGTTATATTGACATCTATTTAGAGATTATAAACATTTTTTTTAAATGATTTAAAATAAATTTAATAAAGTTATTATTAAGTTCCGCAAGTATTTTGGTTTTTTATTATTGTGACAACGGTTTCGGCTTACACAGCCATTTAAAAACTCCACTTTGTAAGCCGAAACAGATGACACAATAATAAAACACTAAAATACTTGCAGATTATTAAACTTAATGTAAATATTTTTTTTAAATTAAATGGTGTTCTACAAATTAAACACCAAAACAATATAAATATATATCATTTCGACATCGTGGTTAGATTTTGGTCTGTGTTATTTTTTTGGTATAACTTAAGATTGGCGAAATAAGTGTCCATTGAGAAATTAGCAACATGATTATTATTTAGACAATCTGCACAAGGCTGATGCGCCCTTTCGCTTCCCTTATGGCTTTGGGCTTTTGAGGGCTTTGTCAGCGGTTGGACCGCACCGCTCCCGCGCCGTCCCGCTCGGTATTAAAAAGCCAAAACAATGTCAAACTTCGAGTGGTTCACCCACCATCAGCGGCTGTGCGCCCACAGCACGTGACATGGGGTAGTTGTTGCTGAGTAAGTACGGCCCTGCCGCCGAGAGCTCCGTTACACCCTCTCTACATTACGCGCAACGTTTACGAGAAAGAGGGAGAAGTTACATCGGAATATGCTTGTCAGTAGGTATGGTCCTGCCACCGAGAGTTTCGTTGTACTATCCCTTTCTGTTATATGAGTTGTTTATCAGAAAGAGGGAGAGGTAACAGTAAGTAGGAAGGAAGGTGGATAAAAAACAACAATGAGCCCATGCCTCATCCGAAACACTGCCTCAATTTCAAGGGGGGATGATGGCAGTTGCATTATTATTTGTGGACGCTGAAATTAATAAGGCACCTTTGATGTTTCGAATATTGGCGTGCGAAAGTTTTGAAATTGAGTGCCACTTCTAAAACATGATACATTTTGGCGTTGGGGCTAAACAAAATTAAGCCATCTTTAAAATCTATAGGGTAAAAAATCAAAAAGTAAGAACGTTGGAAAATAATTGTACTGTATGAGTATTTTTTTGGCAAAAAGAATTGGATTCTCTCCGAAAATTGTAAGAAAACTATCATTGACTTTCTTTCGAAAAACTGTATATAGGTGACTGGACAACTCAACAGAGTCGCACTTCATCATTCCTTTCCGTTGAAAGTCAGTAAAGTGATGGAAAAAAATCTAGATTAAATAGATTTCGTTTCTTTGATGTTAGGTTAGGGCCAGGGCTATTTTGCTTTTTAATCACTTTTAATAACTTCAATGGGGTGTTGAATTGCCACTCTGTTGATTTGTCATGGAACTGTCTTTATAATATTATATTTGTTCTCAACAGGAAAACTTATAGAATTCTTCAAGAACTAGGTTTACCCAAGCATAAACAAGGTATTGTAGTACAAACGGGAAACTGATGAATCTTACTAATATTATAAACGCGAAAGTTTGTATGGACGTATGTATGTTTGTTACTCTTTCAAGCAAAAACCACGGAATGGACTTTAATGAAACTTTACAATAATATTTCTCATACATCAGAATAACATATAGGCTATAATTTATACACAAAGCTTGCTATTTTCCTATATAATTATTGTTTAATAGAAAAAGTCAAAATTTGAGAATGACATTTTGAAAGCAATGACTGTAAAACCAAAATTCAATTTTAGAAAATATTTAAATTAGTGAATTTATTTGAAGTACTCACCCTTGAATCGAATCAAGAATTATGGTTACTTTAAGTAAATAGGTTAAGAATTTTGGTATAAACATAGATGGGACCTACGAAAAGAAAATTGGCTAATCGAAGTACTAATCCTGCGCAGACGAAGTCGCGGGCAGAAGCTAGTCTACGTACAATGGAGAACCCAAAATACCTAATTTTTTCGAATTGAGCCGTTTTTTCATCAACCATTCATTTTAAAATACATTACACAGTTGATATTAACCCTTTTTAAATTTTTTTTTTCAAACTTGACCTAAAAATTTTACTTTTGGAATCGATTTACTCTCTAATATGAAAGCTCAAATAAAGAAGTCATACCACAAAATCGATTTCAAATGTGATGTAGATTCGCCAGTTTCTCTCTTCTACAACTAGTTTCCGGTAACTATGCATAAGTTTTCAAAATAGTTAAGATAGTATTTTAGCAAAAACATAAGCATGTGATTGATAAAGAGGAGAATAGAAAACTGAGCTCGGTAATGCAATCGGTAATGCACGTCTGGTAAGTGTGAAAATCATAGTTCGATTCTGAATCCTAACGAAAATTTGCATTTTTTTTTTGTTTTCTATTTTTATTGTTCCAAGCGTTGTGATTTATGTATTTATTTCTATTCTCGAACATACACTTTACAAATGATTACAGTAGTTTACGTAGACATTAAGTTCCAGCATTACAAAAAATATTAATAATCAGTAACTGTATGTAAATAGGTTAGTATTACACGGAAAAAAATGTTATTCGAAAAAACGATCATTTTAATACTAAAAACGGTTAAAAAGGGGACTGAAGTTCTTACGAACAAATTAACATGGTTTCAATGTTTATTGGCGGGAACATGGACTGAAGTTCTTACGAACAAATTAACAGGGTTTCAATGTTTAATGGCGGAAACATGTAAGAATTACGTACGAAATTACGTATACCAACAAATTATTCTTACATGTTCCCGCCAATAAACATTGAAACGCTGTTAATTTGTTCGTAAGAACTTCAGTCCCGTTTTTACTATTAAAATTATCGTTTTTTCGAATAACATTTTTCTCCGTGTAGTAGTGTTTTGTGAACACCTCACTGGGAGAACCTTTGCTGAGTTGTTCGCACGTTTTAGATTAAGTGTTAACTGTCTTCATAAGTAAAAACAGAGTACCTATCCTCCTTGATATTTTCAAGCAAGGCACTGTGGTTCGACCCTTGGCGGCAGTTTCGTATACAAAAAATTAAGATTAGTAGCAGTTAAAGTTAGATAAATAATTATCTTTTAAAGCAGGTATATTTTTCTATGGACCACACACCAATATTGTTGTCATATTTTCTGTCTACCACAAAGTTTTTTATTTAATTATTTTTATATATTGTTTGGGTTGGGTTTAAATGTTTGATTAGGTGTTTCAATGTTTAGCGTAAAGTGAATACATAATTTTTGGATAAAGGCTGTGATATGTTTATAAAAGTTATAATAATTTAAAAAAACATTTCCTGTAAATTGGATATTTATCGATATATTGTAAAGGAATGAATTCATTCAGCTAATGAAACAGTTTCACCCAGATAGATTTAGTCAATAAATCGATAAATAATCAACATTCGCCATTTCCACCATCCCCGCATGCATATTCATGTCCAATTATGGAAGTGGACAAACGAGCAAATTAGCAACCTGTCCGCGCTGGCGAGGCTGATTAATATCGCCCGCGGAGCCACGAGGACGCTTCAATTGAACGCTGTCAATTATCGTCTACACTGAAAAACATCAATGCTACTGTATTGTTCTACTTTAAAATTTATTCTACATATATTATTATGTTTACATTCACAACCTGTGTAAAGAATACCAAAATTGGTTATAAGGTTTCTGCAGAAGCCTAATTTTCCTTTTTAAAATATAAAAAATTAAAAATGGTTGATACTGTAATATAAAGCCATAGATTTAGTCAACTTTAGCTACCATGTTAGTAACTCGCTCAAAAGCACGTCAGTAGCGGTATCCAGCATGCCAGTGGCGTGTGTACAGTGTCGTTGCTAGCAACTCGCATGTTAGTGGCTCGAATGCCATTCAATCGTACGACACTTGGTTTTTGGTGTGTGGTGGGGGATGCGAAGCATGTCTGAACGCACTCTGCTAGTTCCAGGTGCCAGCAAAATGGATATGTGCATGCACGTTTTTGTTGCTCTTTTCAAGTTGATATGTTCACGATTAAAACAGCTCTTAAAACCGAAGAAAAGACTCACTATGGACTATTGCTTGAGGAATACAGGTTCGCTGCTTTACAAAAATAAAATTGCAATACGTTTCTTATTTCTTCCAGGACATTCTTCCCATCTCAGCCAGCTACGCTGCAGTAGAAACTAGGCATATGAGTAGCTAGCATGCATGTATCCAGCATGTGTATACTGATCTACAAGCATAATAAGCCAGCAACTCGCCAAAATCATGCCTTTGCACTAGCATATATATTCGCGGTTTAAGAATGTATTTATTCATTATTTTATTTCTTCATGTTCACCAAAAAACGGTTATATACCATTACAAATCCGAGATACATGTACCAAGTATAAAAAGATCATGGGGGCAGTTTTATTATTTTGTGACATGCATCAAAAGATAGTTACTACACCGTCTGTAAGTGACGTTGAAAATGTTGATGATCAATGCAAACGTTGTACAGTTGATTGGCGCATTCAGATAATAAAATAACGAATATGGGATCTCCCACGAGTATACTTGTTAGGCACACATATGCTAAACTCTCTCAAAATAGACGGATTAAGTATAAAGTCTCAGAGCTAAACTTTAAAAAAATGTTTTTCGGTTGTGAAATCAAGCATTCCAGTTAATAACAAGGATGGATACAGAAATTAATAGTGTGAAGATCTATCTATCGATATTATTATTATTTTGTGGATATACGGATGAGACCTCATATTATAGAGTTCTGAATTTCATGACGGTTGAGCATTTATCAGAATATATTGAAAAAATAAACAATGGTGTGAAGTCAAAGGAAATGTGTATTAAAATAAACTATGATTATGAGATGCAATATTTGGACCACATGCTTCAGGTAGATATCCTTGTTCCACCAGTATTAGAATGGAAGATGCTCCGAGGATCTAGCGTCACTGATCCCATCGGCACCGGTACGGAAACACGCCAAATGCGTGACTAATATATGTACCATTTTGACATTTGTCGTATAAGAACGGTTCGCTTCCACGACTCGTTATTGAGTTCCAACAGCTCGGCTGTGGAACGATTCGCTGGTCTGTGCTTCCTCCCTCCTACACCACAGGTCTCTTCAAGACTCTTGTTCAATCCTTACTCTCCTCAAAAAGACACAAAGTCCTTAACTCGTAAACATCCATTTTAGTTTAAAACTAAAGAATCTACCTGTCCAAGGTGCACTTTTACTCAGCGCCGACCCTCCTAAAGAAACTGTGGCCATGCCGGAGTCACCGTAAAAAGTAGTAGCCACAACAAAAGTGCGGCCAAAGTGCATGACGGGGGCGTTCGCTAACGATTTGACAAGCCTTGTCATTTGTCGTATGCACATACAACGCCGACATAATGCAGAGGAAGTCCCATCCACAGCACACTCCCCCGGCTTGTGTGTGTCGACACGACGCCATACTCTTGTAATCCTGTAAACATATCATTTTTAATATGAGAGCATTTGTTCGCCGGATCTGTCGCCGGGCGCTTTGATGGGAAACGCGCGGCGCTTTTTCCAATGCTCTTTGTTGGTTTTCCTGTTCAACTCTCATTTTTCTGTGCGCCGGGGGGCGGTGGGTAGGATGAAGGGGGCTCTTGTTAGCGGCGGATTGTATCATTCCGCAACATGGCTGTTTCAAATTCAAAACTTCTCCAGCATTGCGACGAGTGGATGATTTTTTATTTCAATTTTTAATAACGAACTTATTAATAATTTTTAATTTGGGAGGCGGGTATTGATAACCATCATCTCTGCCAAAGGTCACCCGCAGTGGTTAACTGCTTCTTGTGACTTATCAGGGGTGCCCGGGTTCATGAGGTTTGTCCAGTTCTTGGCGGTGGACGAGTTTGGCCACACCATGCGTTGGGGATCGGATCGAGAGAGACTGGTTGGGGGAGGCCTTTTGACCACTCCAGCCAGAATCTCTCGAACCATCACCATGCACCGCATTTGGAGGGATGGATTCATATGTCCGTCACTCCTGAACACACTGACCCCTAGACTTCTACCCACCCCTCATGCTTTTTTTACTTCCCAAAACTTCTTCTCCTGCATTTCCTTTAAAATAACCCTCCGCACAGCAACCCCTAAGATGATAGGACATGAGGGAAATTATTTTCTTTAGGGCACTCTGTGTGGAGCTACTGTAAAAAAGGTCTTCTTAATTTCAGTCATTCGAGTGTCAAGCGAATATAATTCGCTTGACACATCTATAAAATTCATATATACGTCCCTTTTTGAAATAAAACTTCTATACGCGCGCTTGACTTGGGAGGTTAGCTGGCGAATTCGTTACGAAAAGTGTGATGCGTTACGGCGAGATATCCCTATCGGCGAGGCGAACGGGCTGTATCACACTGTAGAAGCAAAAGAGAGCAGTGCGCGCACACATTTGCTTTCTCTCTTCCTCTCATAGCCAGTGCATGAAGATTTTTCGTAATTTCATTTTGTTCTTGAACAATTTTGTAAATACTGTAGGAGCAAGAGAGAGCAGTGAGCGCGCACATTTTCTTTCTCTCCAGAAGTTTTATTTCAGTCGTGTGGTCTAAAGCACACTTGTATTTTTTAATCTTTTTTTATGCTTTACCAGCCTGGCAATATTTTTGGATCTCCACAAATTACATTTAAATAATACTTTTATAAGCACAAGTTCTATTTGTGAGGTTCACAAAGAGAACGTATGCTTATCGAATGAGAATCGAACTGGATATTTCCATTTGCTGCACGGGTGCTATAACCAATCCGCTACAAAACCGCTATTTTCATCTATTGGAAATCATTAATATTATTATTATATTTTCTATCAAACATTTTCATGACACTTCTACATCCATCCATTCGCCCTACAAAACCATTACCATCCCTATCTTCATAATATTTATTAATATTATTTTTTAAATCAATAATCAAGTTTGAATAAGGGTTGCAGAGAAGCATTAAATGCACAGTCGCAGTTAGTACGCAGAACCCTCCCCTCTTCCAGAGTAAGTAATGAGAGGCGACAGAATAACAATGTTCTTGTTGTTGGTCACGTGGCCGGCCTCGGTGGAACCACCCCGCCCGCGGTGACCCCATGTCGGCGGTGAACGGCTTTTGGGACACCCACATTATTTAGAATTGCAATACACAATATAATATATATAATAAATAATATAATAAATAATATAATATAATAAATATAATAAATAATATATATAATAAATAATATTTATTTATTTATTTATAAATAATAATAAATAAATAAATAAATATTGTACAGAGTTGAAAGGATGCTAGGATACCGTGGCTACTTAAAAAAGGGAGAGTTTTTTAATTCATAGTAACAAAGTAGATTTGAAAGACGTCGGAGGGGCAATTCCCGTTCTACCTAAGGATAAGGAATTGTCCTTAAACTTATACGGCCTTACTAAAAAAAAAAACACTCCGCGGCCGTTAAACGGTGTTTCTGTAGCACGTTGTGTAAAGTCTGTACATTTCGTTTTTCAAATTCTTACTAAACAAAATATATGGTTTTGATCTGACAACGTCGCCATTTTACAAGCCTTACTAATAAACTTTCTGAAAAATTTGTACAATGGTCAAACAACCATGTATGAAGTATCCTTACTAATTAAGAACTGACAAAAAATTGTTCATGGAAAGATATGTACATTGCTTACACGGCCGAGGAGGGTAGTTTATCTGTTGTATATATTTGTTCCATTTGTAATTTTCAACGAATTTCGATATTTTTTTTTTAATGTCCTATATATTTATTTTTTTTGAGATGTTGTAAAAACAAATACCATTTTAGAACCAAAATTTAATTACCTTTAAGATTTTCATATCTAAAATATACTTAAATGTTTAAAAACTGTAGTATTTTAAGATTCAAACATCAAGTTGGAAAAAAAAACTCACTTACCCCAAACACTTTCTATTAAAACATTGAAATATTTGGAAAAATTCAAAAAACACAGTCCTTTTATTTAATGATTTAAAAATAAATCTGTGACCTCACTTTTTACTCCTTCAAACAATAAAAAAATGTAAAAAAATCTTGAAATTCGCTTTTCATATCCAAAAATTTACAATAAAAAAACACACGTTTGAATACATTGCTTGCACATCTTAAGGCATTAATTTCTTTGATACGTTTACTAAAATATGTATTAGACATTTTAGTCACCAAAAAACATCACTTTCAAGAATTTATAATAAAATAAAGATCTTAAAATGCAAATTATTTTTGAACATAACCTATGAACCATTTTCTGACAGCTTAATTTAGAACACGCGATTTTAGTGCCACAATTTGACTTAAACTAACGAAAAACAACACAAATTAATAGTAAATATATTGATTACATGAATATAAGTGCGAATTAGTCATAAATATTCAAATCATTAACGAAAACATCATATTAATCACATACAAAATCGCGACCGACTAACTTCTGCATTCGCGGCTATTTTTTTCAGCGGTAAAGCAATGCGCAGGCGCATCAATCACACCACCTAGCGGATTATTATGAAAACTCCAATTTACAAGTGAAATTTCCAGCGTTGCCACATTTAAAACACCGTTTAACGGCCGCGGAGTGTTTTTTTTTTAGTAAGGCCGATAATGAATACTTTTCACAGTCATCCGAGAGAACCATAATCGCAGTTAACGAAAAAGTCGTTGTTTTGAGGGTTAAGGCAATCCTTAAGTAGAACCGGAATCGATTAAAGAGAAGGTCGTTTTCAATTCATTATGCTTAAGTAGATCCGGACTCACCTCTGATTATCGAAAAGGTCGTACATTTTAAGGTTGACAATTTTGTATCTTTAAATAGAACCGGACTATAGATATGGTTAACAAAAAGGTCAAAACATAAAAAAACATTTTAAGGTTAAGGACAGTTACTTATCCTTAAATAGAACCGGAATCGTCCCATGTTAACAGTGAAGTCGTTCATTTTAAGGTTAACGACAGTTCCTTATCCTTAAGTATAACCGGAGTCACTGAATGAACAAGAATAACTGAAGAAGAGCCTACGTTGAAATGAAAGGCTATAGTGGATATAGATTTATAAGGATTTTAGGATATGCAAAGCATACACGATAATTTATTGGAAAGACTTCAATACAAGTTCAATTTGAAGTAATTAGGTGCGTAAATTGAGAAGGTTTCAGGAAACACGAAGAATATAATTTATTGTGGAGTACCTACTTGGCAATTGCAACAGGCATTCTTTTGATACGTGCACTCTTGGGTTGTGCACCTTTACATGTATAAAACAATATGTTTTTTATGCGACACTTAACAAGAGCACTACCTGTTGAGTGTTAAGATGAGGGAAACAATATCTTCACCCGGTTGGGCGCATAATGAGGTAAGACAAGGGCTGTTGGGAGAAATTTTATTAATGCGAGTCTTGAAGAGGCCCGGGTTATATGAAAAAGGAAAAATAGATACCGCTAGATCTTTCCGCATGCGAGCCGACTTATACAAAAACAAGTCGAAGAAACGACCCATTCTCGTGAAACATCAACTGTGAATGGGTTATGTCCGTCGATTTCACGTACACCCATCGGTGCACAGAGGACAAATGAAGCTAGCTCCTTTTTCATGTATTTTATCTATTAATTCCTAACAATTTAAGGCATATCGCTAATAGCTTCTTTATAACTGCTCAACCTAATTTACATTTACCTAATAGAATCAGACGCCACGACGAACCTCTCAGTGGCAAAATCATAGAAGGCAATTTATATAAATCGAGCAGTGAAAAACTATTTTACAGAATGAAGATGGTAACGGTCACCAAGATCCGTATTTTATTTTTTTCATTATTCATTATAAGCACTTAACTGCCAAAGCAGTTTGTCAGCAGGTCAATTTAACAAAAAATATAACACTAAAGCACACAAATACATAGAAAATATGTAGATACGGGTAGAATAACATTTCAAGTGACTACAATACAAATGCATAAAATACGTAGACAGATACAATACATCAAGGAGTTATAACATATGTAGGTAGATAACGATAAATGTATAGAATTTTATAACTCAGGTACGGGGCATACGTCATTCCTTTGTCTGCCTACGTTAAATTGTCGTGAAAACAAGCTTATGTGCCTAAGCGGTTAATCACCCTGAACTGGTTGGTCGAAAACGGAGATGAAACAGAGATTGCCAATTCGATGGCATGATCAGTTCAAGAAAACTGTCAAAATCAACTTTAAAATATCCCTCGAAACCGTGCTATGCCGTAGATACGAAGATAAGGTAAAAATCAGACCCCTCACGGTCACCACGATCAGTAATGCCGGATAAGAGATACATCAAAGGAAATAACGTAGTTATGACGTGGTGTATTCATAAATGTGTCCGTACGTTAAGGATATTGTAAGTGTGAAACGCTAATAATAATAATTGGCCTAATAGGCACGATGGCAGCGGCAGACAATGGTTTACCGCACACATTACCAAATCTATTTGTCACGACCATCATGACTTGCCCACCGGGCTGACCGAAACTGGGATTATTTGGTCGTCTAACAGTCGCGTGCCGCACGGCGCAGCTCGGTAAAGGGCTCACGATTATCTGCGTGCGCACAATCGTGGAAAACATAATAAACTCGCTATTAAGACATTATTTTTTTAATTTCGGGGAGCTGGCTACCGTCCAGGTTTGGGCTATCTGCCGAGTCAAATTGATGCAGTCGGGTCACGGGTGTCTCGGAAGAAAGGAAATTAGGGAAACACAGAGAAATTACTATGACATTCTTTTTTCAAGTATCTGGTTTGGTAGCATATATGAAGTGTAAATCATATAGCGTACACGTTGTTATAATGATTTGTGGTCGTTTATACTAGAGACGTAAGTGTAAACAGGTTTGTAGAACGTAGGGGCAACGTGATGAAATGCAAATAAGTAGGTAGGAGATGGGAGTCAGTCTCCCCTAAAAGCCGTGTATGTAAAGCACCAACGTACGAGTAGTAAAAAAAATTAAAGCAGAATGTTTAAGTGCTCGAATCGAATGTCATTCGTGCTCCGTCATGACGGGAGAATTTGCAATTTCGAAAGCAATATTCGACAAATATTCAAAAATATTCCAGACAAAACTTGGGAGCATTAGAGAGAGGATTGGTGCGGATGGGTGGGGAGGGGATCGCATGGGAATCGCGTGAATATTCAAATGTGAGGCAGTAATATGGGGGTGTAAATTAGCGGCTGCTTTCCTCAAAGCAGGCGGGGGGCGCGCAGCCGATGGTGAGAGACGAGAGCCTTCCAAGTTTGGCAACTGCAACTGTTGTTGCCAGTGTGTGCACCGTGCAGCACACTTACTACTGGCAACTGGCAATACTGGCACCCCCTCTGGGCGGGGGAGGGACGCACACTTAATTAGTTTGGTGTGAGATACACAACTAAGTAATTAAGCAGGATATCAATGGGTTCAGTACCTAACGCGGTTACATACTTGACAACTAATTATTGTTTAATACAAATCGCTATTTTTTATTTATTTTATTGAAGTAAATTCAGATCTTTTTCGGACGGAAATAATATACAATTACTGCCATTTGTGTTAGTTTTTATTTTTAAATGGTTCTCGCCTCGCTAGAATGGTAATAATATCTACCTGCCACAACACTCGAATAAGTTTTATTTCAACCACGCGTTAAGGTTAGACGCACAATTTTTTTTTTAAACATTCATAGGGGTTTTACATATAACGCACAACATGTTTTTTTTAATTACATATAAAGAGTTGACAAAATACAGGTAACATAAAATTTAAGAAACAAAATATAGGTTACATAAAATGTAAGAGTTGACAGAAAGTAGGTAAAATAGAATATAAGTAAGGAAAAATAGATAATCTGCCAATATCCTCCACATCAATAATAATATTAATAAAAACGAGCTCTAACTATAATATTTTATGAAAACTTCACCAGTTGTTGAATTTTAAAATTAGAGATGGCAGCACTTCCGCTTGTATCTGGTATGTGAAGATTGTGTACCATGTACGACAGATGTTAGCTTAGTTATTATTATGTAATACAATCAATAAGGGTTTTGTATCTAATGAAGGTAAGGATGAAATTTAGAAAGAAGTTTTTACGACAAAGTCTGAAGGTGGACAAAATGGCGAACTCCAACAAAATATTCGTATAATACTGGAAATCTAAAGTTAAAACGTGAACCCTTCAAAGGCAAGTTGGCAAACAAACTAAAGCAAATTCTATAGTATCTTCGGTGCGAAGTCGTGAATACACAAAACTCCTTAGAAGTATTTAAAATCATTCATATTGTTTCCAAAAGTGGGTGAAGCTAATTCGAGACAAATAATAATATTCGGAGGGCTTTGATGATATTCAAGATTTCGGTAATGCAAATATCGCCTACAGAGGGTGTAGTTACACCTTGGGTAAGATCTCAAGGGTTAGAGAAAGGGTGACAGACTGTTAGGGCCTACGTCTTATACATAACTATATACTATATATATATATACATAGCTACAGGGGGTGGCAAACAAACTTGGCAATTTCATTCGGCAACATTCGGAGGGGAGGGAGCGTGAAAGGGTAAGGAATCGGGAAGATCTCAATATGCGGAGAATCCGCCGAGAGGTCTAAGACTTGAGACGACCCTACAGCTATTTCGATGGATCAATCATTATAAAGACGATTTCACTTAAAAAATTGAGACTGGCTTGAATGCGATTTTCATTTATTTATTTACTAGCTGGGGTACACGGCTTTGCTCAAAGAGTTGATATGAGATTGTGTGGTAGCCATCTATCCCCCACCCGTACAAAAAACAATGTTCCATAACATTCCACAACATTCGAGAGCGTTCTGGAATGTATGTACATTTAGTGATCTGAGAAGTTCCGGGATATTCCCGAACGTTCCAGACTATTCCTGAATATTCCAAAACATTCCAGAATGTTCTCCGGAATATTGTGGAATGTTGTCGATTGCTCTCGAATGCTCTCGGATGTTTTAGAAATTTCTAGAAGGCAAAACTTCCAGCCCTCATATCTTCAAAAGCACGCCCTTCAGGTAAAAACGGGAACCTTCTTCATGGATGGGGGATAGAGGGCTACCACACCGTATAACTCTCTTGATCGTACCTGGACTCGTTTCTGAGTTTTAGCGGCACGCACATTGTACGCTTAATTTTATAATATATATATATATTGATTTGATCAAATACTAAGGTACATTATAAGAAATCTTTGATTATTCAACTGGGAAGATTTCCCGTTTTAGGTCAGCCAAATTGCCTGGTTAAGTTTAGTACTGTTAATTTGTAGAACTTAATACTAAATTAATTTATTTATTCACACACAGTTAACATTAAATTTAATTTACGCCCCATTGTAGATTTTTTTCGCGTTTTGCGTTCAAATTAATGTGTATTTTATTTAGCCTATCCTTCTCCCTATGGAATTGTGTTAAAAGAAAACAGGGTGTATCCATCAATCTGTAGATTGCACTGAACAACCAAAAACATTTATAATTTAAAACACTGGATCAGTAACCTAGCGACAGCTAATATAACAAAAGACAACGATCGGAACGCCGTTCTGTTGTGCGCGTCACCTTGGTTGGTTGTGTTTTATTATCTACACATTTATCCTTCTGAATAGTTCCTGATAATTAACTTGATTATCAAATGTAAAAATATCATTTAAATAAAAAAGTGAATCCAATGATGTTGTATCATTAAAATGGTGACCACCCGACGTAGATTGCAATGTAGATTGCACTGAACAACCAAAAACATTTATAATTTAAAACACTGGATCAGTAACCTAGCGACAGCTAATATAACAAAAGACAACGATCGGAACGCCGTTCTGTTGTGCGCGTCACCTTGGTTGGTTGTGTTTTATTATCTACACATTTATCCTTCTGAATAGTTCCTGATAATTAACTTGATTATCAAATGTAAAAATATCATTTAAATAAAAAAGTGAATCCAATGATGTTGTATCATTAAAATGGTGACCACCCGACGTAGATGACAAAATCACAGATGTTTATACATCAACAGAATGTGGTGCAATGGATCAAAGTAACAAACCCAGCACATCAAGATCCGAAAAAATAGAAAATTCAATATTACTTCAGCTACAAAAACAAATTTCTGAGCTAACACACGAAGTGTCACAATTGAAAATATCTCAAAATAACAGTTTTTCAACCTTCCGAGGACGGAAAAATCAGAGCCCTCGTCGAAATAATTCCTATCAGAATTCATCTCAGGAGAATCCTGCTAGAAGACCGAGGTCTGGGTCTCGCGGTCGATCACCTAGAAGAGATCCTGATGGATATTGTTATTTCCACAGACGGTTTGGAGAACATGCATACAAATGCTACGAACCTTGTACTTTTAAAAATAAAAATTCGGAAAACGACAGCGGAACCTCTCAGTAGGGACATGTGAGATTCCGAGTAATACATGTCGTCTCTTCGTATACGATCTGCAAACTCGACAAAAATTCTTGGTGGACACTGGCGCAGACGTTTCAGTAATGCCTAAAAAACCATCGTATAACAAAAATAATATCACTTCCGACAACTGCCCAACTACTTTGTATGGAGCCAATGGAAACCCCATCAAGACTTATGGCACGAGAACAGTCGAACTCGACTTTGGACTACGCCGTGCGTTGAAATGGCGTTTCATTGTTGCTGACGTATCAAGACCAATTCTAGGTGCAGATTTTATCCACCATTTTAACCTAACGGTAAACTTACGAAAGGCAACAATCACAGATCAATCAACAAAATTAATGATCAAAGGAACAACGTATAAAGGACCTACATCTGGTATCTCTACAATTTCCTCGTCACAGAAATTTCGTGACATCTTGAGCAAATACCCTACATTAATGAGGCCTAATATGAAAATACCAGATACAAAAAAACACTCTGTGACTCACTGCATCGAAACAAAAGGACCACCTGTCACGGAACGTGCCCGAAGACTATCAACAGCCCTATTAGAGGCAGCGAAAAAAGAATTTAAGTATCTGATGGAACAAGGGATTTGCAGGCCATCAAAAAGCAATTGGGCCAGCCCTTTACACATGGTGAAGAAAAGCAACGGAGAGTGGCGTCCTGTTGGCGATTATCGACGATTGAACGCTAAAACGATCCCGGACAAATACCCTATATCTCAACTGCAAGATTTTGCACACAAACTTTCAAATGCAAAAATCTTTAGTACCATAGATATGACCAGAGCATATCATCAAATTCCAGTTGAACCAGAAGATGTACAAAAAACAGCCATCATCACACCGTTTGGATTATTTGAGTTTACATCCATGCAATTCGGTTTATCTAATGCAGCACAAAGCTTCCAACGTTTCATGCACGCGGTAACTAGAGACTTGGATTTTTGCTTTGTATACATAGATGACATTCTGATTGCTTCTGAAAATGAAGAAGAACATAAAATACATTTAGATTCTTTACTTAAACGCCTGGCTGAATTTGACCTAGTAATAAACATAAACAAATGTCATTTTGGCGAATCTACAGTCAACTTCTTGGGTCACACAATTACCCAAAATGGAATGTCACCTATTAAAGAAAAAGTTGAAGCCGTCATAAATTTTCCATTACCTAAAACAGCAAAGGAATTGCGACGATTTTTAGGCATGTTGAATTATTACCGAAGATTCCTTCCCAATGCAATTAACACTCAAACAAAATTATTCGACTGCATTGCTGGTTACAAGAAAAATGACAAGAGAATATTGGTTTGGAATCAAGAACTGACGGAAGCATTTGAGGAATGCAAACAAAACCTAGCGACCGTGGCTTTACTTGCACATCCAAATCCCAATGCAAAAATAGCTATAATGGTAGATGCCAGTGACGTAGCTATGGGAGCCTCACTACAACAGTCCAACAGAAACGCTTGGGAACCGCTAGGATTTTTTTCAAAAAAATTCACACCCGCGCAACGAAAGTACAGTACTTTTGACCGTGAACTTACTGGTGTTTATGAAGCGGTAAAATACTTTAGAAATCACATTGAAGGACGGAATTTCATAATTTACACGGATCATAAACCAATCACCTTCGCCTTTAACAAGAAACGTGCCTCTAGCTCTCCACGCCAGGAAAGACAGTTAGATTATATAGCACAATTTTCAACGGACATTAGACATATTTCAGGACAACTCAACACAGTAGCTGACGCACTGTCTCGAATAGAGGAGATTAATTGTCCTACTTCCATTGACTATAGGCAGATGGGAAAAGCGCAGTGTCAAGATGACGAATTTATGAAGGCAAAAGATGACACCGCCCTCGCCTTACGTCAAATGGTGATGCCTGGTACTGAAACTTCAGTATGGTGCGACATATCAACAGGTCACGTCAGACCGTTTGTACCTGCTTGCATGCGAAATCAAGTAATTGAAAGTGTACATAATGTTTGCCACCCTGGCATCTCGGGAACAACAAAGACAATTAAACAAAGATTTGTTTGGTCTAACATGGCAAAGGACATAAAAAACTTTGTCAAACAATGCATTCATTGTCAAAAAGCTAAGGTTTCTCGACACACTGTTGCGCCATTAGCAACGTATATATTACCAGAGGATCGATTTCGCAATGTACATATCGATCTAGTTGGACCCCTTCAGAAGTGCAATGAGTACCAGTATATACTAACAATGATTGATAGATTTACTCGATGGCCCGAAGCAATTCCCCTGAAAGACATGACAGCGGAAACAGTCGCCACTGCACTCACAACCCATTGGATTGCTCGTCACGGAACCCCTGACAGCATAGTAACCGATCAAGGTCGTCAATTTGAGAGTCATCTCTTCAAAAAACTCACAGAAAAGTTTGGAATTAAACACTTGAGAACCACAGCATATCACCCACAAGCCAACGGCATGATTGAAAGATGGCATCGTACTTTAAAAGCATCTCTTATGGCATGTGGAGACCAGAATTGGGTTGAAAACCTTCCACTCGTTTTACTAGGCCTGAGAGCGACAGTGCGTGAAGATCTAAAATGCTCACCAGCTGAATTAACTTACGGTAGAACTCTAAAATTACCTTGCGATTTCTTCACAGCAACTCCTCGAGAAGAACCCGATACATACGTCGGACGTCTCCAAAGAAAGTTCGAAGATATCAAATCGACTCCGGCCAGTATCCATGGTACAGGAAAATTCTTCGTTCATAAGGATCTACCTACTACTACACATGTGTTTCTCAGAACCGATGGTGGAAGAAAACCACTCCAAAATCCATATGAAGGTCCATACAAAGTTGAAGAACGTGATGAGAAAACATTCGTTATTACCGTAAAAGGAAAACCAAAACGCGTCACGATAGACCGTCTAAAGCCTGCTTTTGTTCCTGTAGAAAAAAATGTTCCAATTTCTACAATTTTCCCTAAACCACTTCCCGAAATTACCAGAACCACAAGATCTGGTCGAAAAGTTCATTTTCCAGACAGATTGGGACAGTTCAAAACATAAAAAGGTATTATTATTTTTTACGATTATAATTATCTTCTCTAAATCATACTAAAAAAAAAAAATAAAAAAAAAAAAAATCTCAGAGATATATTAATGTTACTAAACAAACTTTGTATCTAAACTAAAAAATAAGTTTTTAAATCATATACTGTGAAAATATGTTTACTTTTAGTTATTTTAACCATGATCATTCAGATGTATAATGGCACTCACATCTGATTGAACATGTCGTTGAAATTTCTTATTTATATTATGTAATAATTCTTTTCAAGTGTTTACGGAGACGTGTGAATGTTTAAATATAATAAAATGTATTATATTTATTTATTTAAATAACAGCGATAAGTTTTAATGAAAACAAATATGTCTATTCTGGATGATACACTACCCAGTCTAGTTTACTGTAATTACAAAAAACTTAATAAATATGTTGAGTTCATCAATAACGCACTCCAGTAAAGAGTTAAAAAAAAAAATTATAATTATCAAACGCTTTGTAAAATTTATAGCGTCTCATAAACATGTACCTTATTTTTAAGAAATACTAATATATAAGTTTTATTGAATCCAATTATTATTAGATATAAAATATTGTGTCATAGTCACAGTTACTTTGAACACTTGTTTCAAACGAAATGTTTGTAGATGAAACCATTTGTTTTTAAAATATAGATACATAAATAAATCTAGTCGAAGCATTCTCCTAGACATAATTTTTTAAACTTAAGTTAAAAAATACTACTTTTGTTTACCATATAGATATTTGAAGATACCATACTTATAGTTCTGTATTCATGTTTTACAACTATTTGAGTTTTTAATTTAGAAATTTTTATTATTTTCATATATATGGTTGGGCCACAAAATATTAAGCGACATGTTTGTGTAATGTGCCCTACAAAGCATGGTCAATTTTGCCCTTATATCGTTTAACAACTGGAGGGGAAGTGTGTAGATTGCACTGAACAACCAAAAACATTTATAATTTAAAACACTGGATCAGTAACCTAGCGACAGCTAATATAACAAAAGACAACGATCGGAACGCCGTTCTGTTGTGCGCGTCACCTTGGTTGGTTGTGTTTTATTATCTACACATTTATCCTTCTGAATAGTTCCTGATAATTAACTTGATTATCAAATGTAAAAATATCATTTAAATAAAAAAGTGAATCCAATGATGTTGTATCATTAAAAATCAAATGAATTATGATAAAAGTTTGTGGTCAAAGGCGGATATTCTGTACTACAAAATAAAATTTAAAAAACACAATGTTATTAGTCATATCACAAAACCAAACATTTACGAATATACTTTTTTTAACAACTTATAAGTTTTAAGAAGGATAACTTTAATACCCAACAAAGAATTGACAAAAATTGTATCGCACTATTTGATTAGACGTTTTCATTAAAAAAAAAACATACGCTCTTCCCGTAGAAAAGTGTCACTAGTCCAAAAAAAATAATTTTACAGGAGAGCGAAAACGAACGAATGAATGAAGAACATATGGTTCCGACTACTAGCGAAATCTTGCGGAGATGGAGTCATACGTAGTTCTAAATTCTAAAGTGACATACATCGCCCAAACCGTAGAAAAGTGTCGTAAGTCAAAAAATAATGTTTCCGAGTAGCGAAAACAAATGAATGAATGATGAACAAGCGGTCCCGTCGAAAAGAGATACTAGCGACATCTTGCAGAGATGGAATCATCTAACTTAAATGCGGTTTTCGTGGGGCACAGATAATCACAATCACTTTGTTTTTCACAAAACGTTGACTTACGACACTTTTCTATGACATATGTTTAGATTATTATATTATCAGTAAACGTACTTCATTACCTTAAATTATATAATCTGCATACTTCACCCGACATAACACAGGGACATCCCTAGCATGGCGGGCGAAATAACACAATATCTTCACTATGTATAAAATTCTTTTAATAAATAAATAAAATATAATAAATACTTGAAAATGGTAGAACAAAGCATGAATTTTCCCTTATAATCGCTTGACATCGCACCCTATTCTTTAAAGAACCTTGTCACTTTCATTTGAAGAAATTGACCACCTTGTCTGTCCAGGGTGAAAAGAAGACAAGTGACTTGAAAAATGATTGCATATAATGTTTAATCGACAAGATCAAACAAACTTGCAAGTGTCAACAAGATGGCGACAGACCCGCCTTTCCAAGTCTCCCTCCAGTGAGCTTTCTCCGACTGTGTCACGCCTGCGACGAGCAATATTGGCCCTAGCAGCCCTTCGCGAGGAGCGCGACTGATAATAATATTATATTAATATATCGCGATATCAAACGATACACGCTGCCGGAACACGAGACACCGCGTGCCTCCGCCTGACAAAGAAAATGTTACATCGAGGATTTGTCGAAGATTTGAACATGATATTTTATTTGCAGACTTTTAGTGTGGCGTGAACACGCTGAATAAACGGGATTGTCGATGGGTATTGAATCAGGGTAACAAGGCTTTTGTAATGAATAATGTTTTGTTGTGTTAATGATTGGATAAATTCAAAAATGTGGATGAAAATTTCTGGGTTTTGTCTAATTTATTGGCAGTTAAATGGATATATCAAAACTGATTTAATAATTTTTCGTTGTTTGTTTTTGGGGTGTTATGCCGTGTTGCGCTCATCCGGCTCACATCGTCGGATCTGCCGGATCTGCCCTGATGATGGACACTGCAACGCTGTCCGAAACGTCCGCTAAAGAAGGAGGTAGCGCAACACGGCATAAAACCCCAAAAACAAACAACGAAAATGCTTTCGGCAGTGAAAATCTAAAAACGTATCTGATTTAATAATAATTGAAGTTACGAAATTTTTCAATTATTTCCATCCCCTTGTAAATATCTCCTAATTCCCTGACTTACATAAAGTACAGTTTTGAAAACCAAAATACAATTTTGCTGTGTTTCGATTATATAATATTCAACAACATATTGGCAACAGAACCCCTGGCACACTCACCGATAAGGATTGTACCGATAACTTTCGGTAACTTCTCATCGTTCCCTAGGACAACTGCAGATCGCTAACGTACGTCATTGTGAACTGTTATTTGTTCGTTGGCGATCTGCTAGGGAACGATGAGAAGATACCGAAAGTTATCGATAAAATCCTTATCGATCGACTGTGCCAGAAGTTCTGGCCCCCTAGCCCATTGTTATAAGGTCATTGTGAATTTTCACTCATTCGTTGGCGATCTGCAGTCGTGCTAGGGAACGATGAGAAGTTACCGAAAGTTATCCTACCAATCCTTATCTATCGAGTGTGCTGGGGGCCAGAACTCATGCCACGGTCGATCGATAAGGATTGTATCGATAACTTTCGGTATCTTCTCATCGTTCCCTAGCAGATCACCAATGAATAAATAACAGTTCACAGTGACGTACATTAGCGATCTGCAGTTGTCATAGGGAACGATGAGAAGTTACCAAAAGTTATCGGTACAATCCTTATCGATCGACCGTACTAGGGATCCTGGCGGTATGCCTCAGGCATTGAACAAAATTATGTCAGAATTAAACAAAAATGATGGTATCGAACACAACAGTTAAAAATATTTATACAGTTAAGTATGTACTTATTAAAATATTATCAAATTTTAAAAAAGGATTTTTTTTTTCTTTTCTTTACATGGTAGGTATTTTTGTTCACATTATTTAAACTTACATGGAGAAAAATGTTATTCTAAAATACGATCATTTTATTCGTAAATACGGTTAAAAACGGGACTGAAGTTCTTACGAACAAATTAACAGTGTTTCAATGTTTATTGGCGGGAAAATGTAAGAATAATCTGTTGGTAGACGTACGAAATTACGTATACCAACAAATTATTCTTACATGTTCCCGCCAATAAACATTGAAACCCTGTTAATTTGTTCATAAGAACTTCAGTCCCGTTTTTAACCGTTTTTACGAATAAAATGTTCGTATTTTAGAATAAAAATTTTCTTCGTGCACTAGGATAAGCCTGTTAATACCTATAAAAAATAATAAATTACGTGATTATAAACAATTGGCAAAAGCTAAAGCGTGTAGCTCTGAACCCAACTAAAACAAGCTATTGGTTTTCTACCGAGCTCTAAGAAAGCTCTATCAGGAATGTATAAAGCAGTTCGAGTAAAGCAGTTGATAAATTAAATAGTCTCGGAGAAAATTGTAAAGCGGGATATGTAGTATCGATATAATATATTGCCATGCTCTCTGCCTATCCGCAGGAACCATCCACGTATTTGTAAGTTACAAGGAACGGCGAAAACACGTCGCTCGCGTGGTATGCAAAGCAGAGCGCCATCATTCAACGTGTTAAATAGAGCATACCCAGTTGAGGGTACCTGGTTGGAAGAGTAGAAGAGCCAGTTGCGAGGATGTTGAGTGGACCCCCGCGGAGGGACAGCGGGAGTATTAGGGGTTAAACCGAAAATCGATTCGTTGAACATCCGCGTCAACATTCTTTAAAAACCGAATATCTATAGGTAGTACGTAATGGTACCTCGATGAAAACTCACTCCACAATCAACCAAATCCAATCCAACACGAAGGTGGGAAAGCACAATCATTTGCAACGATTGTAGAAAAGATAAGCTTTTTGGAATATTTTAAACTAGATTATGCCCGCGACTTCGTCCGCGCAGGATTAGTACTTCGAGTAGCCTATTTTCTTTTCCTGGGTCCTTTCTATGTTTATACCAAAATTCTTAAACTATTTATTTTAAATATCTATAATACTTGATTCGATTCAAAGTATTAGGCGAGTACTTCAAAAAAATTCACTAATTATTTAAATATTTTCCAAAATAGAATTTTGATTTAACAATCATTTTTTTGCAAAATGGCATTCTCAAATTATGACATTTTCTATTAAGCAATAATAATTATTATTTGTAATATATGTAAAATAGCTAGCTTTATAAATTATAGTCTATATGTTATTCTGATGTATGAGAAATATTATTGTACAGTTTCATTAAAATCCATTCAGTAGTTTTTGCGTGAAAGAGTAACAAACACACATACATCCATACAAACATTCGCGTTTATAATATTAGTAAGATTGAGTTATTCGTAAGACGTTTCAAAATAAATTATCAACTCGACTAGGAAAAATCGGAAGGGCATTTTTCTTGGGCACAAAAATTAACAAATTATTATGTTCCCGATTGCAAATATTCTCAGTTATTTCAAAGACATAAAAATATAAGTTTGAACACTAGCAGTCTTTTGCCTTGCTTTAATTTTTAATTTATTAGGTTAGCTGTATGTTTCCTAAAATAAATTAAGGTTAAGTCTTCTGTCTACTAACATATCGATAACGGTCGATATCATGTAGAATTTTTCAAAGATATTCATAAACAAAATAATGTTCAATATTATTAACAATTGCTTGAACTAAGTTCCCCACTGAATGGTTTGATGAATTCCCCAATGAAAGCTCAATAAAATTCACAGCGAAACTAAAAAACTTATATACTTAACCCCTCGGGCTATTTTGTTCGCTTTTAGGAAAAACTCATATGGGTCTCATAAAAATCTTTGTGTTTCCCTCATTATCATGGTTAGAAATGTGAACTAAATGGTGTTAGAAAGAGAAAAAAAACACTACGCTTTATATTCAAATCGAAAAGTTAAACACAAAATAATTAAATTGTATACTTTATGAAACTTTCCGACCGCAATTTGAAAAAAAAATTATGAAACTTTTTTTAATAATTAATCTTCACGTGAAACGACAAAACAGTGAGATGATTGTTTTTCGTTATCAGTAATTTTAGTTGTATGTATGTATGTATTATGTTTGCATTCAAAAATTACAATTTTCAAAAATTCATTGTTTATTTTGAAACACAATATTTAAAAGCTTATTTCATAATTTTTAAAACACATTTTTTTAGTTTTTATTGCATTCAATATTTTGACCATCTGACAAAATTGGCCCGAGGCCTGAGGGGTTAAAAAATAACATAAATACAAAAAACAAACATTCAATTCTGTTTTTTGTAAGTACGAGTATGTAGGAATCTACGCTTGATTTGGATTTTGAAATAGTTAGATTTGCATCTTATGAAGAGACATTCTAAGACAAATAATAGTTACTCCTGAGCAGTGGCGGCTCGTGACTTTTGGTGAGCTAGAGTGCTAATATTAACAAAAATGGCATTATTGATGTCGTTGTAGCCGAAAAATATTTTTTATTTTTTTTTCGAAAATTTATTTTTTGTATGAAGATTTTCAGGAAATCGGTGCGGCGCACGGCAAAACTGAAATTTCCTGAAAATCTTCATACAAAAAATAAATTTTCGAAAAAAAAATAAAAAATATTTTTCGGCTACAACGACATCAATAATGCCATTTTTGTTAATATTAGCACTCTAGCTCACCAAAAGTCACGAGCCGCCACTGCTCCTGAGCCCTGTGTTTGGCCCTATGGATGCTCGGTACCCTGACAGGAGTACGTGGGTACAGGGTAGGTATCGGCTATAGTGCTCAGACTCGGTGGATGTCCCGATCCAGCAAGCGAATGAAGCGACAGGCCTAAGTGCCGGAGATTTACGGCGCTTGATTATCCGGCAAGAAATTGGGCAAAAACCAAACGCGAAGGAGTGACAAACGTACGTACTGGGATGGAGTCTAGCTGGAGTACAGTAAGAACACTGTTTAACCTCCAAAGCATGATTCAATTTGGTTTTTTCAACTGTGATGTGTTAACCGTTGTGCGACTAAATAGGGCAATGAAAATAATACTTCGCAGAAATACATATTCAAAAATAAATAAAATGGTAAAGGAACTAAATTGGCTAACCGTGAAACAGATAATAACCTTTAACACTATGATATTTATTCATAAAATAGTTAACAACTTCTTACCAAAATATTTTTCAAATAAAATTACATATAACAAGGGCATGAACAGACATAATACAAGGACGTGCGAGGAAATCAGGCTACAAAAAACGGATAAAGCGAACCCACAGAATAGTTGTGGAATGCTCTCGTAGACTCTCGAATATTCTGGACTGTTCTAGAAATTTCTAGAGGGCGAAGCTTCCAGCCCTTATATCTTCAAAAGCACGCCCTTCAGGTAAAATTGGGAACCTTCTTCGGGCTACCACACCACGTAACTGCCATGATCATACCGGGACTCGGGAGTTTTAGCGGCACGCACATTGTACACTTACTTTTATAATATATATTGATTAAAGGACGTACTTGACTTACTTTAACCAGTGATTCCTAGAAATCAATTGGAGTAAAAGATGTAAAAGAAATTTTGGCCTCCGGTGACTTTTTAGATCTCATCAGTTGGTTACTCATCCGAGTAACTAACCAACCAACCCCTCACTCCGTACCTAACTATCGGATTCCTACTGATTTTTTTAATGTTTTTTTGAAAATGATGTCATCGGAGACCAAAATTTCGTTTACATTTTTTACTCCAAATAATGTTAGGAATCACAAAATAAGTCAAGTACATCCCGTAACATCCTGTATAATGTCAATAAATCAGTCAAATATTCACGCTCATTTAACCAGGATGTAAGAAAGAAAAAACCCGGTTGATTATTTCACAATACAACTGATAGAAACGAAAATTGGTATTTAAGTTGGATAGTTTCAAACCGTCTTGAATTTGATGATCATCAAATTTATTTTTAGGGAAAGGAATGAGAGGAAGTTATGGCAAGGAAAAATGTATGAGAGGTGGGTAGGAATCTAGAGGTCAATGTGTTCAGGAGTGACGAACGTATGAATCCATCCCTCCCAGTGCGGTGCAAGGCGATGGGTCGAGAAAGCCCGGATGTAGAGATCAGAATGTCTCCCTCAACCAATTTCTCATTCAACAAATCGTTAGGTCACCATTAAACTTCACCCCATGAACCCGAACACACCTGCTAAGACACCGAACTTAGCAAACCACTTGGGGTGACCTGTAGCAATGGTGTTGGACGGTACCCAAACATGCCTTCCAAATACACTATGAGCCATACATGGAGAAGGTGTAACTCCACTCAAATCTGAAATGTTCAGATGTTTCATCTCGGTAAAAACAGCCCCGTGTACATTGAGTTTACTGTACGGCGTCTTGGATTCTAACTCCGATGTATAATGTCTTGGGCTGGATTCTAGATTCTAAGTGTATAATGTTTTCTGTCTCCAGGTCTCAACCGCTGCTTTTACAAGTCGCGTAGTACCCGGCGCTACCCGGGCCCGGAGGAGTGTGACGTTCCCTCCTGAATTAGCAATTTAAATATATTTTTGACTTGAACAGTAACTTCTATTCGGGACACAGTACGATGTCGGTATAATCTAGGTGAGACTGGGGGGCGTGTACGATGCGCGCCACGCAGCGAATGTATCGGGGGAGCAGAGAGGAGAAAGGGTTGGGAAGAGATTTAGAGGTAATATTAGTACGCCTGTGAATTGGGAGCGATAATAATTATTTTTCATGGTTATACAAAATAATAAAGTATCTACCAGAAAGAAAATAATTATGAATCTGCACATAACGTAACGAATGTGTCGCTGATACAATACAAACATGAAATTATTAAATCATTCATGTCAGAATGTGAAATCAAACGTGTTTAATATTAGTTACTGTTATTTAAAAGATTCCATAAATTCTGATGTAGCATATTCTTATAATGTAGGAGCTGTTGCACATATTTTTGTATTATTTCTATTTATCTATAATGTAAAAACTTGTTACACTCCTTTGTTTTTCTGTATTGTAAACTTTTTCTTGAATTACTCATCTGTAAATTTCTAATATTAACTTACACTATATATTATTATTTTTATGCCATCTGCAATTTAAAAACTGGTTCCAGTTTAATTTATTTTTACTTTTTCTCTTTTATGATAATATAATATTTTTTACTTACTTTTATACCTATCATTTTTATAATGTTAATTGCTATAAGTTTATATTTCTTATTTAAACATTGTATTACATATATATCACTGTATTATATACTTATTATGTAAAAGCCCATCAGGGCGTTGAAAATTAATAATAAATAACATAACGTCGTTGTACGCAAAAAAAAATCTGTGTATTTTAGAACATCAGGAGATAATACAAAAAACTGTTAAAAAAATTAAGGACCCATGTTTTTATTTATTTTTATTGTTGTAGAGTTACATTTGACACTCTGCTTATTCAAAATGAGTGGCTTTATATTAAATTTTCAATAAAAACTACAAACTTTTCTTAAATTTTGATTTTTTGTGCGCACTGCTCACTGACTATAGTTATGTAGCTAACGTAGGAACGGTAGCGCGGCCTTTTTCTTACGAATCTTAAATTTTGGATTTGAGGGCAAAATCAAACTTAACAATATTTTTTTTAATCAAAAGGAAAAATCAAATATTTAGTGCGGATATGTTCTACTGCATTTATTTTTGATGAATGAAATTATTGGTCATTAAAAATTCAATTTCGCATGATTTTGTAGGCATTTTTTGTGAGTTGATTATAATTATTAAAAAAATATTCTTGCTAGGTTAATAAATGGAAAAATACATAAAAAAAATTAAATATTTAAAAAAAAAACATTTATTTAAACAGAAAAATAAAAAAAAATAAAAATTGAAATTTATATCTTTTTCAAAATTTTTCTGTAGTAATAAAATATTTTTTTTAAATAATTATTATTAATGAAAACAGAAAAATCAGAAAAATTACCAAACACAATTACCAATTTTGGTAATGTGATTATATAAAAGTGGTTCAATACAAAGTTATTTGTTTTACTTTAATTCAAATATTACAATTTGAAGTTTAATTCATTAAGTTAAAAATAAAAATAAATTATTATTTCCTTGATAAATACGTGGAAAACTCACTGCAAAAGGTTGGGTTGTTACTCGGCTGAATGACCAGTGACGACTTTTTTTTTTAGTTTTTGAAAAAAAAAAAACAACCAACCAAAAACGTCACCAGAAGCCAAAATTTTATTTGAATTTCTTACTATAAAAACAATGTCTTAACAGCATGTATATTGGTTAAAAAAAACTACCTATGTAACCATTTTTTTAAGTTTTTCAACGCCCTTCCAGATAAAATCAAAACAGAAAAAAAGTATAAAGTTTACAAATCTCAAATCAAACAACTATTAGATAAACCAAACACTAATTACAAATTTTAATTTCATAGAAAAAAGTCTACATATTTTTTATTGTATGTACACTTATTAGTGATAACTGATTAAGTTTTAACTATAATATGTAACTATTAGTATGTAATTAATCACTTAACATAATTACTAATTTATATTTAAAAATATTCATATTTTTCCTTTTTTGAACATATCCTCTACAAATATTATATCAATCTTTTGACACAGTGCCTTACCTTACCAGTACTATACTTATGTACTGTCATATTGGTAAACGATAATTGTTGCATTTCATTATTATGTACCATCAAATAAAATATTTATCAGCGGCTGAGGCCAATTTCAATGTTTAGAACCAACTATATATACCTATCTATTAATTAGTTTATTAATATATATTTATTTCTACATTTAAATTCAATTTGTAATTTTTATTTTTCATTCATGTAGATTGTAAGTCAATTATTGTAAACAATAATTAAAACATTACAATTTCTAACTTTTTTTAACTAAGAGGCTTTACTCCTCAACTCAAACACGAGAAATTTTTTCTCCGTTGAGTTGAGTAGTTTGTTAAAAAAAAATCTATTTGTAATTAGCTTTTAAGAACCAACTGTATTTATTTTTCTAAATCTTATGTATATGTAATAAAATAATAAAATTTAAAAAAAATTACGCCGTTTCGCCGGGGTAGGCAGAGAGGACGGACTGTATACTGCAATTTACTTATATACTGCAATTTACTATATACTGCAATTTACATAATTATGCTTGTACCGTTATATTATTTAAGCTATTTTAATTTACTTCGGAAATTGCGATAACATAAAAAAAAATCATTTTAAAAAAATTATTCCCCCATACCCTTCTTTTTCCTTCCCAGAACTTCATCTCCTTCCTTCGAGCAGAATATTTTTTTTTTTTAAATATCATAATTTAAAATGTAACACTTTATGAGAAACACCCTGTATATATCGTATATTAAGAAATTCATTTTATTATATTATATGTTTTACAGTTTTAATTTGACGCACCAAGAAAAGTATTGACCGTAAGTTTAGTGTTAACATGTCACAACACTATTTATAAATAAAAATGGTAGGTACCCCACCTACAGAAATTCTAAAGACTAAAACAATGATTAAAATATAATCGGTAATTCTTAATTTAAAAAATAATACAATGTGAGACAAACAAAGGTAAAACAAACACGTCAGACAAGAAAGAAAATAATTTGCATTATTAAGTACCTGTGGTTTATTAATGCATCATGACAAAAAGTCTTAATACTTAGAATTGTAAAAGAAATATGATAAAGGGATTGTGAAATTATTTCATGATAAATTTCTGATAAGATCAAAGAGGTAATGAGAAAATATTTAATCAGGTGAGTCATGAAATAAATAAATGCATTTATATCTCACTATGTCAACAGATTGCTTAAAAGTCTGTTTTTCAAAATGAAGCGATTCGAGCGAACCAGGTATAAGAGTATTGTATAATTATTACTATAATAAGAAAAGAAATGCTTACATCCTATGATAATAGAAATATCCAAGGCTAATCTGTTCATAATATAAGTTTGTTTGAATCATAAGTAATATAAGTTTGAATTATCATTTCAAGAAGACATTTTATAAAACTCAGCCAAATTCATCGCTAATATAGGTTGCCGCTGTAATCAATTTATGAAAACATCAATATAATTATGAATGTGGAGCAAACGTTGTGAAAGAGAAATGAATTTCTAACATTACCTGCACATATATATAAGTGTTCTCACCTAACAAACAATTCAGGAAACATCAAAATATGTAGGATTTATTCAACGTTATTGGGATGATATCGTAGAATACTAAGGAGTGTTTATTTGTTTCAAATCAATGAAATGAAATGGAACGGTCAAACTAAAACATGAATTACACATGAAATGACACTGAAATTAATCAATATAAATGTCAACTTCAGTAGAAACAGGGAAATCGCTTCAAATAACAAAAACATTTACTTACATTTTCATTCTTTCGTTTGATTTTGGACTGCGGCAGACTCTTTACCCCGTCTTTCTCAGTGTTGGCAATCTTGTTGAACTTCTTCACTCTGTCGTGGACTTTAACAGCTCCTTGTTGGTCGTTGTCCATGTTCAACGAACGTGAACTGTCGGAACGGCTGGACAGCCTGTTCTCCTTGTTGTCTTGCTCGGTTTCACTGCTGGTATTAAAGTTATCGGCAATACTCTCCTGCACTTTACGTTGCTTTTTAATAGCCCCTGTATAAGAGGACGTTGACACATTGTCAGACACTGAATCTTGTTGGTCGGAACTGACACTTGATTTGCGACGCTCTGGAAGAGCTGGGGGCTCCGCTTGGTTAACTATCAAATCCCTGCGGAGTTGGACATGCTCTTCTGGTTCAGGGTCAGGAGTTGGCACTGGTCTCACTAACTCTGGTCTTACTTCTTCAGGTTCTTCTACCTGGGGTTGTACCTGCGGTGTATAACTCAATTGCGAAGACGAATCGATTCGTCTATAACTTTCAGAAGTTGGAGAGGTTATCACTGGGGGTTGCCTGTATGGTGGTGGCTCTCTTACAACAAGTGGCTCCACAATAGGCTCAGGTATGAGCGAACTCTTCGAAGCGTTCATATCCTCAGTGACAGAATCGATTGACACATTGTTGTCAGGGCCAACGATTGTTTTTTTCCGCTTCAGAACTATGTACTTCTCTCCGTTTTCATTCTTGATGCTTCCCAATAGGTTGACGTACTTTTTAAAAGTCTCTCGAGCTTCATCTGTAAATAAACAACAGAAATATAAACATTATTTTGATTGTTTACAGGGGGGACACTTGTTGATCAGTGTTGTGGAATGGACGAAATATGTGAATATACGTACCCCGAGTTTCAGCATTTGTTAGGAATGGTTTAAAATGTTTAACTAAGTCATGATTTGTCACTTTTCCACCGCGGGCCACGATAAAATTACGAATTTCATCGATACTTAACTCAGTCGGCGCTGCCATTTCTGTTTTTGACACGTGAACTGCGGATTACTACCGCGCGAACTTCACTCTAATCGGGCGGAGGTTTCACTTCGTTACGAACACGCCGCTAGTTGCAAACGCAAGTGAACATTGGGGACAAGTAAAATTATTTTATTAAATATTTTATATGCACATAAATATAATTTAAATATTGGTAATAAATATATTTATGTAATATATTATTTTTTTATTATTTAAATACTTACCTACTTATTAATGAACCATATATTATATGGTTCATTAATGAATAAATTATTAAGTAGGTAAGTATGAACCATATAATATAAAATATATGGTTTTTTAAATTTATCTATTAAAATTTGTCCACAATAACGTTTTCAAAAACTTTCTTCGTACGAGTAGGAACCGTTATATTATTAGACAAAACACGATTAAGAAAGTCCAAATTAACGATTTTACAATTGAAATTGACAATTTTACATTTGAAAAAATAAACTTTATGGACCCATTAAAACGGCCACCATCTTGAAATGGAAACGTAACGTACATACAATGTGAATAATACGGTCGAGTTAAAACAGTAACTAGAGTAATTAAAGTTGACTCATATAAAAACTGCAAATTTATTATAATTTTTTTTTTAAATTCCTCCTAAAAATAATTTTGTTTATACGTACCGTTTCCGTTTCATTGTATTATTTTAAAATTCTTATTCGTATATTTTTGGAAATTATAATTCCTACCTACCTGACTAAAGAAAGTTTGAAAAATATTAATAGATATTCTTTTTTCTTTCGACAAGTAAGGCGCTCCGCCCACTGATGCAACTTAAAACCAACTAAAACCGGCTTTTTCTCTGTCTTGATTGGTCAAAAAGCTTGTTTAACCATAGACGAACTACGAGACAGCTGACAGCTAGCAACTAGAAATGGCCGCCCAGGGCAATGAGCAGTGACAGTCGCAAGATGGTCGCAAGTCACCGCTTGCGTTACCATTGACAACGGGGTTTTGTGTGATTGTGTAGTGTGCGGGCCATCACATTGTCATACAAAGACAGTTGGCAGTTGAGAGTTTTCAGTTGCCTGAGTGGGCGGAGGCGCTAAAATTCCTCACATGAAATAAAATATATATATATCGATAATTGTAGGAAGGTATTTACACTTGTACTTGTTTTCAAATTAGTATATTTGGGTTAAGATTTGCCCCCGACCATTGGGCCATCACCTTATTGAAGTTTACTGTACAGTAAAGACGACGACAACAAAAAAGTATTATGAATGCAAATAAGCGAATTATTCAGATAGGCTAGAAGATAGGTACATCCTAGAATAATAATATATATTTGTGTATTCTTCTTGAAGGAATCACCTGCTTATCTCTGGGAGGGTCTTCTCCTCAATTGGATATCGCCTGACTAGCAGATTAGGTAGGTACTAGTTACCCCTCACATTCAAGCGAGTGGCGTTTTTACACTACGTGCAGTAAGGCGGTCCGCTTACAGGAGAAACTGAAGCCAAACTAAAACTGGCTGGTTGCAATAGTTTATAACCAAACGGCGCTACTCAGTTTTACGATTTCAATTATTATCTCAGCTTGTTTAACCATAGTCGAAGAACAATCAGCTGTCATCACAGCAACTAGCACAACGAGTTTCGAGTCAGATTTTACTGGACCCCTCCCGCCCCTTATTTTTTGCTCTCGTAATTAATGTATGCCCACTAACAACTAACTAACTAGACATAGACGATGGACCGTCATACATATACGGTCTTATCACTTCTCTCTTTTACATACAATCACTTTACAAAAACCCTCAAATTATGTAATTAACAAAACAATTAATAAAGAAAATTTAAAAAAAGTTAATTAAAAAAAAAAAAAATTCACACATTGTCTCGAATGCCTACAAAATTTTTTGGTACATACATTTACAGGTAAGATACATACATAATAACGTAAATGAAAAGAGTAACAAAAAAAATCCCACAAAGGCGAAGCCTGCGTGGGCATTATAATTTGTGGGTATAAAAACAGTGGTGGTTAAAATAAAAAGATTAAAAATGAAAAATATAGTACATATGTGTAGATTATAATTGATTTTGCAGGAATTTCTGTGAAAATTTTTATTAAAATTTTAAAAATATTTTTGTATTCTTATATATATAGATGTAGATATATATACATACATATGTGTATGTATGTATGTATGTGGCGGCTCGTGACTTTTGGTGAGCTAGAGTGCTAATATTAACAAAAATGGCATTATTGATGTCGTTGTAGCCGAAAAATTTTTTATGAAGATTTTCAGGAAATCTGTGCGGCGCACGGCAAAACTGAAATTTCCTGAAAATCTTCATACAAAAAATAAATTTTCTAAAAAAAAATAAAAAATATTTTTCGGCTACAATGACATCGATAATGCCATTTTTGTTAATATTTGCACTCTAGCTCACCAAAAGTCACGAGCCGCCGACTTCATTCACATACACATATATACATATGTATACATACATATACACGTACTTATATGTATATTTACACATACACACATTTATTTATATATTTTTAAAAATCTAATGATCCGGAAAGACATATATCTCAGTTATTTAAAATGAAGACAGTACAAAATTATAGGAAAAAATTATTTACTTCCATACTTTTTACCCAACTTTTTATATATTTTTTATATAAGTTCAAGTTTTGGCATGTGTTGATGGAATTGGGTAAGGAATTGAACAATTTTGGGGCAATACACTTAATGTGCCTTTGGGCCAGGCTGGTTTTGCAATGAGGCACTGCGTACATGCAAGTTTGTTTCATTTGCTCGTGCTGTGTCTTCCTCGGACGTCCCCGACTTCGTCTACCATTCACATTCGTATAAAATGTTCTCCTTTCACCCCTTTCTTCATATGCACAAACCATAAAAGCGTTCCTTTATTAATAGTATATACTCGTTAGTCATTAGGTCATTACGCTTACATCAGCTATGTATTCTTTACGAATCGCAACATTTCTCTCACGATCGTGCATGGTTTTATTACACGTACGACTCGGGAATATAATTTCTACAGCATCCATCCTTCCTTTGCCAGTTCCATGCCTCAATTCCATATATCAGAGTTGGTACCAGCACTCTGTTTCAGACTAATATTATAATATGAACCGTCATGCATTTTGCCACACATTATTACCCGCATTATTATCACTCATTTATTTTGTGGTGGGCAATAATAATTATAATTATTGCATTATAAACAAGTAGGCAATGTAAGGAAGCCGTGTTTCCTGCATAGAGCACCTTGCACATTGTATCCATCTTTCCCAACACAAAGAGACCGGAGGCAAATACTCTTGTTGCAGTTTCACAATAGATATTTTATCTGATGAAACTAAACAAAGGACCGAGATGAAATGACTAAGTTTTTACATTTTGCTGACAAAGCACTCACAGGATTTACTACTCACAGGTTTGTCGACCCCATTATTTAAAATGTAAAAAGTCATATAATTACCACAATAATTTACAGTCGTACAATCTCGTAAGCCTGAACAAGAAAAAATAATGATCATAGTCGCTGATTATGAGATGCAACAAACTTTAACATTTTCTTATTATCAAGGATGAAAACAATACATTTATTTGCTGCTGTTGGTTTGTTTCGCATTGCCCGTCATTGTCGTGCTGACAATCCCTGTGAAGGTGAAACAAAAGTTAGTGATGCGTAAGAAATGTGTTGGTGATGTAATAATTTTTAGTTTGTGAAAATAGTTTTGAAAAATAAACAAAAATGCAAATAAAATGCAAAATCATAAATAAATATTGCAACGAATTTTGGCTATTACAGGCTATTATCAAGATTTGTTTTAATACTACCCATCTCAGTAAAAAAAATAAGTACTTTCACGTGTCTTATTCTCGAAAAAAAAATTACGGAAAAAATTACGATAGTGAAAGTAGTGAAGTAAATACTTTTTTACGCACGCTTGACTCTCCCTCTTCCTGTCATAGCCAGTGCATGAAATATTTCAGTCAGTATTTTGAAATACCAGTATCGCGCTAAACGCGGGGGGAGCGGACGTCGACTCGCACGGCTTGATCGGGCAAGGCGAATGATAATAAATTTAAATAAATATTTGTAGAAAATTAATATATGTATATATTTTATACATATATATGGACATACATATAGATGGAGCTAAAGAAGTATTTACTTCTGTCATGTAATCTAAAGCACACTCTTATTTTTTGATTGATGTTTTTTACACGTAGTATGGGGATAAATAGTGGAATTGTATTCTAAATTATTTCTGACTATTACCTAGGCAGGGAAGAGTTTTTATTTAGAAACTCATTTCATACATTAGGTAGGATAAAGCGAGAACCTTTTAAAAATAAAATCAAACACAGATTCGTTTTTTTTATTTTTTTATTAATGGGTTGACAAACAAATTTTCCGTCCGTTACGTAAAAATAAAAATTTATGTCCTTTATATTCTCTCGAGAGAATATATTCATATGGTAAGTATTAGGACATGTATTCTTTAGTGCTTATTATCCTTATTAACTATAGGATGCTTGATTGAAAGACTTAGGTTTTTTAATAACACTGTGACTGTTTAATGTTGCATTGTAATAATAATTTTGAGGTCGAACGTCCTTAAGACTGAAGGCTGGTTTTGATTTGAAGAGCTCCTGAAAACCTAAAGACTTCGTATATATCTACCTTCGGTCACCTTCGCCACAAATCGGCAACGAGACCATGTGACCCGAAGAGCCCGTAGATTACTGTGGTAAAGTATGTACTAGATCATAGACATATATATCAAAATATATGACACTGCCGAAAATCGAACTCAGATCAAATGTTTGGAAGCAACAACTATGGCGACATAATGTCACCATAATACCCCCAACTATTTTAGGAACGACGGCATGAATTCATCATAATATGTAGTGAAAATAGTAATTATAATTTATTTGTGAATTTAAGAAGTTACGTAGCTACGTAGGTACTCATATCACAATCGCAATTGCATTGTTTATCAAAAAAATCATTATCTAAAATGAAAGATTGTATCTTTATATTTAAAACATTCATAATTTGTCTTTAGGTACGTTGTAGTTAGGTATCTACGTACTACGCACATATAGACATTAAAGCACGTGCCAGATATCAAAATAAAAACCCTTTTCTTTGGTATAAATAGACCATCTTGTTCCCAAAACAATTTCGATGATACCAATTTTCAGTGGATTGAAAAATAAACAGTGTCGTCGACATAACATATTATTTAACCAACTGTTTTGTTTGTTCCACAATTGGCCACGAACCGAACCAGGTTATTTTGCAGAAATTTATAATTCTCACAAATGATTGGTCAACGCATCTCATAAATTAATTTCCATACCGAGTTACGATATTTTGTCAACAACGAGACTAGATACATATACATAAAATTGTTATTCAGGAAACATTTCTATTGTAATACGACGCTTTTCCTGTTGAATTTCGTTCAATCAGTGTGAGTGCCGGTAATGGGTAAATAGAGGTATTGTGTGAGCTGGTCGATGTAAGGATTCTTTATGGTCATCGTAAATAATTTATGTGAAAGGAGCTTTTCCACCATTGCATACAATTAGGTAAGCATGTTATCAAAACATGTTTTGTTTCATACAATATACAGGCGGTTATTTTATTATCGTACCTACCAAGGTTTTGCCCTTTTCGCAAAACATTATATTTTCCGATTTTGCATCCGAAACTGCTAACGAATTATAGCTTCAGATGCCCTTGGAAAGAACTGTATATACTAATAACGAAACGAAACGAAATAGTGTTTGCTGGAATTGGGTGATAATATGTGTAGAAAAACAAGGGATGTAAGGAAGAAGGATTACCAATCACTTACCACTATACCTCTGCGATGGATCACAAAACACAATGACAATATGGTTTACATAGTTCTTTATCACCACAACATATTTATCACCACAACAATACGAATAAGTATAAAACGATTTGTTTAGTTTCGATATAATCAAAAACCTTCCTTTTAGTTCTAAAATGATGTAATAGAAATACCAAGGTAGTCCGAATTTTTCTTGTGTCTTTCAAAAATAAATGCTCTCGATTTTGATATTTTTCGCTTGTCATTGTTCCAAATTCAAAAAATTTTTCCCAGCAAGTTGATTGGATAAATGACATCCAGGTTAGAAGTATGCATATTCTCATTCAAAATCAATCACTGTGTATTGTATCGCCAGTAGTATTTATAGCGCATAAGTTTGCCATTCCAACTGAAATATAAACTCAACCCAATGCCAAAAAAATCCTGCCAAAAACCTTCGCTGGAGTTTCAACATATTTATTTTTGAAGAAGCAATAGGCGTACGTACGTACTCAATTTTGACATTTTAATTATATTAGTTTTCGACGCTAATTAGATGCTTACCTTATTTAAAACTCGGCGCTGTGATTTGAAAACAGTGGCAATTTTCTTAAGAATGCCTACTGACAGAAACAGCTAGTCATTTTTTATGTTTGTGGAATTCTCCAACGCGAGTTTTTGCTACTTTGTAAAAACAATTAGATTTTTAAGTGCTGTATATTTAGAATTCATGTGTAAAGAAGTATGTGCTCTTTACTTTGAAAGTCGCGAAAAAACCTTGTCGCCCAACTTAGAAAGTTCAGCACTTAACCAGCCAGTCGATCTAGATAAATTACGTTACTACAGAACAATGGTAATTTGGTTAGTTTGAATCTGAGCATATCACTTTATATTTGGTGTTAATGGACGTATTTGACTTGCTTTAACCAGTGATTCTGACATTATTTTGAGTAAAAAATGTAAATGTAGTTTCGATCTCACCTTAATCTGACATTTTTAATTTTTTTTCAACAACATAAAAAAATAATTAGGCTTTATACATTCGGCAGAGTGACCAGTTATGACATGTGGAAAACATTCTTTTTAATTTAGTGTTTAATTTTAAAAAAAACACACAAAAAAAAGTCAACGGAGACATGATAAACCAAATAATCTCAGGATTCACTGTTTAAAATGAGTAAGGTATAGTAAACACCCAACTTTAATACCGAACAGACTTTGATACAGAAATCTAAAATATTTGCAATAGGCGAGTTTAAGGTCCGAAAAGCGGCATGCCACCCACCTACTCCTTTTTCTGTCGCACGTATGTTTAATGCATCTTTCTCTTTCACCTAAGGTCACTTTACAATGTAAAGTCGGTAAAATTACTGTATCTGCACGAGACTGGATCGTATCAAGTTCAGGTCGGCATTAAAGTTTGGCGTGTACTATATGTTTCTTAACACCCTGTTTAAATAGCACTATAGTATAATAATATATGCAATGTAGTGTGGGCAACGTCTCCGCTACAATAAAGTTTCCGGATAGTCGCAATATTAAAGGTTCGACCCCTCCAACTAATTGTCCATCGGAAGGGTTCCTCTGAACTGTAAATACGTGTACCTGTCTTCGCTAATGTTTATTCCGTGTACTTCACCGGGATGGCCTGACCGGCTGACCGACAAGACGAGAGGCAGTCCCGCAGTTAGACCGCGTCCATTCGGCCCGGTGCCGTGCGGCGGCTACACTCGCTACACTCGTCTGTTCTCGAAGCTAAGAACCCCCTCAGTTCAGTGTATGCAGTTCACACCAGCCGCCCTTATTCTTGACCCATTGGTAATGCCCCAGTTTCATTGACGAGCAGACGACGAGGCTTTGATTATTTACGGTTGATATTGAACTGATTTATTTTTTAACCGTGGAGGAGAGGCACATTTAAGAATGTTCTTTACGTGTAATTTTTTCAACAACCAAATAATATAAACTTATGATGAAAGAGAAATGGGCCTCTTTGGCCCAGAGCCCAGTATGCCGTTATACCAAAAGTCGAATGCATCGTAAAAAATGTTGGTAGCTTTCTAAAATATATTTTATTCGATTGGTAACAAAATAAAAGAGTTATTTGCACAGGCTTTTGGTTTAAAAAAGAGCAGCTATTTACAATAATAACAAATATACTATTGCGTCATTCTTAGTAGTTTGTTGTCGGTGTTAAATTTATTTTATTATTTTGAAAAACACATATTTAGTTTAATGCCTAACAAACAAACATAACAAACTTGAAGAAAATTTTTATATTTTTTGAAATGTTTTGTTTTAACTTGATAAACGAAAAACATTTATCTAAATATATATAGCTATTCTGGTAAAACTGCTTATGTTAGATTATATACTCAAGATCATGTAATCAATGTAACAAGTCGTATACGGAAACTAGCATATATCTTCAGATCACTACGAAATATACTAAATAAAAAGACATTAAAAACAGTATACTCTTCTCTATGTCAATCAATTATTTCTTACGGTATTGTTGTCTGGGGAGGGTGTTCTAAAACTATATTAGATCCATTAGTAAAGGCTCAAAAATTGATAATACGGACTATCTACAAAGTATACTACATTCATCCCACAAAGGACTTATTTAAAGACTTTAAAATACTTAATATACAATCCCTATATGTAAAATTCATTTCTTGCTATTTTAAATTTAAATTTATTAAAAAATATGTTTTTGAATCAAAATATAATACAAGATATTCCAACCAATGCAACTATATAATTCCAGTAACAAAAACCTCAATGGCCCAGTCACAGTTTAACTTTCTTGCTCCAAAAATCTTCAATAACTTAACAATTGAAATAAAGACAATAACCAAATATCACACTTTCAGGAAGACGCTTGGAGACTTTTTGATGAGTGAATGTGATAGAATTAGAAGCCTGTTTATATAATCTAATGTACTTTTTTTCTCCTTTCTATTTTCTACTTTTTATTATAATTTTTCCAATATTTAACATGATTTATACTAATTCCATGTTTACACTAGACTTCATATTTCATACAATGTAACTATACTATATTGGTCACCATGATACAGGCAGCCGCCTAGTATGGTGATTTAATATATCAACTTTATGTAAATGTCACAATTATGTAACATGTATTAAATAAATAAAAAATAAATACTATTTTCAGAAATATATTAACATATTATCTGGTGAGACGGTACGATTTAAAAAAAAACACAATGAAGGTAGATACATACTGGGTTAACGTACGTACGCTACGCTACGCATAACAATATCTGGACTACTTAGCAACCATACATTTTCTATGGAAATATATGCTTTAGAATCACACTTGCCACGCACATATTTCCATAGATAATGTATGGTTGCTAAGTAGTCCAGATGTTGTTATGCGTAACGTAGCGTACGTACGTCGATACTACAAAATATTAGTAGATAGTCGATATTACAACAATAGAATCAGCTTGCGCACACTGAGCCGCGCGAAAATTTTGCTTCGGCGCGTTCCAAAGGTTAAGAGAAGCAATACACTGACTTTTTTGTAAAAAAATATTGTTCTTCACCTTGATTGTCATGTGTTTATTAAAATCTAATAAATTATGAGGTAGATACAAGTATAATATTTTATTTGGGACCGATTAGTCGATGACAAAAAAAAAACAGCATTGGTTTCCAACAAACAATACTATAATCACTGATACTATAGAACATAAATACAGCACTAGATTCACACGCAACGACGGGTTAATAGTTCCGAAATTTAATAATAAGTACGGACAGAGAACGTTTGAATACAACATACCGAAGATATTTAATTTATTACCTGACACTATAAAACAATGTAATTCTATAAATAAGGTTAAATATATTGTGAAAAATTGGCTATCGGGAAAAAATATTTATATTGTGTATGAAAAAAGTATGAAAAAATGTTATCTGTAGATATAAGGTGTAAATTATGTATATGTTACTAAATTATAAGCACCTGCTGACAAGCCTATTCAATTGGCTTAGCGGGACTTGTTTGTTGATTTATTTATTATAACTATGATTCAATAAAAATAAAAAAAATAAAATTAAAAACTTATACTGACATTCGTTATTAAATAACATCATATTTATTAATATTTTTTAGTTAGTTTGAACAGTTTTTTTTTTTATTTCGGTGAGATATAAGAAGTATGCAGTATTAGAAAGATACAATATTACATCAATCTATGGTGTCAGAGAAGTTGAGAAATATAAAAACAGTTATAGAACATTTCTATTTTAGCAAGACGAGGCTCCAAAAAGTTGCGAAGTTTAAAGAAAAAATAATAGCAAATTTAAATAAAAGATTTCCAATTCGTCCCTGCGCCGTTCGTCTTCTAGTTGCCGATTTTATTGATTTCGCCGGACACTTTGAATACAATGTACGGTGGGCAGCCACTCTTCCGCTGCGTTAATGCAAAATAATGGTTGGCTTTAATTACTCGGCAGGTGGCGATAGAGCGGCACACGTGCGAGAGGAACGGTCGCTGACGAGCGGTGTCACTGGACGCTCCCACCGAAGGAAGGAGATACCGCTCTGCCCTTTGCTTAATTCCTTCTGAAATGACCCCGTCATTTGTCTACTATCTAGCATTCTCAATTAGCTACCCTCATCCGACTTAATATTCATGATGAAGTTACGGTTGGAACACGTGCCCCGCTCGGCCACTGGACAACTCATGAGAAAAACTTTTCTTGTTATTTCCGACGTTTTAACTAAAACTTCCTTGATGGTAATTAGTAACTAATCTATGTGGGAAAAGTTGTTAAACGAACGACGTTATTATTGGTCAAAGCCAACCGCTTTTGAATGCAAATGTATCTACCTTCTTCAACGCAGAAAGTGTTTTTTTTTTCTACCATATAAAGGCAAATATACATTCCACCCAAAATTGCATAAACTAAGGTACTGGCGTGTTACTAAATGGCATTGCGCGTCTCTTGTATATCGATCATCCAGTGACTTTTCTGAAAAATCGAAATTTGGGATGAGTATTGAGTATGTCGTTTTATGTAAAAGTCTACCCTCTATCTGGTACGATACTCAGATTACTCTTAAACACAACTGAATCATTTATAATGCAGAAAAAATAGTACTTAATTAATCAAAATGTCGATGTTTTCTGGGATATTAGTAGAATATTTCAAAATATCATACTAACGTACCGGACTGTTATGCTTTCCGGTGTTATTTTGTAGTATATTTAATGTGTATAATGTATAACACAGATATGTGTAAATAATATTTGAATTATGGTGAGTGTTCGAATATTTATTTCTTCATTATCTCAAAACTTAGTATTTGGAGATGTCTGACCAACCAACTGAACGATCGAAATGTCGAAAAAAAATTCGTGAGTGGTAGAAAATACACACATTCAAACAGAGGCTTTAAACCAACTTATTCTTGCGGGGGTGAAATTCAACACTGTCCTGAGGTGCTAGCATGGTCGATCGATAATGATCGGTAGGATAATTGTCGGTAACTTCTTATCGTTCCCCAGGACAAGTGCAGATCGCAAACATACAAACAACAATTGATATCGAATATATTAAGGACACTTAGTTATTGTGAACTGTCACCGATTTGTTTGCGATCTGCACTTGTCCTAGGAAACGATGAGAAGTTACCGACAATTATCCTACCGATCGTTATCGAGCGAGTGTGCTAGGGCCTCTGGTAAACATTCCCTGGCCCCTTGTGTCATCCACATTCATAAATCGTCTCAAACATACCATAATGTAATTCATTGATATGACCAGACTTATGTTTTGATTCGCTTGATCACATCGTGTCTTCTTTCTTTGTGTATTCTTCCATCACCCCCTTTGTTCGTCCATCTGAATCAAATCATTTCATTTTATAAAATTTCATTCCCTATCGGCCTCGCACTATTTTTGGTTTTCTTTTTTCTATCTTTTACAGTAGGAAACAAAAATCTGCTTGTTCTAATAAAAAAATTAAACATCCAGTTCAACCCTAAAACCAAAACGAATATAAGAAACATACGCATGTACTGTAACACGGAATGGAAAATAAAAGCAAGAATTAATACGTTATTATGCAATCTTAATTGCGGATTCAAAGCACGCCTTTGTTATATCTGTTTGCAATAGAATACGAGTCCTCGAAAGGTTTAATTACTTCCATCCATAAATTACTCCACGTCTTCCAATGCACATGTATTTTGGATGAATGCATTTTGATCCATTGCTGCCAAATTGCCAATTAGAATTTATACCTGGCTTCGTCAGGATGACTCAGTTGAAGAGCCAAACAGGCACGAAGCAGAACGGCACGTTTTAAAAGCACACAAAAATATGAAAGAAAATTTTGGTATGTGTTAAAATTTCACCTTTTCTTTCGTTGGTGTGTTTTTAATTAACGTGAATCTGGGATTTGTAACCTCATGTGTTATTCTTCAAGCTCACCAATAAGGTAATACTTATTTTAATGGACGGATTGATGACTTCAGAACGTAGACGTTAGGTTTAAATACTGTGTTCATTCTGCAGTAATTTTAATGGGAATTGCTCCGAGGGACTATCGTCATTGCTCCCTCGCTTTCTGTACATTTGTTTAGTAACACACGCCAAATTTTAATGCCGACTTGATACGATCCATCCTCGCGCAGGTACATTTAACTGACTTTAAAATGACCGTAAGCGAAAACAAAAGATGATGTAAAACATATATGCGATAGAGAAAGACGTGGGCGGGAGAGAGGCATGCCGCTTTTCTCACCTTAAACTCGCCTATTGCGACGATTTCTGTTTCCACAAGAGGTCAGTTATACATGGTTGACATTTTCGAATGAGAACGGTTCGTCTTTACGAATTACTCTTGTGATGAACATCTGGGTGGTGGAAAAATTTTGTCAGTTTATATGTTTACTACAACATGGATTATTCTAAAGCAAATTTACTATTTTCTTTCCATGAAAGGTAACCATCTCACCCCCCCCCCCCCCTATTATCATCGGCCCCGAAGATGAAAGCCCAATGATTAGCCTTTCCTTTCCTAGAACATAACCCCCAATACTCCGCATACCAACTTTGATATGAAACTCATTATCAAACATACTAATCTCGGTTGTTTGTGCTTCGGTAAGTAAGTATTGTGAAATATTTCTGGGTAATGTGCAACATTTTTTAAGTGCAATGAACTTTTAATTTACAAAATTTGAACGACGCCGACGGCCGGCGTGGTTGAGAGGCAAGACTCTCGACTCAAATCCGAAGGTCGCGGGTTTGAACCCGGCGTTCGCAAGAAAATTTTATTTGATTAATTTGAGTTGTTTCACAATTAGTTGATTAAAAATAATAAATAGTATATTTGTGAGTGGAGGATGCTGTCAGTATCGCCCTGGTTTAAGACCACCATTGAGAATTGAGCCGAGCAACGAGAGAGCAAGCCGTTGCTTGAAATGGCTTTAGCCGTGTTTGGTGACCAGATCTGAATAGCCAGGTACTTCCCCACCAACCTCCTCCCCACTACCTTCAGCCTCACAACATATCCCAATTGGGTATGCCATAGTCTCACTGGCTCCAGACGGGAGCAGTTGGAACTCTTGTGAGGTATTCTTATAAAAAAAAACTATGATTGTAATTGTACCGATATCCGAACGTGATTTCTGTTTGTAAATGTTATTTCCGCCCGAAAAACATCGAAATTACTCGTCATATCCGAAGACGTTTTACTTTTTAAAAAAATGCTCGTATCCCGTCATTTTTCACAGGTACAAAAGAAAGCAATATTTTGTTGACGCTTTTCTTCGAGTGTATGTATTTTCGTTGTGTTTTACAGTGTAAGCCGTAACAATGGCATATAGTAAGTAGGATGTGAGCGAACGGGCCTACAACCATCGTACAAACCGCCAACACCCCCGGGTATATCGTGTCCAGCATGGGCGGTGGGAGATATCCCATTTAATTAAGCCGCTTAGCCCGCATAGGATATAAATTCCCACCGATACCTCTTTAATCAGAAGTCGTTACAGGGTGTCGGTCAATTACGACGGGCACCATTGTCGCACTTAACCGCACAAAACCCAATTGAATAGCTAAACTAAGTGAAATACACGCGCATAAATAGCGGCCGGAGCAACGAATTAATTCATTCTGACTGCTTGTGTGCATATATTACGACCAAACGCTGAATATTAACGTAATACAGTATACCTGTGATGGCAGAGTCAGTAAACGCAGTACTTTATGCAGTTGGTGGATAGAATTCAAGTCGATAATCTTCCAGGAGAAATATAGAAGTTTTCATTGACTTTATTTTCAATATCTTGTAAATAATTGATGATCACTTGTTTATATGGGCTTTTACAAACTTGTGATTTGTACATGATAATTTTGTGGAACAATAATCTTTAAGTAAAGCATTTAAAATATATCGCAAATCCCATAGAAAAGTGTCGTAAGTCAAAAAAAGTTAATTTCGGGGGAGCGAAAACAAATTAATGAATGATGAACAAGCGGACCCTTCGAAAATATATACTACTAGATAAATAAGGTTTTCATGGGGCATAGAAAATCACAAAAAAACGAAAAAAAAAATACAGAAAATTTTGACTTACGACACTTTTTACGGGATATGTGATATATAGATGCCATGCTGAAAAATACTATTATGCTAACATTGTTTATTATTATTGTTGAGGTATGTTATTATAGTCTTCTTAAATATTCCCTGCGGTTACTATACACATCTACTACGTCCGAGAAATTACCCAATTGAAGGAAAGAAAACGATCGTATTGAAAGTCGTCACCCATTATGTTATGTCTTCACAATCTACGTGATTAATAAGAGTACTGTTGTAAGTAAAAACAAAGTTTCTTCCTGGAGAGTCTCAACGAAGACACTGTGTTTTTACTTACCACGGCAGTGTTCTGCGGAGATGTTCCAGGTTGTATCTAAATAAAAAAGTAATTAAAGAAAAAAATAAACTTACTAATAATTCGTTCCTTATTATTTTATTTATTTATTTATTTATATAATACATGTTACATAATTATGACATTTACATAAAGTTGATATATTAAATCACCATACTAGGCGGCTGCCTGTATCATGGTGACCAATATAGTATAGTTACATTGTATGAAATATGATGTCTAGTGTAAACATGGAATTAGTATAAATCATGTTAAATATTGGAAACATTATAATAAAAAGTAGAAAATAGAAAGGAGAAAAAAAGTACATTAGCATTAGATTATATAAACAGGCTTCTAATTCTATCACATTCACTCATCAAAAAGTCTCCAAGCGTCTTCCTGAAAGTGTGATATTTGGTTATTGTCTTTATTTCAATTGTTAAGTTATTGAAGATTTTTGGAGATATATTATATTATATATTGATCGATTTCACATATCTATCTAAATTGTCGATTGTAATATATATAACAGCAATCAATTTTTAAAAATTCATCGAGTTTTCCAAATTTTGACATGATCGTCTCAAATTTCTAAATTCACTGACCAAGTCATATTTTTCTGTCTTCAATACTCCTCAGTAAGTATATGCTCCATGTGAGTTTTCAATCCACTGAAGCATCTAATTACATTTGCGTGTTGCTTGCATTCTTTTCAGATATTCATTATTCGATATTTTTTTGGTAATTTCATGTCTTACTGCTTTGTTGTCTCGTGCTCCACCAAATCTCTAGTGTCTAGTGCCTTATTTTTACAATAAATAGTCTTCATTCGCATATTCTTTACCAATATTTCTTTTAGCAGATTGCATTAATTACACGAGAATTGTACATTTAAGAAAATTCAATAAGATTTTTTAAATATTCGTTCTACATAGGAAGCCTTAAGGAAAATAATTCTCCTAGGGAACTACGTCATATTTTTTGAAAATGAAGGAGGGGAAGTTCTAGGAAGAAAAAAGGTATGAGGGGTGGGTAGGAATCTAAGGGTCAGTGTACGACATTGCCGCCATGGGTAGAACCACAGTGAACCACTTTTTCTTATGTCGACAGAATAACACTTAATCCAAAACATGCGAACACCTCAGCACAGGATCGTCCAGTGAGGTGTTCACAAAATGTTACTACTAACCTTTTTACATACTTTTTTATATCCAGTTACTGAATATTAACATTTTTTTGTACTTCTGTGTAAACCACTGTACATTTGTAAAATGTGTGATCGAGAATAGAAATAAATATACGTGCCGTTGAAGTAAAACTTCTTTGACTGTTGTGGCAGGTATTACTAAAACTGTACGATTACTGCCATCTGTGTTTGTTTTTATGTTTTGAGGGTTCTCGCCTTTGCTCGAATATTTTTATTATTTTCCGAAACTTCGATGAAAAACGAAGAGCGAACTCTTATTGCATTTCTCAATACAAGAGACCAAACTCAACAGCCGGTGGTTTAGCTGTGTCATTCATCTGTAGAAATTAATGTTATTTGAAAACGTTATTTCCGTCCGAAAATATCTGAATTTCTCGTCATATCGCGCCTAAAGAAATTTAACTTCAATAAATTAAAAAAAAAGAAAAAACGGGCATAATGGGAGAATTTTCGCGATTCCGAAAGTAGGATCTGATTCCTATTTGCTGAACGTCGACGTTATTCCAACAAGGGTGAAGAAATAAAAGATCCGCTGCCATGTTCAAGGACCGGACGAATCAGTGATACAAGATATTTATGTCCCCATAAAGGTAGAACTAGGTAGTACGAGGCAATGGCGTCCTGTGGGATCCCTCCCGCCCGGGCCCGACTAACGGCGAGATGTTTCCCAATCGCCGGGGTCTACGGGGCACCGTATTTCAGCGGCCGCACCGCCCACTGCCGATCACCTCGCTTCTTCCCTCCCATCTACCCTGTTCTACCTTACATTTCTGGATACCTTCTCTCTACCCGTGCTTCATACATATATACCAATATAGCACCTATAATACTATCTAACTAGGTATCTCGTGCTGAGTATGTAAGTAGGTACCTAGATAGATAATAATAAATATAATATTTTGTTACTGTTTAGTTACGTTTCTGGTGATATTGAAATGATTTTACCTGGACAAAATGTTCGTATGAAAGGAAGTTAGTGATAATCCAACCATTCAAAAGTTTCTTTAATGTTAAGTAATGTTTATAAATTATGGATAAAAATTTCATTCTATTTCATCATAATATATTTGAATTACTTAATATCTTTAGAGATGTTTAGGAGATTTAATATTTTAACCCGTAAAATATAGACAATTTTTTATGGTTCAGTTCTCATCTTATTTTTGACCAAAATTGGAGATGCCATATTTTAACTTCAAACCATCGAATAACGAAAATTTATGTTACCTACTTACTAATAAAATAATTTCATGAGATTTTTTTCAATATTTTGATGTTTTTATGGGTGCAGACCTCCGTCATTTTCCAAAAATGTTAGTATTTACATTAGATTCTGGAAATCAGAAAATCTTCTTCTGGCGCCCTTTCCTATATAAAGATGGCTGTCAATCTTCACCTTGCAGCCCGGACTACTTCATGGAACTACACTCGTACCAATCACGTAAATTATGATTTAAAAAAAAAGTGTTGAGTTTAGGGGGATTTCCACCATCTCTTTCATCAATGTGATGTAAATAATTGTAATAAGTAGAGTTTCGAAAAACTTACCGAAAAAAAAAACTTACTTATTTATATTGAGGGATCAGTAGGATTTATCGGTCAAATTAGGAATTCCACAGAGCCGAACCCTCTGATATGAAAATATCTGGAGTCGGTGAATTATTTTCCCATTTAATAGTTTGGTAGATTAACGTGTTGTTCTTGTATTGTTTTGTATTAATTATACTTATATAATACACATGCATAACGTGGATTTACTAGATGATCATTTATATGGAAAAGTGTATTAGTGTTTAGTTTTTCCTATGGGAAAAACTAAACCCGGACCTGAAAATCTGGTGCGTAAAAAAAATTTCCAACTCTCCCCCCCCCCCCCACCCCCCCTCACCCACCCACTTTTATGTAGCTTTATATTTTTCTTGGAGTTCCTGATTATGAAAAAACTACAAATCTCTTCATTCTCCTTCCGAAAGCATGTAATTTTATATTATAATACATCTCAGTTCGATTCATGTGAATAGCTGTCTACTCAGTCTTCCCGATATAGTCGGCAACAAAGCCTCCCTCCCACCAGACCTCCCAACCCCCCTCCCCATGCTAGTTCCCGGTGAAGAGCGGTGGATATAATATACATACTCGGTAGTTCTCAAGGTTCTATCTGGGACATGGTATTCATTAGTGCTCAGGCAAAATACTGTTCATCATACATCGGATTTCCGGACGCAGATTTGAACGGGAGCCGGAAGCTGAATGTAGTGACACTATTATTATAGGATAAGCGATCTTTATTTTAAAACGGATAATAAGATAATTTGTAAAAAACAAAAAAGAACAAACCCTAAAAGGACTGTCGATAACAAAAAAATTGATCTCAATTTTATTATAAATACTTTTTTTTTGCATAACTATTCATACCTGGTCATAATTTTATGGATTTATTTATGAAGGTAATTAATTACATTTACTAGAATTATTGCAGCTAGCATTTTATTTTACGTAGGTGCTTTAAATGTGTTTTATTTTCATAAAAGTGCTAATATACCTGGGGTGTAATTTTTTAGTATCGAAGGATCTGTGTATGAAGTGTGTAATTTTATGAAACCACTACACTTGGAGAAAATATGCACATATAGGTAAGGAAAGGATGGAAATGACTTTCTGCGGAAAGCATGAATTGCAACGCATTTATAGCGGAAATATTTGTATTGTTTCGTAGCGATATGTTATATATTAACGAGCGAAATATTGATGCGGAGATGTTTATGCGGAGAGGATCGCTTGATGACTGAATTTGGGTATAAGAAAATGACAGGTATACAGAAACAGGATTGGTTAGGAAATGTAACAATACTAATCACAAGTGCAGCGGTTCATGTTATGTAGATATGTGTAGATAAGAGTAGCTGCGAATTGTGTAAAGTATCAACCAATACACTTTCTACACATTTTAAGATTGGATTTCCCGCAATGTGCAATTTTTTTTAATGTTTCCTGAGGATTGGCAATAATTTATTGTCATGAACAAATTGGCATAATTTTGCCTTCTCGGAAAATCAGTATGTGTGCCGTGCCCTTTGAAATTCAGTCGTAAAATATTTAAATGGTTTTTTTCGGTTCTAGATCTGAAGATACTGTTTTTTTCCACGTTCGTAGTTAACTGATTTTATAGTATTTCTTTTTATAAAAATATAATAATTTTCTAAGTACTTAAGTAAAAAAGGGAATCCCAGTGCACCTTTTTAAAAAAAATAATAATTGGCTGCTTTTTAGAAAAAGATTTACGCTTTCGAAATCCGACCACTGATAAACAGAAATCAAAATGATGCAAAATGATAAAACAAATAGATTAACATTTAGTTCTGGAAAATTGCAAAAAACTATTGGTAAATTTGATTTAAAACACTTTTAAATTTGGTTTAATTTCGTACCTAGATGATGTTCGTATTAAGCGAAACCGGTCGGTATTAATAAATTAAACAGAATTTCGTGATTATAAGCAAAGTAATTGTTTATTTCATAAAAACACATAGATAGGCTCTGTGAGTTTTTTCATTGATTGAAGTTAATAATGTCCCGCTCAAAACGAATGAAGTCACAGTTTCCCAGTTTGTTGCACAGTTTCCAAAAGAGTTTAAAAGATGTCTTTTGCCATGTCATAAACTTTTTTTGAGATCTTTCGAAATTTGCAACAATTATTACACTCCCATCATAAATAATTATCCCTGCGAATGTGTATCCCGTTGTTTATCGATCTTATCCGGGCTGGTCTCGTTAGATTGACTCCGACCGCACAAGGGGAACAAGGCACCGAGCCGGGGGCGAGTGCCGAGTACCTCATTAAACTGCGTTAGTGCTTAGCTAAATTTATATTGGCTATTGAGGCTTTTGGGCAAAGCTAACAGGCCACTGGACCGTCGCATTTCAGGCGAGGTCTGCGTACAAAGGGAACTTGCCGTTGTGGGAGCGCGCCAGTTAGCTGGCCCGCTGAGGGCTGGACGAAAGTCCCTCGACTGATAATGTGGTATGTTTGCGTTTCTACAACGTGCACCCTGTAACTCCTATTAAAACAACTATTTTTTAAAGTAAATCACGTAGTCAAACAGCCTTTGTAAGGGTTGCCATTTTAAAAACGTTTTTAAAAAGGCTCCCCTACTAGGACGGAAAACCCTCGACTGATCATGCGGGATGTTGGCGTTGCTACTACGTACACCCTGTAGCTACTATGAATAAATATAAACAGCCTTTGTAAGAATTGCCATTTTCATTTTAACGAGAAACGTCTCGTCAGATTTATCGAAAACTGCCTTCGCCAGTTATCTTGTGGCCCAAGGGTTGTGACGCAAAATGGTATTTGTATTCTAAAAATATACCATTGTTCTTTGCTTGTTAGAGTGCTTCATCGGACGTTGAAAGGGCCAGATAAAAGCCTTGATATTTACACAAATCAGTCATAACTCCGCAACGGGAAAGGTAACAAGAATTATTCGTGTATCGTCGTGTAGATCATCGTCGAGTAGAGATACTAGCTACTACTCAACCCATTTTTGCAATTAGACTATTCAGATCATACACTATCGTAGGTACCTGCCTACTGATAGCGTAAAATTTTAGTTCAGCTTTTTATTTACCCGATGTGAAAATGTTATAATAAATAAAGCAAAATTGAATTGGAGGTCGGTTATTTTTCGTCTATTTCACTCGTGCACACGCCCCCCCTCAGGAACATTTCCGTAGCGCTGCAGTATCTCGGTAGGCGGAACAGTTGGCGACAAGCACTATTGTAGGCGACTTTTAGCTTATGACATTAGGATAAAGTATAATCTACCCACCGTTCTGAGGTTCTGTAGGTATAAGATTAAAAACCAATTGTGTGTAGATTTACTTTATAAAACAGGAAAAACTATCGAAATTTGCACAAATTTTCTAATATTGTGGTAGCAACATTTTTATTTGAAAAGTTTATGAGTTTTTTCGAGAAAATTCAAACAAATTGTATTGTGGCATTCTTGTAATGATAATTATTTTATTTTTCATTTCTCATTTTATGAGAGCTGGAAGAAAATTGATAAATAATTATAATAATTAGTGATTAATTGACTTCCGTGCTACCTGTAGTTCCGTTGGTTGAAGCCGACAGCGGTGGCCAGTTCGGTAGGAGTAGGTAATACGGCTATAATAGAGGAGGGCTGGGTATTTAGAACCCGACCGAGCTGCATTATCTGAGAGGGGAGAGAGGGGTAGGTTGTGTACATCCGAAACACACTGTACGAGTGATAGATATAATATTTTCGCTACCGCAAATGGGCCGTAATGTGTTTATACCGTATATTGTGATACATTTAAGTGAAATTATGCTGAAATGATCGCTGTAAAAAGAAAAAATAACAATCAACAACGCAGCAATACGTCAGGATATGGTAGCGCCAGTAGTAAAATAATATATCTTTCCTACGTTACGATCCTCGATTACGAATATGGATATCGCGGGATCAAATCCTGGCGTGTGCTAGCAAATTTTATTCGATTGTTATTTCACAATTTAGCAGGTATTTTATTTCAGGAACGTTTCAGAGTGTTAGATACTTTCAGTATCACCGTCGTGAAAGACCACAAAGACTGCAGATCGCCAACGAATAAGTGACAGTTCACAATGACTAAGTGTCCTTAAAATATTTACTTAATATATTACTTAACTAGCGAAACTCTTAGAAATTAATAAATCAACTATTTTTAATTGATAAACTCATGTTTAAGACAAGATTTTTGTATGCATAGCACAAAGGGTAACAATTATTATAAGCAATAATTAATTAATTCCAACGGCTCGGAGGGCTATGAAGCAAAGAATGGAGGGTTACCTCGAGAGTGTTTTCTCTTGGGGTAAGAATAATCTCGTCGAATTCAATGTTTCAAAGACCCAATCATGTCTGATTACGTCTAAAAGGGATCGGAATGACAATCTAGTCTCCTTCAACGGTAGCATTCTTCCAAACAGGTCCTCCATTGATATGCTCGGTGTAACTCTAAGTGACCAGCTTAGGTACGGGGGCTCCATCGAGGCCAGAGTTAAGTTGGCCTCTCAGAAACTGGGCGTACTGTGCAGGGCCCACAGATACTTTAATAGTACACAACTGCTAACCCTGTACAAATCGCAAGTGCGCCCCACGGTTGAATTTGGCAGCCATCTCTGGTCTGGAGCCCCGATGTACCTACCTGAAAAACACCCTCGACTCCAACACGTCCGCTTGATAAATTATCCTGTCTTAACAAACTGATTGCAATCTTTAGAGCACAGGCGTCGGGTGGGAATGTTATCCTTGTTCTACCGGTATTTCAATGGAAGATGCTCCGAGGAGCTAGCGTCATTGATCCCCTCGGAACCGGTGCATAGTCGGGAAACACGCCAAACGAGCGCCCAACATATGTACACAGTTGACATTTGTCACATGAGAACGGGACGCTTATACGACTCGTACTTGTGTTCAACAGCTCGGCTGTGGAACGATTTGCCGGCCTCTGTGTTTCCTCCTTCCTATAACATGGGTCTCTTCAAGACCCACGTTCACTCCTTCCTCTCCTCAAAAAGACCCTCCTCACAGAATTTTCAAAGATGACATAGGCCCTGGGGGAAATTATTTTCCTCAGAGCCTCGTGTGGAGTTAAAAAAAAAATTATTAGCCTAAAAAACTCATCCATATTGAAAAAACCTCCCGAGAAGTAACAAGTAAAGAACCTAACTTCGATTGCCGGTCGAGAGCTCTCGACCGGCAATCGAAGTTATTTCATTAATCGATTGTTACCTCATTAACTATTTAACTCACGTTTAGTGTCAAACAAGTAAATGTGGAGAGTCATTGCTTATTTAGGTTAGTATTTTAAATCAAAATTACCAATTTATAAATATTTTCACGTTATTGCTTCATGGCGTTAGACATTTCGTAGTGCCAAATATCCACGGTGTTGCCAGCGTATTTCAATATCGGTTCGGCTGTCAACGCTGAAACAGTGCTAGGTACGTCGATATAAAATCATCGGAAGTTACGCGTATCGATCCGATATTGCAAATTTATCAAATTCACCGTTCTAGAGCTCCTGAGATCTTCTGCACATTAAAATAAATATAGGAATCATCACCATTTAATCATGATACAAAGGATCTCTTGTTTTTGGAAAGCATTATACAAGCGAGTTTAAATGAAACAAACAGTAAGTTTAGTACTTCAACCTCACTTAAAAAGAAGCCATGAAGATCTCCGTAGCAAACTTCCAGTCGCGAACCCTCTCATCTCGCAAGCCGCTTAAGTCCGGATTGCAATAACCTTTCGATCAAATAACCTTTAATATTCATCTCGGGTATACAATATAAAACACCGTGAAACCTAATACCGCGAGAGTTATCTGGCCAGTATAAAAGTAGCACAAGTTTATCCCTGCGTACTTACCGCTAATAGCTTGTAAACCATAAGGGTTTACTGTAAGGGAGATTATCTTTTATTATGTAAAGAACCGCATACCATCCTTCAGTAGCGATCGTAATCGGCCAATTTTGCTCGATTCTGCGAAAGTCAAGTCGAGTAATGCGATTTTAATGCACGCGGCGCTCATTCTGGGAAAATTATTTTTCAGATGATGCGAAACCGTATGGGAAATCGAAACGTTGTTTTGCTACCCTGCAATAGTTTGGATTTACATTGAAATATGATATATATAAATATTATTTTTTTTACATTAGCTCTAGGAGGACCCGAGGAAAATAATTGAGGTTCTTTTCAGGAAAGGAGATGAAGTTCTGTGAAGGATAAAGGTATGAGGAGTGGGTAGGAATCTGGGGGTCAAAGTCTTCAAAAGTGAAGGACGTATGAATCCATTCCTCTCACTGCGGTGCAATGCGAAGTTCCGAGAGAGTCCTGCTGGAGAGATCAAAAGGTTTCCCTCAACCAGTCTCTCCGGATCCGACAGAACGAATCAACAGGAGGGCAGATGCGTCCACCGCCAAGACCCAGAAAATCTTCACTCCATGAACCTGGACATCTCTGCAAGTCACCAAACGTAGTGAACCTATGGCAGAGGTTTTGGTCATCCAATAAAATTCGATGAGTTTAATGATTTTTTGGCTGTTCCTACATATTTTTAAAAATTCGATTGTGCTACATTATTTAAATTTCAGAACAATGAAGTAAAATCAATTTATTTATTTACTTTTTTACATTAATTTGGTGAATAATATTAACATTTTTTTTACACAAAGGGTTTGTAAAAAACATTAGTTAATAAAAATATTATTTTACAATTTAGTGGTTTGCAATTGGATACATTAAAGACAATAAAATGAAACAATAATAAACTAAATTCTTAAATCTCCTATTAACCATAAAATTATAATAAATTCAATATTATACCCATGCTCAGGCATTTGCCTTTGTGGGATTTTTTTGTTCATACAACATTATATTTAAGTATGTTATATACCTTTTATTATTTTATGTACCATTGTATCAAAAAATTTTCAATAAAAAAAAAAAAAAAAAAATAATAATAATAATAATAATTAAATTTCAAACTAGGATGAGAAAAATTTTAAAATGCAATCTATCTGCCAAAAATTTAGTAAAGGCAATAAATAGTTGGGCAATACCTCTATTAATGTACTCATTTGGTATAATTAAATGGTCTAATACAGATTTAGATAGCTTAGAACGATTAATTAGAACTACGTTAACAAAGTTTAATTGTCATCATCCAAATTCAGCTATAGAACGAATTAATTTACCTAGAAATTTAGGAGGTAGAGGTATAGTCAAAATAACTTCTTTAAAACAAAATCAGGTAGAAATGTTAAGAATTTTTTTCCATAGAAAAGCTAATAGCTCAGAGCTGCATAAAATAATTTGCAAGGCAGACAGAAATATTTCACCTTTAAATTTATACGACGAGAATGCCAACATTTTTATAAATACCAATCAGGAATTATTAGATTCCTGGTCAAATAAAATTATTCACGCAAAACACTTCAATTATCTCAACCAAACGTATGTTGACAAACTTTCGTCAAACAAATGGTTGAGTATTGGAGAGTTGAGCGCAGAAATAGAAGGATTTATGCTTGCTATTCAAGATAGAGTAATTAATACCAAAAATTATAGGAAGCATATAATCAAAGATCCAAATCAAATTGATGATTTATGTAGAAAATGTATGGCTTTTCCGGAAACTATAGAACACATTATATCAGGATGTTCTATATTAGCGCCGTCTCAGTATACATTTAGGCACAATCAGGTTTTAAAAATAATTCACCAAAGTTTGGTAATTAAACATAACTTGATTAACTGTCATAATATAGTACCATATTATGAATACGAACCAAATTCATTTTTAGAAAATAATTTATTTAAAATTTACTATGATAAAACTATACTAACAGACAGACCAATTGGTCATAATAGACCTGATATAGTTTTACATGACAAAATTAAAAAAATAACTTATATTATTGATGTAGCTATTCCAAATTCCTGTAATATTCAAAAATATGTTTCTGAAAAAATAAGAAAGTATACAGATTTAGGAAATGAAATTAAAAGAATTTGGCATTCTCAGACTATAAAAATATTACCTTTTGTTATTTCGGCTACTGGCATTATACCTAGCTCTCTTATTAAAAATTTAGGCATATTAGATTTGTTAAAGAATTTGTATATAAAAATGCAAAAATCAGTCATTTTAAATACATGTAGAATTACGAAAGATTTTTTAAATATTTATATTGAGGGATCAGTAGGATTTATCGGTCAAATTAGGAATTCGACAGAGCCGAACCCTCTGATATGAAAATATATGGAGACGGTGAATTATATTCCCATTTAATAGTTTGGTAGATTTACATGTTGTTCTTGTATTGTTTTGTATTAATTATACTTATATAATACACTTGCATAACGTGGATTTACTAGATGATCATTTATATGGAAAAGTGTATGAAAGGGTTTAGTTTTTCCTATGGGAAAAACTAAACCCGTTCCTGTAAATCTTGTGAATAAAAATAAACTGAAATTAACACTAATATCACGTTGAAATAAATAAAATAATATTTAGTATGTTTTAATTTTTTTTTTTCTATTAAAATGTCGATATCACTTGTATATTTGTTTGCTAAACTATTTATGAGAGGAATAGTTCATAGCTCTAATTTTCTAACCATTAAATTTTAATAATACCCACCTACTCAAATACTTTTATTACGTATATATTTTAATTTTTTTATTTGAAAAAAGTGATGGAAACTAACCTGGTTTACGGTACTTACTACCTCATGATTAAAATTCGCAAAAATATCATTTTTATTTATTTATTTATTAATTTATTGACGCCCTATTGGTCTTTTACATATCGAATACAAATTTCATTTATAACAACAGTATAACACATTTAAAAAAAAAGATTACAAAGTATATAAATAAGCGCCTCCGCCCACTGAGGCAACTGAAAACTCTGAACTGCCAACTGTCTTTGTATGACAATGTGATGGCCCGCACACTTCACAATCACACAAAACCCCGTTGTCAATGGTAACGCAAGCGGTGACTTGCGACTGTCACTGCTGATTGCCCTGGGCGGCCATTGCTAGTTGCCGGCTGTCAGCTGATTGTTCTTCGTCTATGCAAGCAACAAGCTTTTAATCAAGACAGAGAAAACAGCCGGTTTTAGTTGGTTTTCAGTTACCTAAGTGGGCGGAGGCGCTAATAGTAGATTCAGACTGGGTCGACGTACATCGCTACGCCTAACAATATCTGGACTGCTTAGCAACCATACATTTTCTATGAAAAATAATGTGATAAATTAATAAGAATATATCTAAAGCTAAATCCACATGGATGACTTTAGAATAAAAACAAACAAAAAAAAGATAAGAAAAGAAACAATAGGATCAAAGAAAATCGAAATAAAATAAATTGATTTCTCATTCATTATTTACATTTTTAAAAAATGGTGGACTAATTTGGCTTTAAATGTGGCGAAGTTCAAATTTTGCTCGCATTACATTACAAATGAACGTTTGAATAATACTTAACAAAATTTAATTAACTCCGAGGGGTGCAATGGGCAAAATGCTAGTATTAATAGAACATTAACGTCTAACATCAGTACTATGAGGTAGCTTGGATCTTTTTTCTTTTCTTTCTATATACTTACGTAGGTAAAAAAAATATTTTAAAAAATACTATATTTTACAAGCTTTGACTATTTGCACTTTAAATATAATTTGGAATTGTCCAAAATCGTCCAATAATTTATCTTATTTATTTTTTAAATAATACTAACTGTTTGGGAACCATTTATTGGATAACCAATACCTCTGTCGTAGGTCACTCAAGTGCTTCGCTGCGTTTGGTGATTTAGCATCGATGCCAGGTTCATGAGGTGAGGTTTGTCCGGGTCTTGAGTCTTGACGGTGGATACGTCTGCCCACCAACTGCGTTGCAGGCTGAATCGACAGATACTGCTTGAGGGAGACCTTTTGATCTCTCCAGCATGACTCTCTCGGAACATCGCCTTGCACCGCAGTGGGAGGATTGGAAACTTACGTTTCCTCTCCTTCCTTTTCTAAAAAGACCCTTCACAATCATCACCAAAGATGACATATTAGGGGAGTTATTTTCGGCATGGCCTCTTGTAAGAAGCTTATGTAAAAACATATATCGCACTCCCGTAGAAAAGGGTCGTAAGTCAAATTTTTATATTTTTTAAAATTTTGTTATTTTTTTTAATATGTAGTAAAGTGATTGTTATTACGTATTTAAGATGTGTCGCTAGTGTCTCTTTTCGATGGGACCGCTTGTTTCATCAATTATCATTTGTTTTCGCTCTACTGCAAAATAAACTTTTTTGACTTACGACACTTAGAAATTAATAAAGTCGAATACGCGATCTGTAGACGTAAATAATGTATTGTTTCAAGCTTTTCAATGGGATTTTCGATGCATATCTACCTACTGCCTATTACGACCTTCGTTCACGCAGCTACTTACAAGCGACTAAATCGCCGCTACCTGCTACCTAGTGCTAGTGCAGCGCGTAGCGGCGTTTACAATCACTAATATTAGCATGGAAGGTATAGAAGAGCGGCGATCGAGTCGCTTGAAAGTAGCTCCATGGAATAACGGTGTTATAACTTTAACCTAACCTAAAAAAACCAGTGTTCGAAATAAAATACGTCATTGCATTTATCATATTAACTAATTAAATTGGTAGTACCTATTCATAATTTTGTTCATGGGTCATTTTATTAATATTTATCGTAAAACATTTGGTGTCTGATTTTGCATATCCAGTGCATAATATGCACATATACATGTCATATTCACGTATTTAATAAGTGTAATACGTATTGCATACCCGGGAACAGTTCGTACATAAATGTAGGTGGATACTACATAATGCGTAGGTACCCCGCAGTCCACAGGTGGATGGTATTTGGACTGCGAGCGTTTAACATCAACACGATCGTAAATATAAATATTGAGCGTAAATAATATTTTTAAACGAGAAATACGATATGATTTTCTCCATTAAATACCCGCCCGAGTCTCCGGTGATGTAGGTGCCAACCTAAATAAGTTCAAAGGCTGCGGGTAATGGATTCAATATAATATGGACAATTATTAACAAATATTATCTAAATTGTGAAATCAACTAGATAAGACAAGGCACAATATTTTAAATTTTAATCGAATTTCTTTATCCGAGACACCATCTAGGTTCCAAACCAATTCTTAAGAACTTTGTGATAATTCAAAAATTAATCGAAGATGATGTTGTTAATTTTGAATTTGAAATATGCAATAAAAAAATGACTTAAAAATACTCGTAAAAGGGTTTCGATGATTGAGTTGTTTAAGTGTTTGTCCCAAGACAAGGGATCCCGGGTTCGAGTCTCAATTGTGACCGTTATTTTTTTTTTTTGTTCTTTATTGTGCATTAGTTCCCCACAGGTGATCCAGAAGAAAATAATTCCCCTCAGGGTCTATATGATCTTTGGGGATGTTGTGTGGAGGGCGTTTTGAGAAAACGAATAAAATGAGGTTCTGGGAATGAATCAAGAAAGAGGGGTGGGTAGGAATAAGTGGTGAGTGTCTCCAGGAGTAACGGACGAACGAATCCATGCTGATGGAGAGGTCAAAAAGTCTCCCTCAACCCGTCTCTCCCGATCCGGTTTGCCACGCAGATGGAAGATTTGTTGTTTATGCAATAAAAGCGGCGGTACCAATGCTAACCGTCCAATTTATGTTCTGTTTCATACTTTCGTTTAGATTAATTTATTTGTATTATCTTCTTCAATAAAATAATACTTTATTTTACACATCATACTAGATTATTTGTGCGAGCCCCCCCCCCCCCCCCCCCCCCTGACTGTATATAATAAAATGTGTATTTTATTTTATTTATTAATTTTCACCGCCCTTATGAGCTTTTACATGATTCGTGTATGATGCAGTGTTAAATAATACAATGTTTAAAAAAAAGAAAAAAAAAACTTATAGAAATGAACATTATAAAAATGGTAGGTATAAAGGTAAATTTTAGTGGAAATAATATAATACAAGAAAGAGAAAAAATAAAAAAAAATAAATAGAAACCAGTTTTCAAATTGCAGATGGCAGAAAAATAATAATATGGTGTAGGTTAATTTGAATAATATACAGGTGAAAAACACAAGACAAAGTTCACTATACAGAAAAGTTTATAGAGTAACAAGTTATTACATTGTAGATAAAGAGTAAGAATACAAAAATATATGCAACAGTTCCTTAATTATAGAAATATGCTACATAACAATATCATTCAGGTACCGCTTAAATAATGGCAAACTCATACCGCCGCCAGTCACTTTTCAAAAAATTCGCAATCCTAGACAAATTATACGTTAAGACAATTCTTATACACATAAGGAAAAATGATGATTAACACTCAAAACTCAACAAAATATTTGCACCCGCTATTCATCACACCAAAAATGCAAAATTCCCCCAACAAAAACAGCTTTCGCCCAATAACAGTTCTCTTACATCGCGCCTAAAATGTTCAACTTACTGAATAATATTAAGACATCGAAAATTGATGATCTTTATGCCATTAGTGTACAGAACTGGTTATTTGCTCAGGGAAGGAAATATTACAAAGAGTGCCTCACATCTTAAAAACTGTTCTTATTTTTTCATATTTCTCGAGTAAAAAATCTTATCTCTAAATTTTCAACCAAAACTTTACATTATATTATTTATTTAAAAATTTTGATAGGGGGAATAATCGATCTTTCTCATTGGAACCTCCCTGTACAGTTGCAAGCATTTTTAAACTTTTATTCTCACCGCTGGTCCATCAATCTTAATGACACGGTGACCCGACAGTTTTCTCCCGAAATTATAATTTTATATGGATATAATTACCAATTTCGTTACTATTCACAATTTCCACCACCCCCAAAGATGACGTAGGCCACGAGGGGAATTATTTTCTTAAAAAAATTATAATTTAGTATTCAGTGGTCATATTCTTAAAATTACTTCTGCACACTTATCCCGCTACAATAATGAAATACTTATTTTAACAAAATATTTCATAGGCTACACAGTTATGTAACAATTGGATACACAATAACATACAAATACAAAAATATCAGAAATTAAAAAATATATGTAACATTTATTTTTTTTCTGCCCAGCGCATACTGTGTACACGACCTGTTTCAATGAGTCTCAAATCGCTACAGAATCGAGGAAAGAGTGCAGATGAACCATGCACGAATTTGTTGCAAACATCATCGCGTTCACTTACCCTCCGCGTAAACTTACCCCCGTGATCATTTTTCTTCCATATTGTCATAAAATGAACTGCCAAAATTTCAGACAAATTTCTTACCACTCTTCCACACAGCCATATTCTGCTAATAGATAGGTATGCTTTGTAAAAAATCATCTAAATCTATTTCGAAACATTGCTACCGCAGAAAATAATAGTGGTACGGCCTGCTTGTGTTTAACCCGAAGCAGTTATCCCGTCGAGCTTGTTCACATTTCGCCAACATCCATAGCTGGGGAAAACGCAACACACAAATACGTGGAATATTTAGTACTGAATAATATGGCGTAGTTATATCCAACAAGCACTATATAACTTGGATACCTGAACATAACTACAAACTAATATTAAACGTTCCGCAGGGCATAGGAAATAGGAGGGCGGCAGGCGGCAAGAGGAGGGTATCCCTACTCCCCTCGGCTTGTTTAGAATATTCAGCGGCGAAGCTACCCACAAAACGTATAAGCCTACATTATAATGTGCAATTTGCCCAAATTATATGTTATTTGTTTAATGGTAGGCTTCAAAAACCAAATATTGAAATTCGAAGTAGAATTTAATCTCCAATGAGTTCCTACTTAAAAAAATAACATCGGTGTTGCGTGTTTCTATTAGTCAAAGTCCAAGCCTTCAAATATTTATTTAATAAGTTCGTGATTTAAACTATTGAAGCTATTCGGGTACATTATTATTTTTAATCTTAGTTAACCTCTTCACGACCATTTTCATTCGTCATTTAGATTAAAAATATTATTTCCTAATAAAATCTCATTAAAAAAGGTTTTTCAATTATCCAATTTCTAATATATAAAATTCATTGTCTGTAGCGGGCGGCGTAAATCTATAGTTTTATTCCGAGTTTGGTGATATTTTGCACACTTGATATTCAAAACAACGGAAAGGTTACTGTCTACATGAAATTTCGTAAAAAACCATTTATTACCCTATTAAGCAGTATTTTGATACTTTTTGATGAACTTTTGCACACTTAACGTTCAAAATAAAAAGAAAATTACCATATACGTCAGATTTAGAAAAACCGTACATAAAGACCCAGCATCGCCGGGACATCTTTAGTATGTATTAATTTAGCTTTATATTATGTATTAATTTCTATATATGTAAGGTAAGGTTTTATTTCTTCATAAAAATCTACAGTTTTATTTCGACATTAATGAAATTTTGCTTATTTGATCTTGAAAACAAGAAAACGGTAACAGTTTACATGAGATTTCCAAAAACAATATTTCCAAAAACTAAAAGGCGGTTCATCTAGTAATCAATAAATACAGCATGGTTCTAAGGATGTGCGTGATTGTACCCATTACTCATTATTATTGCTAGCAAGTTTGGCTCTTAAATTTGTCTTAAAATAAAATTTATGTTTAATTAAAAAATATAGGAAAAAATATGGATTCATTGCTTATTTTTGACAGTAAAATATTTAAAAAGCTTCATAGATCATATATATTGCTTTACAAGATTAAAAATCATGCGTTAATCTTTTTAGATCTCTTTTATTAGGCGACAATTTCAGCACTTATTTCATCATTTAATTTATTTTATTCATATATTTTGCATGTGCTGTACGTAATAGTTTTGTGGAACAGTTGTCAAAAAGTAAAATTATACAGAATTAGCATTGTAAATTATACAGAACCACATGCAGAAGAATATTAATTATGCCAACATTTACTAGTATTATTGGAGTATGTTCTTCTAGCCTTCATAAAACTATATTCCGTGCAGTTGAATACATCTACTAATTCTGAGAAAATATGGTCAACTACATGCAATCAAGGTACAAGTAATTATCTAAATGATTCAGTCCTTATATTATTATTGGAATTTTGGATCGGTTTTAAATGTGCGATTCTAAAATATTCCTTTTTTTGGTTATTAATTTTTTATTTTATTTTTAAAGGATTCATGATACGTTAATTCTATCGATTAAAGTGAGTATGATGACATCGATTCCCACCACCGGGGCTTGAACTCGTGATTGGGCGTAAGTAATATTTTCTAGTGCGATACGACGGGCGTGTTCCCGGATACGTTTCACGAAATGCCAAACTTTTCAGCGTTTATTCCAAACCGGTTTATCTTTATAACAATATAACAAGAGGATATACATATTACGAGGTCTTGTTTACTAATTAGGATTTTATAGACTATTTAAATAAAATAAAAACATTTCAAGCGATTTCATATTTACTTCTGTTCGTCATTTTTCAACAATATATTGATTGAAATAAAAATGTTTTTTATTTAATGTAATGTATGCCTTCCTTTAATAATTTAGTCCTTGTTCATTTTTAGATTTAAAAAAATTTATTTATCTAAATTTAAAAACCAGAGGGCATCGATATGGAAATGTATAAAAAACTTTGTATTTCAAAATCTGTTTGAATCTGAAACAGCAAAATCTTCAACATTGTGAGCTTTGTCGCATTTAATTCATTTCACATAGCTTTTTCTTGCCTAGAATTTCTACGTTGACGTGATTTTTTTTAGCAGGCAAAATTTATATCTACTGATATCTTTCATTCATTCTCAGATCAATTGTTATAAAAAATATTCAAATGGTTAGTAGTAATTATTGTGTTTTAGATATGATATTTCATTTACATTCTGAACACTATTATTTTAATTTTAATTATTATTTCTTCAATCTTCGCAAATTTGTTTTGTGGCGTCATTTTTAATTAAATGATAATAAATAACTTTGTGTACACCACTTACATAATAACAATTATTTACATTTTTTTTGTTGATTTTTGGGATATTATGCCGTGTTACGCTAACTCCTTCCTTAGCCGACGTTTCGGACAACATTACAGTATCCATCATCAGTGTAATGTTGTCCGAAACGTCGGCTAAGGAAGGAGTTAGCGTAACACGGCATAATATCCCAAAAATAAACAACAAAAATACTTTTGGCCGTGAAAATCTTAAATCATAATTATCTACATGTTTCGAAACCAAATTTTTGTTCGTCAAGATAATACGAACAAGAAATATGAAAAATAACCACATTAAAACATGTTCATAAATATTATCCTGACGAAGAAACTTATGGTTTCGAAACATTTAGATAAATGTGATTATATTAGTGGTGTACCTACACAAACTTTTTTTTATCGTTTAATATAAAGTTTAGTTTGTGTTATCCACGTAGATATTTACTTTTTATAAATTGTTTTAAGTATTTCCTGGAAATCAGATGAATTATAGATAATTTATTTAATTGTTATATTTTGACCATTTCCAAATTTGAATATAAACTCAATGAAATTTAAAACAGTGCCATGAGAATTTTACAACGAAGGAGGAATGCAGAAGTGCAAATTCATTAAATAAAATTTTAAAGTAACCAGGGAACATCAAGAAAATATCTGAAAAAGTATATCAATTAGAGTTAGAATACTAACTAGAAAGAATATGTGTAAGATTTAAGCTGATAAAAAATGTGAAAGAGGAAAACCGTATAGAAGAAAAGTAATCTTTCCTCAATCATATCACAAACATCTCAGTATCCCATCATTAATTAATTTTATCATTCTGACGAACAAAGAAGTTTATCTAATTTGCATAGGTACATATTGTTTTGCTATAATCTGATTTCGAATCTTCAAAAATCGTAAATTTATGATTTCAGATAATAATTTCTGGAATAACTACCTATTTTTAATTTCAAATATGTGTATTAGATGAGAATAATATTAAAATCTTTCAAAGACCCTTTCAGATTTGGAAATTTTATTACTTAACAGATGATTAGAAGTATAATTTTTTAAATTTTACATCACCTTCATTTTTTTTTTTAATAAAATTATTTTAGATCATTAAATAAAAAGGTTGTGCACAAAAAAAAAAAATTCAATTACTAGTACCTAGATATTGTAAAATGAACGATTAATTTGTATTGTTTGTTTTTAAAAATTGAAATTGTATTCCAAAAAAATTCGAAGAAGATATAATGGTAGATGGCAAGGGTTTACATAAAGGGGAGGGGGTGTTTAGGATTTAGTTTTATCATCTATTTTATCAATAAGATGTAAATAATAAGTAGTGGTGCGGGAGGTCCTTTATTTTAAAAAATAGCTTCCTAAACATTTTTCCAACCTCTCCCCTTTTTCTCTGCCCCCCCTTAGGATCGATCCACCCCCTCCCCTTTGGGATCGAACTACCCATGCGATTTCTATAGCTACACCCTTCTTACGTTATGTGGTATATTAAAGTTAACAAAATAATTATTTTTACTTGTTCATAGCGATGAATTTTCCAGAGCCTTGACTAATAAATTTCAGCAACAGTATCTAGTGTTACAATCTGCGAAGTCACCTAACAGTCTACGTGCCTATCAGCGAATTGTATTGCTTCACTTGTACAATGGCAGGTCTGCGCCACTGCCATTGGGCCACACATTTCTATTGTGCATTGATACCATTGATTCTCTTAATAAATATACACTTCACCTTACCCACCCAATGCACCCCATCTTTAATGCACCCTATTTAAGCCCATTGTCCTTTGAGCGATGTTACTAAAGGCTACATCCACGATGTTCCCAATTACCCATCATAGGTGCATTGTGCATGGGTATTTAATATCTTGTGGATTTGTGAAAAGATATTTATTTATTTATTTATTCACGCCCTTAGAGCTTTTACAACAATCATAATACAAAAATAATAGAAAAATAAACATAATATAATTTAATAAATTTCTTTTCGTTTACAAAAAAATGCTGATGACCACGCGTTAAGGTCTTGCGATATTTTCTACGTTGATTAATAAACTTTTTTATTCTAATTATAAGTCATTTGTACTAACGAAGAAGATGCTGGCAGTCAACAATGAGCGCTGGTACCAATCCTGGTGTATGGCAGAGATGCATGTAATTGTCAGAATAACAGAAGAGCACCTATGTATGAGATGATATATGAAAGTGAATGAAGCCATAAACCTGGGGGGAAACGGCTTGATTGTTAGGGAGTTAGGTAGTAGTTTTTGAACTCCATGTGAACTTATGAGGGCCTCATTTGGTAGTTTATCATGCTTAGATACAAATATTCGCAAAGAAAATGATTAATTTGATTTAACGAAAATGGTTCAATGCATTATTCCAAATTAAATTCCATTTGTCAATTCCAATGTTAATTTCAGTCATCGCAACAAAGAGCGAAAAAAGCACGTTTCGTGTGAAACATAAAGAAATACGTGACTTATTATACTTCTTCAGGGTGGTCAACTTCAGGGAATTAGAATTATTTGACAACTGGCAGTTAATCATTTCCACGATATTTTTTTTATTAAGTAATAAAACACTTTCATTCTGGTAAAATACTATCTGTACAAAGGAGTGACAAAAAAACTTAAATTGTGGAAATTTGAAATGCTTATGTGTAGAAAATTTTCCAGTATAACGTAGTTGGAGAGAGTTTTCACTCTTGATACGTTGGTGTAGCATTATTGTTGGTAAGCGAAGGATTGATTGTTGCGGCTTCGGTCGTGAGAACCTCGGCTTTAGTTTTTCCTCAGCGGTCGGTCGGTTAGGGCCCAGAGCTCAGAGAGGCGCCTCAGCCGGGCGGGCCCCGTAGAGAGAGACTATAGAGACAGATAGATCCCCTCCCCGCGGCCTCCGCGCGGGCCTTCCCCGCAGCCAATCCGCGCGCTCCATCGCCCGACTCTAACGTCACACCGCCGGCTGTACTGAGCGGTGCCGGTAACGCGCTCTCTCTCTCGGTACTTTCGGACGACAAACTTCGGACACTGGGGAAAACAATCATATTTCCACTTTTAAAAAAGATCGAAAAAAAACGCCGGGCACCGCCAGGCGGCGCGCCGGGCGCTCTGGCACTTTCCCGCCCGCGGGATTTTTTTTGACAGTTCCGAATTCGAAGAGCGCGCGTCAACTTTCCCGCGCGTTTTAACTTCACCCAACTAACTCCAGAACTAAACTTGTGTTGTACCTAGATACTAATCCTTCTAAAACTAATCATTCAAGAAACTATTTTGACTGGATCTGATTACATTATAAGAAAAGTTTTGCATTTCGAAATCGAGTGTTGCTCATATGACTGGTTGGTTAAAAACAACTTGCTAGAGTTGCTTCGCCATGGACGAGTGGGAGCGTCACGTGACCCCACTCCTGCAGGATATAGGGTGTTCAGGAGATGTACAAGAAGATTTCTTCAATCCGCATGAGGTCAGACACTTTCCTTTCTTTAATAATTTTAAACAAATGCTTAATTACAGGTACCATAGTTAAATGACATTTAAAATAACAACAATGATTTATGTATTTTCAAAACACAAATTTGATAACGTGTTTTAAATATTTATCCGTTATCAAATAAAATTCAATGTGTATTAAACAGCTAAATTTAATTTATTGTCTGATTCATTCGTTGAATTAATTTGATAATGTTTTCATTTCAACGTTGTTCTTAAGCAACATATGCAGATATGTTTTCAAAATTGATTTATAGTGATAGACGACTGTGAAATGACCTAGTTTAAAAAAAAAACAAGGAAAATCTTCGTGATAATTTAGAAGCTTTTACAGGAATCGAATTAGAAACCAATAAGCACATAAATAACCAATAGTCAGAAGTCACTTTCAGTTTGCGAAATTATTTGTTATTTTAATTGTGAATGGAAATCAACTACCTATATGACGTTTCGGAGAGTACCAATGTTGTATGTTATGATAGTGGTAAAGTCAGTGATTATGTTAGGTCCATCAAATATAACAATTAACAAAAAAAAAAAGACTCTAACCGTCGTCCCACATATATCTATTATCATTTTTTATAGACATCGAACTCGCAACCTATCAACTAAAGTACTTTCAATTACGCTACGTAAACCTTCTACCTGTTAATTCATAACGTTCTCGTCTTCCTTATTATTTATTAAAAAATATATAAAATAAAATGATTATTTGTAGTAATGTTGTAAGTTTTATAAAGTTGTACATAGAATGGTGAAATCTATTTTTATATAGCAGAGTGTCTGTGGCGAGCGGGTGAAGTGGATTGGATTTTATTACGAATGTACCGTTTTATTATTCTTAATGAGATTGATGAAAATTTTCACACTTGAAATTCAAAACAAGAGAAAGGTCACTACTGTCTACATGATATTTCGAAAAATAGCGCTATCCTTTTTTCCCACCCCTTAATAGACGTTCGAAATAGGAGAAAAATTACTGTCTACATTTACAAAAAAAAATATTTACAAAAGCATTGTGCAAATCCCGTTCTACGCCGGGAGACTTCTAGCTAGTTTATTGTAAAAAAAACATCACGCTGTTAATTGCATATGACGAAATTAACAAACTTGTACCGGTTCCCATGTCCCATTGCTATCTTTAGACCGGAATTCATCGAATTCAAGAAACAAGTGTCAAATACTGGGCCATAGAATTCACTGGGTTATTAATCGACACTGTCTATCACCAGGAAGAAGGATTTCCCAAGACCGCGTCAATGGAATCCGTTGGAGTTTGTACTAAATTCTAAGACCAATATTGGAGTTCAACGCAGGCCAAACTCATCAGCGGTAGTAGCCAAATACGTAATACATCTTTAAAATAATTGTAAATTTAGCACATGTAATTCAATTAATTTTAAGGAGGGTTAAGTCTCTCGACTAGCTATACGGAGGTCGCAGGTTCAAATTCCGGAGTGCGATTTTATTTGATTGATTTGTGTTATTTCACAATTACACATATAAAAATAATGTAAGGTACATTTGCAATACGTATACTGGAGTGGTTTGTACTCACAGAATCGACCTTATATAATACCACTATTTGAAATTGAAACGTTGCTTGAAATGGCTTTAGCCTTGTATGGTGGCTCGCTCTGAATAGCCAGATACTCTCTTACCTTTCTCTTACTCATCTCCTCCTCCTTTCTCTTCCACACTACTTTCAGCCTCACAATGCATATCCAAAATATAAAAAAAGTAGATAGTTGGCATTATTCTGTATTTAAACACGTACTTTATCTATTTTGTATTATCTACGTAGGTAATCGACGAATTGTCATTTCTCTACGCTTCTTTTAATGACGTCATCATAATTCTTTAGCAAAATACCTACCCCCGGCTTGATTATATATCGCACACCCATAGAAAAATGTCGTAAGTCATTTTTTTTTAAATTTTACGTTTTGTCTTTGAAAAGTAAAGTGATTGTGATTATATATGCCCCACGAAAACCGTATTTAAGTTAGATTAATTCCTGTAAAATTGACTTTTTTGTCTTACAACATTTTTCTACGGGATGTGCGATATATATAAAAGCTTTAATAAACCGACTATTTTCAAGTCAATTTTGAATTATATGCAGTTTCTAGTAATCGATCATAACCGCTTTTCCCAATTAGGAATGCAAAGAATTTGATTGGAAATACGTGAAGGGGATCGCCTGCTCGCCTCCATAAATCATTGAAACCTAAACAAACCACGAGATCCCTCCTCTGTCCGGTCCCGCCCACTGGCTACAAGACAACGCAACGGGGAAAAAGGAAATATCAATAAGACAACACAAAATAAACAACAAGAATTGAACAACGAATAACATAAATCCTTTTCAATTGTCAATAAATTCTTGGTAAATGTAATCCACGACAAGCGGCGATTAACATCTTTCACTTCGGTGCGTTTGCGCACAAAATTTTAGAGTTTTCTTTGTGTAATGTGACTTACTGTCATTTTGATATTTTCTGTCGTGTTAACATTTGGAAACAAATACCAACCCACTTTATACCTTAACTTACCCAATATATTAATTTAGCTAACTAACTAACCATCACGCTGTTGCCCAGGCAGGGAAGACGAACCGCCAAGCAACTCAGTGATGGCACACACTCTTTGCCCTATTCACATTCATACATCGTTTCACACATACTCTTCTATTATTCTGACTCTTCACACGGCCAGACCCAAGTATCTGATTCATTTTATGGTCTTTCTAGGGAGTCCTCGATTTCTCCTAACATTAATTTAGCGTTCTTCAAATATCTGAATAGGGTGTCTTGTCTCACTTCTGGACGCTCGCGTATTTCCTTATACTTGCATATAACTTCCCAATTGTTTTTTGTTTTTGTTTCAATGATATTGCTGTTTCCTTATGTTTAGGAGTGTGTTGAGAGTTGGGAAAAATCACCACAAAGTTAATCATTTTCCAAATAAGTACTGTCGAAACCGAGATCAACGATTCACATATCTTAACATCATCAATAATCCTATCATATTTACACTGCTAATATCAGCGATGTATCCATGATCTCTCACGACATATAACTAACTGTACTCCACCAGACAAGCATCAAAATTTACAAAGCGTTCTATGAATCGTCAATCAATCGGCATAAACTTCGCGTCGCTACTTCCAGAATTGCTACATGCGTCTTCCTATACTAAACATAATTTGGAACAATTTAATTTATTTATTTATTGACGCCCTATTGGGAGTTTACATATAGAATACAAATTTCATTTATAACAACAGTATAACATAAATAAAAAAGTTATAATAAATAAAAAAAACAACAAATTTTTTGACAATCGGAGATTGGCATAAGGATTAAACTTAAAGATAGTCCCATCATTAACAAAAATAGTTTATTTCTTCAAACTTCGCAAAATCACTTTGTGGCGTCATTTTGAATTAAATTAAATTTGGTAATTATGATTATATAATAGTGGTTTAATACAAAGTTATTTGTATTAATTTAATAAAAAATAGTTTAACTAAGTTGCTGTTGTGTGAGTTTTTGTTAATAAGATCCTTCCGGTGAAAAAATGAGAGTTCATTTGTAACAACTGTTAAGGTTACTAAATATGTTTTAGGATCGACTTACTGCTGGTATTATGAGAACAATTCAAATAAATAATATTTATATCAGAACGGGCTTGTTTTTTAATAAAGTTTGTGCATTTGCAAATATATAAAATTTATCTCTATAAGTCGAAGAATTTTTATAATGATTGTAGCATGCTGAATGTCATATTTAATTGGCATTCCAGAATTTCGCTGGAAACAAAGAATGTTCCATTTTAGATATATTATAATCATGTAATACAGCACTTTGTGGACACATTTGTACACGTCGTGTACCTACCCATCTACACGTATGTAATGTGTTTGTGTACCTTGATATAATATGTAGGTACACATAGTATGTATTGATTACCCCCCTACCAACCTTTACATACATATTAAATGCAAACACGCGACAAGTCGATACTATCTCTATTCAAAACTATTTGTCCGGAATTGTATTATGCCTGTTTGAATCTGCGAAGGGCTCTGTCTAATCTAAGTAGGGTAAAGCATTAATAATTATAAAAATATCAATAAACGTATTAAAGTTATCTGATAATGACGTTAATATTTTAAAAAAAAAATCGCATCAGGGGCGCTGTACAAATGTACAATATATTTCTACAACCATACTTCTAACTACAGACGAGATCAGTGTTTCTCAACGTGGGCGATAACGCCCCCTTGTGGGCGCTGGAGGCTTTCAGGGGTCAGTAGAAGCCTCAAAGAAAATGGGGGGGGGCGTTAAGGAAATCTAGAGGGGCGATGGCAGACAAATTATATCTATAAAAATACTGCGGAATCTAGACATGACACCACTTGAGATGCGAATTACTAATCGAGTGATTGAAGTCCCATATAGATGGTTAAATTAGAGCCGCTTACGCATGTAATAATGTGGATTTCATGTACCTGGTCCATGGTTAAGTTAACTAAATAAAATTTTCTGTGATTTCTGATATATTTTTTCATACCAAAAATTTCATTTACTCAGATGAGGTAAATAAGTGGCAAGTACACGGAGAAAAATGCTATTCGAAAAAGCGATCATTTTAATAGTAAAAACGGTTAAAAACGGGACTGAAGTTCTTACGAACAAATTAACAGGGTTTCAATGTTTATTGGCGGGAACATGTAAGAATAATTTGTTGGTATACGTTTTCCCGTTTTTAACCGTTTTTACTATTAAAATAATCGTTTTTTCGAATAACATTTTTCTCCGTGTACAGTATCATTCAAGAACGACGACTTCCTTGCTACACTTGGAAAACTTCCACAGTGATTTCAAGGGACGATTCTAGGAAATTTTAAACATGGGCATACCAGGGTGAGTTTTGGATCCTTTTTCAAATGCCTACACAGCAGGATCATTCCAGTTAGAAGAAGACTAATATAACTGACGACAAATAAGGAATTAAAAATTGAATTTCAGAATGGTTACGAAGAATTTTGACTGCAAAAGCTAATTTTGCAACTGTACTCAGGATTATGGTCAATTGATCAACGATTTCTGATAGCATTCCCATGATCCTTTTTAGCTGAACGTAGATTTAGTGTTGTTGCAACGTCGGTAACTAAAAAGAGAAATCGGCTGCGTGTTTCTGTGCGCGGCGACTTACAGTTGTTTTTATGTAAAATCAAGCCTGGTATTAACAAACTCCTTGAAATGAATCAAATTATTTTACGACTATATTATAATTTACTATATTAAAATTAAAAGTGGTCTAAAACCAATTTATATATTTTATTGTAAATTATGGCGAGCCACAAAGTTAATGCTTATTACGAACATATATTATAATTTTTTTTATAATAAAGTTTAAATATAATCGTGGCAATAGCTGTTTCAGATGGTAACTAAATAAAAGGGGCTCTAGGAAAAAAAAATCTCAAAGTGGGCGGTGGGCAAAATAAGGTTGAGAACCTATGATCTAGACAAACCATTATAATAACTTATGGCTAAAAAAATTCACCACCGGTTCGTCAATCACTGATACAAAACTATATGTTCAATGCATTTGACGACGAACGCATTTGACAACTCTGTACAGGCAGAAAATATACAGGACCATACTTACCTTCGCGACCACTTGAGATTAAAAATGTTTTCTGTTTATTCAGAGAAATTTAGATACAGTTTGTACGAAGAAGTTAAATCTAAAAATTGAAAATTGCCTTATTTGTGGTGCTTTTTATTTGCTTGTTTGCTGAATTCTTGGCAATATCTATCTCCCAATCTCTTATTCAAACATTGGTAAAATCATCTTTCATCAAACTTCATGTTGGTTTTGCGCGTATACCGCGACTCAACAATACAAACAGACTCAAACTCGTGGCCAATGAGAGGCAAAAAGATCCATGCGCGTTGCCCGCTGCCCGCATGGTCATCGGACAATAGAAGATGTTATCGGAACGTCTCATGGCGCCAACACCACCGTCATTCTTGCTCAACCATGGATCTCTGGACATCAAACCTCCCCCATTACACATCCTAGGCAATAAATCAACAGAAAAAAAAAGAAATAGGAAAAAAACATGTTCCTTGCAAGTTGCAACCCAAATATATTGTGACCGTCGTCCTTTTAACACCGTGTAGGCCCAGATGTAGGACCCACCCATTTTTGCATCCTCGATTTAGTTGTTCCGGTATGGCAACACGAGTATATTATTTATTTATTTAATGTTTGAAACATTTACAGAGTGATAAAAATTATTACGTTAATGATATTGCCGTTGGATTGTGCACAGATATTAACGCTCTAATTAAAAATGTTCGCAGCATGCGTAATCAAGTTTTAGTTGTTATTAGATTCTAGTAGTGAAAAATAGAAATAAAAGTAATTATAATGAAATATAGATCATGAGATGATATAAAACACAGTAAGTGTACATTACTTAAAGAGAAAGATAAAAAATAAATAAAGAAAAAAACATAATAATAAAACAATGATGACATAATCATGAAACCTAGGAGTGCCAATAAGCCAAATTACTGCGAGATAAATCTCTCGCTAATGGTTCATCTGTCTGATGGTCAGACCTAACAATTAATGTGGTTTCCCATTTTAGCAGGCGACTTACAACTTACTGACTGGCGATGACGGCGATGTAAGCTTATTATGCAAATACCATACAGGAACTTCAAAACCGCAAAAGCCGCAGGGTATTTTTATTTATTATCGGAAACAATATCTAGATAGGCTGAATTGAATGGACAAAAATATTTATGCCAACCGTCATATCGTCGTTGCATATAGAATATGAACCATGTGATACTGAGTACATTCTGAGAAAAAAAATCACGAAATGGAAAATAACAATTCTATTTATGGACAAAGTAGGAAAAATATATTTTGTTCATTATAAGAATATATTTAAGCGTTTTTCTCACATGCTACATGCACAGTTTTTCTCACACGGTTCATATAATATATACAGTTTTTGTCATAATTTTAATTATCATATTCTGTCAAAATATTTGATTTAAATTTAGTCAAATTTGACAGCTAGGTATCACAACCTGATGTTAATATTATGTACATACCAAGGTAATTGAATTGTGTAGTGGTATGCAGAAGATATGACTTAAAAAAATAAATTATTATGTATTATTTTGATTGTCCTCACATGGTTTATTTTGTATCGCCTTAATAAATATTTGATATTATTACATGGCTCATACTGTAGAAGATGGAGAAAAAAAGAGGAAAATAACTGTTTACACCACAACCTTTCAGTTTTAACAATCTTTATTTCTCTTCAAAAAGTTCATAAACAGAGTAAGAATTTTTTGAAATAAGATCCACTAGCTCTTGAAAGATTCGATATCGGAAGCCCCGCCTCTTTTTGAAGGGGGAAATTTAAAATACTTAAGAAGTCTTTTCATAGATATTTATTTTTTATTGGAAGTACAATAATTAAAAAAAGTATCTTAATAATACATATTAAATTTTGTAGGACTTGATTTTATAAGGTATAAGGCACCATGATAGTATTTTTAAAATTAAATAATTAATATGTTTTTTACATTAGCGTCGCATAAGAGGACCCGAGGAAAAAAAAATCTCTCACGGCATATGCCATCTTTGTAGATGCTTGGAGGGTCTAATTGATAATATAAATAATAAAAAATTTAATGATTTGTATAGCGCCGTTTTGTGTCATCACTTTCAGGGCGCTGTACACATTTATGATATACTTCCATCTTACTACTAACCAGTGGCGGCTCGTGACTTTTGGTGAGCTAGAGTGCTAATTTTAACAAAAATCGCATTATTGATGTCGTTGTAGCCGAAAAATAATTTTTATTTTTTTTTCGAATTTATTTTTTTTTGTATGAAGATTTTCAGGAAATTTCAGTTTTGCTGTGCGCCGCACCGATTTCATGAAAATTTGCATACAAAAAAAAAATTTCGAAAAAAAAATAAAAATTATTTTTCGGCTACAACGACATCAATAATGCCATTTTTGTTAAAATTAGCACTCTAGCTCACCAAAAGTCACGAGCCGCCACTGCTACTAACTACAGACTAGACAAACTATTATGACAATGTATGGCCCTTAGATTGCATCCACTGGTTCATCGATCACTAATACAAAACTACATGTTGATACCTACAATGCATTTGACCAATGAACGTGATGCTACGTTAAAATAAAATACAATTCCACCGTTTGGTCCCCAAATTATGAAGTTCATTCACATGCGATTGAAAGAATCAAAATAAATTTTTAAGATATGTAAATTTTAAAATGGGCCTTTCTAGAGAATGTCTAAATTACGATGACGTACTTTGTTAATTAAATTTAATAAAATTACACAGTTAAATTAAAATTACAGTCCCAATATTACACTCCCATGCGATGGATCCAACAGCTAGGAAACAAATATTCCTATGTTGTTGATATATTTAGTACATCAATTTTAATATATAAGCATACCGTATTGAAGTTTTTGTTCATCAAGTAGTGGTATATTTTGATAAAGCTATTTAAATTGACTAACACATTAACAGTATTTTGCGGCTCAAAGAAAAATGTATATTTTGAATTTTTATATTTTGTACCTACATACTGTGTGGATCAAATTCATTATCTTTTTACTTTATATTTATTTTTGTGCAAGTGTTTTAAACAGTCGTTTCCTGCACTGTTTACAAGTATAATTTCTTAAATATTGTTATATTTATGTAAAAGCCTCAATAGGCGTAAATAAATAAATAAAATGTAGTAAATATTCAGGACCATACTAACCTGGGAAGTCACTTGAGATTAATACTGTTTATTTTTAATTAGAGACATTTAATTTGGAATAAAAATTATTGTCACACTTTTCATTTGATGTGGTATTGATCCAGTTAAAACTATTTAGAACTTTACGCAACAATGCGCTACCATGACCATCAGAACAGCACAACAGCAAAACAGCAGAACAGCCACTAAGTCTTGACGAATAATTTAAGAAGTTTCGCGGAGGCACCGCGACCGGCTTATGCAAGTTATGCTCTACAAAATGCATAACAATAAAACATCATGTTTACAGGCATATCTAACATTTCTGTATGCTTTACGGATAGATAAGTATTTTATGGGCAGCCACTTTGATACATAGATAAGCTTTTAATTGTTTTCACTATATTAATATTCAATCGCGCTCATTTTCTAGAGAAGCAACATTTTATCATCCTTTTATAAAATTTTCACTTTTTCAAGTAAAGCCTCTTTAGGCGCGATATAAAGAGTAATTCAAGTATTTTTTCGGACGGAAATAACGTTTTCAAACGAAAATAACGTTTGAATATCGGTACAATTATTGCCATCTGTTTTAGTTTTTATTTTTAAAGGGTTCTTCGCTAGAATAGTAATACCCGCCACAACAGTCAAAGAAGTTTTATTCAGCCGTAAGTAAAGTTTAGACGAACTCATTTTTTTTACATTAACCTCACACAATAATTTCCCTTAAGGCCTCCGCCATATTTAAGGGTTGCTGTGTAGCGGGTCTTTTCAAGGGGAAGGAAAGGAATGAGAGGAAATTTTGGAAAGGACAAATGTATAAGGATTGTATTGAAATTTGGGGGTTTTTGTGTCTAGGATTGACATATACATTAAAGGGTCTTTCCAAATCGGCCTTTCCCGATCTGACCCGCACGCAGCTTGTGAAGCACGATCTGAACACACTTCACCTGATGAACACAGGCACCCCTGCTAGGTCACCAATCGTAGCAAACCACTTTGGGCGACCTGAGGCAGATGATTTTGAAATATTATCTATATAGATGTTAATAGTTCCATGAATAAGTAGGCTTTGCGTAATGTTGATTATTTCGTTTTGACAGCTCTGTACGGAATAAAAAGTTTCTATCAAACACGCCTACCATCTTGACAGGATTGACTGAACACGGAACACGAACAAATTTACAGACAGACGAAATGTAAAGTGGTGGAGTTAACACAGGACTTCGCTACGCTCAATTAAAAACAAAAACTCAGTTCATTTTCTTTATGTAATACATAAAAAAATAATATGGCGGTATAAGTACATAAATACTCCAGAAATTACGCATGCACGCATAACGATTTCTTGCAATAATTTACGATTCTTGAAATGTACACAGCCATTTCTTTAATGAATTTGTATGAGAATGAAACAACTATTTTCATATAAAAATTCTATTATAAAAAGGTGTACAGAAAAAAATAATATCAAGAATTTTACACAATAATGAGAAATGGAAATCAATTTATTACACCTAATTTTAAAACAACACAAATGCAAAACCATTATATTTAACAAGCCAAAAATAACTTCAATAATCCTTTTCTAAATTTCGCTATAATATCATCAAAACAAATAAATAAATAAAAACTTTCTTTAAAAAACAACATTTTATACAATGAATTACATTTCTATACTTTACATTCACTTTTTAATATATAATAAAATATTTGAAAAATAATAAAAAGCTGCTGAGAGTATTAAGCCAATAAAATACATACATTTGATGATAGTTAATCAAAAAAAATAAATGAAAAAAAAAATTATCTACATACTTATACAACAGGAAAAATAAAAACTTTCTTTTGTACACCCCAATGTTAGTCTGAGTTTTCATGAAAATACATGATAGATGTTGCACATGTAATATTATACGCATAATTTAGGTTAAATGTCATCGGGGTACAACAACAACAACAACATATTGGAGAAATTCAATTTATAAATACAATATTAGATATAGATTAGGTGGGTTTCTTAATTTGTTCGCTCTTACTATGGTGTGCGTTAATTTATGTAATCAAGGAACTTACATGTAATATTATATACACAATCAACATACAACCTAAGTAAGAATCGTACCTCTCTTATCAGGCACAAGAGCACTTCCTTTCTCATAAAGTGTAAGGACCAATGATGACCTTAAATGTAATATTTGAAAAATATGTGTGTATAAATTTAACCCATATTCTTTACATTACAATAAAATATATAGTATCTCCACAACGATTTAGGAGTTTTTATAAATTCAATTATTCAATTCAATTTTTAGCATGCTTTAGAAGTCGGACAGTAAATAGTGTATCTCACAAAACAATGGATAGAATATCATAAATATAATTGACTATGCATGTATGATAATTTCAAATAACACAAATCTGATATCTTTTAATAGAATAATGGTTCAATAATTATTGCTAATAAATATTCACATTTTAATTAATGTAATTATTCGTTATTTATTAATATGAAGCTGTTTTTAATTGTCCAATTATCAATATTTATTTTTATTAATGCACTCTATACAATTAATAGGGCGGTTGATACATTCTGTCTCTGAATTTTTAAATTTTCATTTTAGAAAATATGTTCGCCATAAAACAGCAATCAAGTCATGCATTAAAAAAATGTTCCTTTATTGAAGGAAAATAAATTTAAAAGGTATTAGTAGTAACTGTATAAACAATACTATAACGAAAATGTGTAGTTATTTCGTTATTCTATTCAATATACTGGGTGTTAAGGGAGTTGACTTACTTTAACCAGTGATTCCAAACATTGGAGTAAAATATGTAATTGAAATTTTGGTCTCCGGTGACATTTTTTTTTACCATATGACCCGAAGAGTCCAAAGACAACTAAAGCAATTCGAGAACTAATCGTAGACTAATTATCATAGATTTATGTAATAAATTTAGATGATACATTTGAGCAGGTTGTCACATAAATATTATGTGACTAGTGCAGTTCTTGCCTATTTGGATGTTTTGTCTATGGTATTTTTTTGGAGACTGGCAATTTTTTTGTGAAGACAAATTGTTTTTTGTCGATGGACTCTTCCGCTCTTGACTTGACTTGACTTCTTGACTACATTATTTATGTCGATTAAAACACCTTTGTGGCGAGTGACCAATTCACAAGACAGGAAGTCAAGAGCGGAAGAGACCATCGACAAAAAACAATTTGTATTCACAAAAAAATTGCCAGTCTCCAAAAAAATACCATAGACAAAACATCCAAATAGGCAAGAACTGCACTAGTCACATAATATTTATGTGACAATGTCATTAAATGAGTATCAAAGATTGCGCACGACATGAGGAATTGTATCGAAGTCAATAAGTTAATGTCCACTAATATGCTGATACATTAATAGGGTTAACAGCTGATAACGGTTGTCTATTACCAGGATGGAGGATTTTCTCAAGAGGGCAGCGAGTTCAACATGAAAGCTTTGGAGTTTGGACTAGATTCTAGAAAACTCGCCAGCAGTATTAGCGGGATGAGGGTTTTTGAAGTAAATATTCTTTACGCACGCTTGACTTGGTAAGCTGATGAATGCGTGACGAGAGCGTTACGAAAAGTGTGATCGAAATTTGAGAGGGAGATATAAGTTAGTGAAGATAAAAAGAGAGGGAGTTACGTTTCGTATATTACTGTAGGGGAAAGAGAGATAGGTGCGAGCACACTTTTTTTTTCTCTCATAGCCAGTTACGTTTCGTATATCTAAGACACGGTGTAGGTCTATTGTCTGTATCACACCGTAGGAGCAAGAGAGAGCACTGCGCGTGGTCAAAAGCACACTCGTTTTTTAGAATATATCTGTGTAAATAAATTTGAACGTGTGCAGCACCAATTTTTAAGATTTATTAACTTCAAGTTACACATAAGTTTTTATAATGTTTGTCTAGTCGGTAGTTAGAAGTAAGATTGTAGAAATGTATTGAAATGTGTACACCGCCCTTGAGGTGATTTTTCACAAAAAACGACGCTATACAAGTCATCCAAATATTATTATTATTATAAACTATACATTCTTAATCAATACGCTTAAAATGCATTCCGTATTAAATAGAAGAAAAATAAATTACTTAAATTTTTTGTTTAAAACACACTTGGAAACAAATTCACCTCAAATGTCGACATGTTTAATAGAAGTATACCATTTATTTATATTTTACCACTTATATATATCTGAATGATATTTTTTTATAAATAAGGAGCTATTGAATATATTTTTGTTTTTTTTTTCTCTTTAGCTACAATGTAAAAAGTTGTTACTCTCATTTATTTTTCCGTATATTGAACTTTGTCATGTATTATTCACCTGTAAATTTCTCATATTATTATTTTTATGCCTTCTGCAATTTAAAAACTGGTTTCTGTTTATTTATTTTCTATTTTATCTCTTTTCTTGTAATATAAGATTATCTTTCTTATATATTTTTATATATAAATCTAATTAATAATAAATATAAAGCAATCTTTATTATCAGCGAACTGAATATATTGTAACAATACACACTCGATTTTTAAGCTTCACCATGTGGATACTAATTGCACTTATTGGTAACCATGATTTATTTGGTTCTTTCAAGGTTTAATTATTATTAACTTTACAGTTAAAGGAAGCAGAGTAGGTACGTGTGTTTTCTTTCTTACCGCTAGCAACACCCTTTCAAATAGCAGCGCTGCACTAGATACGTACCTATTCTGTCCTATAACTCACACGTCTTGCCCCTATGTGTGATGCCACCTGCGACTAGTGCCGTTGTAGTCCCTACCTAATTGTACCATCTCCTGCTACTGGCTATTTGCACTACATTTATGGGGTCAAATGACGTTTTAATGTGAGTTTATAAACTTCTACTAACGGCATCATCGATGGATTAATTAAAATGACGTCGTTTTCTAAGTGGATTTTATAACGCATTATATCTCTATAAGAACTTTAACTATTTGTTGTTTTAATTTGCAAGGTGTCGTTTCTTATCACTTTATTTGTTGTTTAACCACTAGCTTAAGCGATTTGCAATAAAACGTCTAGGGTTTGATGTTTTGGGAAACACAAATCAATTAAATGATATTTTTTAACCACTATTCTGTAAACATAGAGTTATTTATATAAATTAATTTAACGTTTTATGGTATATAAAATAAAACAGTTAAGTTCCATTTACAATTCTTATTATGGTTACATATTAGGAAGCAAGTAGATTTTAAATGATAATAATAAATATATAATAATTAAATGAAACAGATAACTTTGTGTAGGTACACCACTAGATAATCACAATTATCGATATGTTTCGAAACCAATGGTTTTGTCGTCAGAAAAATAAGAGCATGAACCTGATGTATAAACCATCGGTTTCGAAACATATCAATAATTGTGATTATATAGTGGTGTACCTACACAAAGTTATTTGTTTAGAAATTTAGAAAAAAACGTAAAGTGAGCCATTTTTAAACCTTTTTAAAGTTTTCATCCAAAATTATTATATTTATAAAATTACATAATTATTTCTAATAATAAAATTTGAAAGATTATTTCATCACCTTTCGAATACAGTTTTTAGTTTTCGGATACGTTAAAAAATATTACATTTATTTAGATTTTATTGCAAAGCCAAAATATTTTTAGCCTCTGAAAAAATACGCCAAATTTTTGAAGGGAATAAGAAAAATAACTATTTTGAAAAAAATCACACTATTTTTGCTACATCAGTACAGACGTTTTTTTATTAGTCTATGTAAACATAAATACTCTTTATTCTCCTACACGCCTGGTATATATTATGCTAGATGCAATACCAATACATATGTTAGGCAATGGTTGCTGCTACCACTACTAATGAACAATTATTTTGCTACCTCTTCTATCATTTTATGAAGAATTTTCTACTTCCAATACCTACTTTAACTAATTTTGCTACCTCTACACTTAAACTAACTTTGATAGCTACATTAGTTATCTACTTAGACCACCTTCACTATCTCATTACCATCTTTCACCACCTAATTTCACCCCACATCCTACATGCCAAATTTCCGAGTCCATAAAAAGTAATTGCAGCACCGAGTGCGTCGTACGCATCTTGAATACTTCAACAATCGCACGCAATCAGCATTGCATTCGCATTACGTCTCATTCGTTAATGTGCACTTTAGGGACAAGAAATCGTTAAATAAATGGAGCCGGTGGAATAATTATTGATTTAAAACTGGTTGACTTCATAATAATTTGACCAATTTTTTATCTTTAAAAATATTCAACCATAATTTTGTAGTAATGAGTGTAATTGGCTTATTTTGTCAAATGTCCCCGAGCGCTTCGCAAAAAGAATGTAGTTGGTAACATGTAACTAATAAAAAGTCAGTAAAAATCAATGACGACTCAGTTAAACCCATAGATTAGATAGCAAAATGGGTACAGTAGCTTACATACAAGAAAAAACCAAAAATATATAATTATGTAAGTAAATTTTGTCCATGTTTCCTAGCAAAACAGACAATATCTGATCGCCTTTTGTAATCAATAATATCGCGTAATGCACTTTTAAACTCCGTTTTTACACCTTAATGACCTTATACGCAATAAAATGGCAAGTAGACATATCTACATGGCTTGGTAAAATAAATTTCAATATGTAAATATTTTTTGTCATGTTGCATGATTGCACCAATAACAAATGTGTATACTGACGTTGGGTTTGTATAACATTATTTAAGCAGTTAATTTTGCACTCGCGCCTTGTTAGTAATAATTATAATTTTTCCTTTGACTAAGAATAATGAACCCTTTTTCTTCCACCTGCGCGATGACAGTATACATCACATCAATCATGTTCCTTCAGTTCCTACAATAACACAAATATTGTAAAGTAACTTGTCTAAAACGATAAACTGTGTGGTAAAAGGGGATAGCTTGAGCGGTAAAATATGCCGAGTGACTTTGGGTTAAACAAAACAAAAAGACAGGTCCCCTTAGCCAAACAGTATTTGACTTTTAGGTGGGAAACAGCGATGAAATACTTTTAAAGGGTGTGTTATCTTGGTTAGCAGGGTGCTAAGTGTGTAAACCTAGTGTGTCGGATAACCAACTTGTGTTGGATAACCTAAGTGTGTTTCATAACCAACGTGTATTGGATAATTTAAGTGTGTTGGATAACCGACGTAAGTTTGATAACCTAAGCGTGTTTGATAACAAACGTGTGTTGGATAACCTAATTGTATTGGATAACAAAGTGTGTGGATAACCTAAGTGTGTTTGATAACCAACGTATGTTGGATAACCTAAGTGTATTGGATAACCAACGTGTGTTGAATGACCTAAGTGTGTTCGATAGCCAACGTGTGTTGGATAACATAAGTTTGTTGGATAAGCAACGTGTGTTGGATAATCTAAGTGTGTTGGATAACCTAAGTGTGTTGAATGACCTAAGTGTGTTCGATATCCAACGTGTGTTGGATAATCTAAGTTTGTTGGATAAGCAACGTGTGTTGGATAATCTAAGTGTGTTGGATAACCTAAGTGTGTTGGATAACCTAAGTGTGTTGGATAACCTAATTATGATTGGTAACCTAAGCGTCAGGATGAACTAGTTACTGTCTTTATTTCAACTGAAAACAGATGGTAGTAGTTTTTGAATACTTTCCCAAATCAAACTGCAATATTAGGAACGTGTATAAGAAATTCACAGATGCCTTGCTATTCACAAAATTTTATCAAACTAAAACTGACCTGTGAAAGGGTTGTAAGATTAAATATAAATATTCATAATATTTATTTTAAAGCCATTTACAATGACTGTAAAAAAAATAACCTGCGGGGTCTCATTTCGAGGGCATTAAGTCTACTTTGATCAGTTTGAGATTTCTATGCATAATCCTAAGAGAAAAAAATCACCATAAGCACTGTTGATAAGATGGCGCCATAAGCACTGTTTTTGCTATAGTGGTCTAATCATAAAAAAACGCTTAAACTTGGCTATTTAATCTGAAATATCCAAAGGTTGAAAATTAAAAGATTAACTTTAAAATAAAACCCAAGCTCAATAGGAAAAAAAAATATCACCCCGAAAAAAAGTTTTTGAAGTAAATACTTCTTTACGCACGGTTGACTTGAGGGGTAACCTGGCGAATGCGTTACGAAAATTACAGCGTTACGAGAGGCGTAATATCGGGCGTTACGAACGTTACGGAGGCGAACGATAATAAATTAAAATAAATTTTGACTAATCGTAACAACACAATCTAATCGTAACAACAGTGCTCAAATCTATAGTAATGACGTTTGGAATGCGTGCTAGCATTTATTTTAAACTTTGTAAGAATTAAATCAAAAATCCCATTCTAAGCGCAATTCCCATAATAAAATTAATCAAATTTTCGTTTAGGGTGTGCGAACTCAGTGCATTGAAACGACTGATTTGTCACAATGATTGGTAACAATCCAAAGGAATCTTCAATATAGATTTTTATACACTGATGATTGGAATGGTTTTATTCGATGCCAGAAAGAAAATTAGATTAGATTACAAAAGTAGTATTCAGTCGTGTGGTCTAAAGCACACTCGTATTTTTTTAAACTATAATCTATTTTAATTTTTTAAAGAAAAGTGCTCATGTCATGGATGCCACCAAAAGTTAACTCAGTGCATTGTCATCGACAACGAGTCTATCAGCCGAGCTCGAGCAGACGTTGGGGAGTGAGTGGGTCAATTTCCATTTCCAAGATTTGATTGATTGAAGAAAATATACCCATCCAGATAGACGTATTTAAAATGAGCTTTTTATCGCAGCTTAAAAAAAGTGAAATTAATACTAAACAATTATATTTATCTTCATCGTGCAAATTTGGGGTTAGACCATTCTTGCGCTAGAGGCATCACTTATCTCTCCATCAACATTTACGTTATCCTCCATGATAAAATAAGGTGCTAATGAAAGGGTTTGTTGAAATATACAATTAATTGGGCCGAGATGCCGCAGGGGTTGTGCGGTAATGATGGACTGATTGATTCATGGTAATGCAATAACTCGAGACCCGTCGGTATTCGAGTCCAGGACATGGGTGCATCGGGACTATCGGGATCAGGAGTGAATTGACCAGTTCTTCTAGCAAACGAGAAGAAATTCTTTCTAGTTTTTGGGCATTAACTGTGTAACAATTTCTAAACATTTGGTTTTGAAGAGTTTTATTTGTAACTTAATTTTTATTTATCTGCTAACGGTTTCGACACATCCGTGTCACCATCCCCCCTCCCCCTCTTTAAAATCTCTACTCCTACTAACCTCACCCAATACAATCTAATCATTTCTGTACTTGTATAATTTTAAAGTTAGTTTTAAGATAGCTAGTGAATGTCATGAATGTGTCGAAAGCAGAAGCGGGTAAATAAAAATTAAGTACCAAATGTACACGTGAAATAAAGCTCTTCGAAAAAAAATGAGAAAAAATTACATATACAAATGTATACATGTAGGCGCATCCTTATAGATAGGTAGTTTTCTGGCATAGTTTAAAATTTCGAAGTCATTTTACGAATGATCGAAAGTTGCAAAATTATAAATTGTGTGAAGATAAGAAAACTACAATAACTTGTAAAATCATGAAGAGCGAAAGTAAAAATTATTCAAACTTGTAATAATGGAAAGATTGAATGGGAGACGTGGCAAAGAAAGGGATAAGTGCTACAATTTTTAAGTGAGATTATTTCAATCATTATTTTAGTTCTTTCAGAAGCGTTTGTCCTGTTTGAAGTAAAACTTCTTTACCCACGCTTGACTTGGGGGGTAACGGGCTGTATTACATTGCAGGAGCAAGAGAGAGCATTGCGAGCGCACATTTTTTTTTACATTAGCTCCACACAGGAAGAAAATAATTCCCGTTAGGGCCAATCTTTGGGGATGCTGTGGTATAAAGGGTATGAGGCGTGGGTAGGAATCTGGGAAATAATGTATCTAGGGGTAACAGAAATGTGAAGTCGCACTTTGAGTTAACTATGGCATCGAACTTGAACTATGGCAAGTACTTAATTAATAAATAGTTCCTGGGGAAAGTTTAAAATAGTTCCGGTACCTAAATCGTACCAAAGTTTGTATATAGAGTGGGAAATCCTGTCAAATTCAATAAAGACATTATAAACTATCAAATATTGATTAAAAAAACTATATTTAAATGAAACAAGTTATTTTTGTGTGAACCACTGTAATCAATGTTATAATATCTACATGTTTCAAAACCGATGGTTTCTTCGTCAGTATAATAACATGAATAAAAATATCAAAACAAACAAACAAGTACAGACAGAAAGAACAATAGACAAAAATATTACAGAGAGATTTGATTAATTACTTTAAAATATAATAAAAATGAAATATAAAATTATTTGAGTATATGTTAACATTACATTATGTAGGTATAAAAAGATTTTTTTAAAATTAATAAAAGACAATCCGGTTGTTTAAACAACCAAAATATTAATATGAAAATAAATATTTTTAAATGATGAATCACGTCATGCGGTTGGTGTGGTGTTTATTTGATGTTATTGTTGTTTGTCGCTGACGAAGAAATCATCGGTTTTGAAACATGTAGATAGATATTATGACATTGATTACAGTGGTTTACACAAAAATAATTTGTTTCATTTAAATAAAATGATGCCACAAATTGAGTTTACAAAGATCGAAGAAAAAAACTATAAATTTATATCTCCTAATATTTATGCCTTTTAAAAGATCTACAAAACATTTTGAACCAAACAAATTAACCAGAGTGATCAATTTGAACATTTAATAATGAGTTTGAAGGGCTCCAAACACATTCTGCCACTAACAATCATTTTACGTAACAATCAATCAATAATACGTCCTTCCTCTTTATTATTGCTACACAACCTTATAATAAAGATAACTGCCCAGCTAAATAATATGTCAGTTCTGCCAGGGCTGCAACAACTGATTTTTTAAAAATAATTAACAGAAATTTTAACAAGATACTTTTAAAAGGACTTATGTTCTGATTTTAGATTTCAAAATAATACCTACATATATCCTTTTGTACACTGAATTCATATTGTTTAAAGTAATTCCCTTTTGTTCACATATGGCACTACTTGCTCTCGATTTTTATCTTTCTGATAAACCGATCGGTCAGTAGCTGAATTGGAACCGCGCTTGGGTCTCATACAGACGTCATGAGTTAAATTCCTCGGCAGGCTAAGTCCTCCATCAAGACACAAGCAAAAATTTTCATGTATTCGCAGATTTAAATATATTTTTTCAGGTCATTCGTAACTCAAAAAAATCTTAATAAACTATGTATATTAGGTCATTGTCTTCTTCGGGCATCCCAGATTTCTTCTACCATCAACATTTGGGGCATATTTAATCAAAACACAAGAAATGACAATATGCAAGTGTACTAGAAATAATAGATTCTTTAGTCAAAAACATATCCAACAATTTGCTAAGATATAATCTTGCATTTGGATCTCAAATAAAAAAAATGAAAACAAAACATAGGGAGTCAGAAATAGAAAATATACAGACACCAAATATATATATATATTTTATTTTTAATAATTTTTATTTTTAACAACATGTTTTACGTGATATATTTTAACAATTTTACATTTAAGAGTTATTTACTACTTGGAAGCATTTGCTTATGGAAGAGGAGTGAATAATTATTTTGGCAAAAAAACACTAAATAATTTCACATGAACATTTTTCCTTAATTTTTGTTGTATTTGTTACCGGTTTCGACACACAATTAAAATTAAGTAACAAATGTACTATGAAATAAAACTATTAAAAAAACTATTATTATCTACATATACATATCTATATTTTCATTATACTTCTTTCGCTCTTCATCCAAGCGTATCTTTCTTAATCTTTCTCATTAGGCCTTTGTCTTATCTACTACATGTTCGTCATTTAGTTTTCATCAAATAACATATTTATTTTTTGTTTGAAAAATGTACAGGGTATTAAAAAAATATTACACTACTGATATTGTCGTTGGAATGTTCGCAGCATGCGTAATCAAGTTTTAGATATAAATTACATTTAATAATTTTAATTTAAAATATTATTGATGCGCAACCCTGCTGGAAGCAACGTGTAGGATACAAGACACTGCAGGTGTGTCTCAAGGCGCCCTGACCCGACCCATTACCGGCTCATTTACCCTAAACATCCAACCTTTAGTCAGTCTTGTGAGTGCGACTCCTCCACGGTATTCTCACCACTTCGGTAGGAGCAAGAAGCATCCCTCTCATATCCATCCGCTGCTCTAATGAGTCGTGTCTGGGCCCAGGGCGTTACCGATCCCGGGCTGGTTTGGTATTATTACATATGGTATTTCGGGAATATCGTTGAATATCGGGGCATACATTGCACGTGCGGTCGGGACCCTGTGATTTAGAGGCGGATTCGTTTCCACTGCACACACCGTTTAGGGACATCCCTACTTATTACCAATTAAATAACACGCAGCCAATATGCTTTTGGCTTCATCACAACATTTTAATCATGTCTTATTTAGCGTCTCTAAAGGGCTAGGTGGAAGATTTTTTTTTAATAAAGCATGAAAATATATGTTTTATTTGACCGGTCATTGGCCGAGTTGGCATCGCGTTTGGGTCAAACCCTGACGTCCAATGTTCTGGGTCTGGCTAAGTTGTCCAGTTTTAACATTTTCCGCTTAGTGTGGTGGTATTAGGATATTTTCAAATATTGTCAGGTTATTTTTAAATTAAAGAAGAGGATGGTACCTACTAATAAATCTAAACGAAACATAAAGCAGAACAAGACAGAGAAAATAAAAAAAAGGTAACCAGGATCTCTGTCTTACTGATGGATCAACGCCTCGCACTCAAACCACTCGGAATAAACAATATTATTATCTTCAACTAATTTTCCCTTACTTTTATTTTTATTTTCTGTGTATTGTTCTGTTTCACATTTTGCTGAGTTTTGATGGTATCATATTCTTATTCAATGATTAAATGAAACTATCAAAACTTTAAAAACAAGTTATTCCAAGAAAATTAAATTAAGATTTATTTTTTTGTTTTCCGTGAGCCTTTGGACATTATACTGTATATTCTTTATTTGTAAATTACTTTTCAATACTTTGTAAGCACTGTAGGATTATTTTTAAATTTTGTTATAGTTAAGCGCACTTGAAGTGAAACATCACAAAACTGCGCTATACAAATGCTTTGTTATTATATTATTATTATTAGGATTAAAATCGTCGCCTTAGTTCTTAATTGTCCAAATGACCATTATCAACTTTTACAGCAAGAGGAGGTTTTCTTTCATTACTTCAAAGAAACATTATGATACGTGTATAAGTTGAAGCTATTTCCGTAAAGGTCGTATTAGTTTAAATAATTAAGTAAAGTGATTAATTGTTGATTTTGATACTTTTTTTTATAATTTTAAAATGGCGATTGAACAAAATATAAATTGGTTGTTTGGACAATTAAACACTAGGGCGACGAAATGCATCCAGATTTGCCATCGGTAATGCACCCATCCAAAGTTGGCAATTATTTTCAGATCATCAACTTTCATTCTCTTTTCCAAGCAAGAACACCATGTGATGTTGTTTGAATTCCAACGGAACCTATTTAATAAAGAAAATAAGTGTAGGTTTGCAGAAATACACAGCGACAATATTTGTTGACCCCTCGGTGACTCCGGTGTCCTTAATGAACGCTAAAAGTGAAATTTAATAACGTTCTTATTTAGCGGTTCCCACATGAGCTCCGGGACACTTCGTGAATACTGATTGTGATATAGGCCGGTCGATGTAAGAAATGCTTGATGTATCTGACGATAATGACGGCGGACAACCCCAACCGCCGCTCGAACCCACATATTTTTTCCACGCAACCAACTATTAGTAAGGTGTTTAATGCAAACCTACCATTAAAAGCCGGCCTATATTGGGGCCGCTTGACATAGCTGAGCCGTAATGAATGCTTAATTCCTCGACCTGATGTTTGGCAGGGAGTGATAAAAGTACAAATTCGGTGTTGCCTTGTTAGCTACCCCTATTCCCGATGATATTAATTTACGATCAAGATAGGGGATGCCAGTTTCCGGAATACATTCGTGCGTGCATTAAGGATCTTCTGTCCTACATGTGTTACTTAAGTGTTCACGATAGTATTATGTCGCTCTCGTATATTTATGATAACTACTTAATTGCGTCAACTCCTTGCTCTATTATCATCAACATTCAACCACCACCGCGCTACCTTTATTATGTTTGGCTTTTTATTTGTTGCAACTGAACCCCTCATTAAATGGGTTGCCTAAAAGATGCTTAAAATTTGCTTAAAAGTTCTAAACAATTGTTTGCATGACAGAATGATTATCAAATCTGCTGTCTAAAAAAAAAGTACGTCTAATCTTAACCGCCCTTAATAGGTCTACGAACGTACGTGATACGTTCATGCTGATTGTACCATTCTGCGCTATCCCGTATGAAGTACGCGCTTTTATTTTTTTTATTTATTTTTTTTATGTTTTATAAACTTTTATTTTAATAAACCTATTGTAAATGGATATATTTTTACAAAATCTTATCAGGTTTGAGGATTTTGCGAAAATAACCCGAAGTAAAACTTCTTTGCTTTGTGACAGGTATTACTAAAAAGATTACACATAATATTCTAGCGAAGGCGATAACCCTTTAAAAATAAAAACAAACACAGTTGACAGTAGTTGTACCGATATCCGAACGACATTTCCGTCGTAAAAAGAACTGACTCGCCATATCGCTCCTAAAGAAGTGTTAATTCAAAAGATGATCTTTTAGGTAATTATAAGATCACTAACTTGATAATTCGCCCACCCATAGAAAAGAGTGTCGGAAGTCAAAAAAGTTAATTTTACAGGAGAGTGAAAACAAATGAATGTATGATGAACAAGCGGTTCCGTTGAAAAAAGATGGAGTGATCTAACTTAAAGCCGGTTTTTGTCGGGCATAGATAATCACAATTTTCCGAGATAAATCATAATTTTTTTTTTTACTTACGACACTTTTCTATGGAATTGGTGCAAGCATTAAATGCGTTTTACCACTGACTCTTTACCACTAATTCTTAATTATCATCCCGAATAACTATACCAATCGTAATATGATTTAAAAAAAACTTATATAAGCACTCACTAAATATTGAAATTGCCTTGATAGCTGTTTATCTAAAGATCTCCTATCAATATTATTAAATAATATAAGCACCCAATTCAACGTTTTTAATTTTTTACCGTCATTTAAAAATTAAGCAAAATATACAATTAACCTTTCCCTTCTTTTCAATGCGTTCGCAATAAATTTAATTGCGCAAATTATTTTTTTAAAAATGCCATCTTAAATCTTGCTGTTATCATTCCGAACATGCGTCTAATTACAAGTATCCGCACAGAAGTTGATCGTTAACCATTATCAGTTTAAACTATCGCTTTTCGAGTAACCCACATTGCAAAAAGAATTAAAATTGCGCAGAAATTTGAAGAGCGCCAAACGCGTTTTTATCTTGAAATCTCCGGGCATATTTGATAACTGGGGAAGACATGCGTGATATTCCGATCTTACGCACACTGCATGTTAACTGCAGCTACTGACTTTATGAAGAATCGCGTGTGCTTCTCATGATATGAGAGGCTCACATGCGATGAGTACAGCCTATACTAGCAGCATACCAGCGACAGCCACCAGCCTAGCTGAACGGGGACGAGTGTGAAAATATTGTTTTTATTGTGTGCTGCGATTCCGAGACACAAAATGCAAGGCGTAGGTAATTTACCTCGCTAATAGACTATGCCTGTTGTTTGCTGTTGTTCTTACCAAAGCCTCATCAGCTTCTCATTAGAAGCGAGTGTTAATTACTATGTTAATAAGTACACCATATATCGAGAATATGAATTACGCACACTCCCGACCAATTACACATTTCCCTGATTAGAATAGATACTTATTCTAGAATACATCAATGAAGGTATATATTATTATCTCCACATACATACATTTTTCTTACACGATATTTTTTTACAGTAAGAATAAAAGTGGTTTGAAATTAATTGCTAATTGATTGTTTCTTTATTCTTAGTTTTTACATAAAATTACACGTTTTTTACAGTAGCGTTGAAGAATGCGTTTTATATAAATTTGTTGGTAAATGTTAACAACAAACATTTACAAAGCAAGCAATAAAAAACACATTAATTCTTCACACAGTTTTCTTATTCCCAATTTGTACATTCATGGACAATTCAATTTAAAATGTGTTGAGTTATGTATTTATAAACAATAATTAGGTAATAAATCAAAATTATGAAAAAATGGTTTTTGGAAAGTTTTATGTAGACTTATATATTATAGTGAGCATGGAAAAGGGTAAGAATGTTTGATACTTCTTGTGAATAAATAAACATTGTTCAAATAAATGCCAAGCAAGTTGGTGTAAAAATAATACCAGAAAGACAATAGTTGATATATAAATATGGACCAAAATCTGGGATTGGCCAAATAAAGTAAATAAATTGAAGATTTACAATTAACTGGCAAGTACCCGACACGCGTTGCAATGCCATTAAAAGAAAGAAGTTGATTCTTCCTGCGTGTCGTTTCCCATGCACCCCCGTTCCCTTCCCCGCCTTTCCCCCTCCTTCGTTTTTACTCCCTCTCCCAACTTTCCTCTCTGCTGTTAAACTATATGAAATACACGCATTCTTCATACAAAAACTCGCTTGTACCTAGGTTGCATGTAGTTAGTAATATATACGCTGATGTAGCGGATATATTTAACTGCACGGAAAGTAGATACAAAAGGGCTATGCTATCTTATATTTTCGATCAATATTAATTCAATCTAAGTTTACCTTATTTATACTATAGAATTTGGATATATTTGTACCTATCTCTTGCTCATATCTCTGATGTTATTTCACAATCAAATGCCACAGTTAATTTGTTATTCTTTATCTAAAATGATTGCTAATATTTTCTTATGGTTCTAATTGTGTCATGTAACTACTGTTTATGGTTTATTTTACCGTAGAAATTAAATAAATAAATAAATACAACTCGCGCGCTACGTATTGTAGTTTTTTAAAGCAAATTTCATAATCCCAGAGCACTCTTTTAGAGTAGAGGAACGCATACGGGACAAACAAAGAAACATTAATTTTTATATATAAAGAAGATAAAAATTTTTTTTTAGGGTTTGGCGACCGTTTTGTAGAATGTCGCTATACAAAATAACTAGTTATAATAATTTGAAGTGGAGTGACTTCTTTATTGAATTAAATACTTCTTTACGCACGCTTGACTCTAGGGATAAACTGGCGAATGCGTTACGGAAATTACAGCGTTACGGAGGCAACCGATAATAAATTAAAATTAATTTTGAGGTTCATTCCTCATGAATGCTGGCATTTATGCTGACAATAGTTGTGTTGTTGGTTCTCACATTCTAAATGTTAAAATCTAACTAATAACTAGCCATTTTTCGATTTGAATTTTTTTAATTTCTTGCTGCAAATGTGACTAAACGTCCATCTTTAACTAGAATCCTCATCAAAAAAGTATTATTTTAAACTTTGTAAGAATTAAATCAACAGCCCATTCTAAGCGTAATTCCCATAATAAAAATAATCAAATTTTCGTTTAGAGTCTGCGAACTCAGTGAATTGAAACGACTGATTTGTCACGATGATTGGTAACAATTCAAACGAAAATTGATAACAATACAAACGAAACTTCAATATAAGTATTTACTTTACTTCTTGTGGTGTAAAGCACACTCGTATTTTTTTAAATTTAAAAAAAGATTGAAAGGTGCTATTGCATATATTGTATACATCCCTATACTGTTGTTATAGCAAGCAATAGTTAAAATAATTTGAATTAATTTCAAATACCGTTACCTCGCTAAGAAAAAAAAAATCTGTTAAAAGTTAAACAAAATAAAAAAAGTAAGTCTTAACGTTTCCCGAAGAAATGGGGTTTAACCCGCTTGAAGTATGCAAAACAAGTCATGAAGAAAACGCCTAGGGGAGATTCCCAATAGATAAGACTAATTCTTTTACTACCCATTATGCAAGTAGGTACAAGCGGTCGGCTATGATAATTTTAACGCTTCGAAATGAGGTAAATTTGAGAATTATCATTTTATGAACGTTCATCGCTATTAAAAAGCCATAAATATAATGCTCTAAATATAAAATTCCTCCCGAAAATGATACATATCGCTTACTATCGCTGCTTCGGAGGTAGGAACCGTATAATTGATAAAATTATACATTGCTAAAATGTTGTATTAGATACGATAAGAGTGTAGAAAACTAGGTAAAGTAATTACAATATACAAGCAGACAGTTATAACACAGACAAATTACTCATGGTCATATTTATACATAAGATTACACACAATATTAAATCTTGATTTATTAATAACAATTTTTTAGATCGGTGCGGTGCCGCGGTGGTGCAATTTTTATGTGCATTGGCCACATATTAAATATGGTAGGCACAAGATAAGAGAAATTCGGATTGGATATATCCTCATTTTTACTAAATCTTGTGTCATGTGCATGATCTACTATTTATTTGTGTATTGAATCCGAAAATTGGTTTTTGCATTCAATTTTAAACCATAATATCCCTCGAACAGGTAATATGTTAACTCACTCAAACAATCATTTTATATCTCTTCTTTGTGCTTAATCACTTTTGGATGTCAAAAGCTTAGTCATAGAGTTTTGGATTGTTTGAATGAAACTTATATTTGTCTTGCACGAGTTTCCCCAAGATGTTATTCCGTATCTGATAGTGGAACCCGCTAATGACAAATAGATTATTTTTAACATAGAAACATATTAGTAGATAGGTAACTACTTATATTCTTTTTATCATTAGTGGTTTTTATTTATTTATTTATTTCTATGCTCGTACACACAGTTTACAAGTATATAGATGATAAGTGCAAGTAATACAAATAAGTTCATCATATGAAGTAGTCAATGTAGGTAGTAAAGTATAATATACAGGGTACACGAAGAAAAATACAATAAAAAAACGATAATTTTAATAGTAAAAACGGTTAAAAACGGGACTGAAGTTCTTACGAACAAATTAACAGGGTTTCAATGTTTATTGGCGGGAAAATGTAAGAATAATTTGTTGGTATACGTACGAAATTACGTATACCAGCAAATTATTCTTACATGTTCCCGCCAATAAACATTGAAACCCCGTTAATTTGTTCGTAAGAACTTCAGTCCCGTTTTTAACCGTTTTTATACCAGCAAATTATTCTTACATGTTCCCGCCAATAAACATTGAACTTCAGTCCCGTTTTTAACCGTTTTTACTATTAAAATGATCGTTTTTTCGATTTAAATTTTTCTCCGTGTATCCGGGGTAATTAACTTCAAGGGGTAATTCTACATGACAGTATAAGTAAAAAATAACTTTTTTCGAAATTCCAACTTTAAGGGATACTTTTTGGTGAAAAGATAAAATTATTCCGGCGTGTGCGGCTAGTAGTATTATTTTTCGCTGTTACGACACGGGCTATGCAACGTTGCCACTATCGCACCCGGCAGGATCCAAATTTATCTGGTGAGTTTTTACCTTACACTAGGATTTTTACTAGGTAGTTATTTTGTATGGGAAAAAAATTTTGGAAAAACGTTCATGTAGGATCACCTCCCGAAGTAAATACAATTTACCCCCGGACATCCTGTATATATAATCAGTAATGTATGTAAATGGTTAATACTTAAGTAGTTATTTTTGTGAACACCTCACTTGGAGAACCTGTGCTAAGGTGTTCGCATATTTTTTTATAGTGTTATTCGGCCGTCATAAGTAGAAACACAGTATCCACTTTGAGACTCTCAAGGACGACACTGTGGTTCCACCCACGTCAGAAGTATTGTACATATATTAGGTAGCTGTGTTGAGATAAACATCAAAGTTATCGAAGATTGAAATATCGTCAAAGTTATTTATTAATAATCGTCAAAGATTGAAATATGAGGATGCAGATCTTAAATATTAATATTTTTTAGTGTCTGAAGAAACTTTCCATAAATTCAAACTTTTATTCTTATTCTTATTCTTTATGCTTATACGCCAAGGACATTATGAGTGTGCACAATAATTAGTTCGTACTGGATATGTGTAAACATTGCGTGTAAGTTATACGTAGGATACAATGCGAAGGAATGAAAGATTTACATTTCTTAGATTGACATAAAAAAACGTAGTTGGTCTAATAGTACTAATAATGATGTTTCTGTTGTCTTCGGATATTATTTTAAAGTAGGAAACTACGCTAATCATAATAAATATTGTTTTTGTGAAAAATCACAAAATTTCTTTATAATTTCTAATGTGTTATTAAGCTCTATCGAATTTTACCTGTCAGGTCACTTCTGATAAATACACTTTTAAAAGAAAGTTTATTCTTGGGGAAGATACGACTTTGCACTCATAGGACACTGCATTTAAAACACTTAACATTGCATGATTTTACATTTGATGTCCTTATATACAATTAATTGTTTACAATGTCCGGGGTTATGAAAATGACGAAGACAATGAAGGTGAAAGGATTTAGCTCAGAAGAGGAGTTTAGCTCTAAATTCTGCCGAGTCTGTGATTATTCTTAAATCATGTGGCAGTCCCTTCTAGCCTTTTTTCCTGAGACTGTGAAAGCACGCTCACCGAACTTAGTATCTGCGATTTGGTTCCTTCAACCTTCCGATAGATGATTACGCTGCAGACCTGATGTCGATAATTGGAATTTTCTGGAATATAATATATTTTTTCCGATAAGTAAACAGGAGCCATCCCGTTAAGGGACTTAATTACCATCCAACTTTGTAATAAATTCCTTAACTACATATAATCTCAGTGCCTTAACTTTTCATAACAAAATATAAGTATATATACACACACGTGCAATGCGTGATAAAAATAACGAAGATTCAGTGCAAATGGATAGAAATCTAATGGTTGTAGTACCGCTTTCATTAATATACTGACTCCACAAGAGAGCAATGATTTTTACTAAGCTAATGCGTATTAGATATAAAATGACAAATACATATTTATATATCCAGGTATTACTATAGTCAGTTATATTACAGTGTGATGATATTAATGGTCACATTTGTCTGTACATACAATTTCCTATCCCTACACGTGATATCCAGGTTGTTTCCAAATGGCTTAGATCCTGACTAGATCATCTTGTTTTTGCTGCACAATACTAGATTTATTTGTTTGCTAACGTGGTGGTTGGCAGTGGAAGGGTTTGGGTGAGGGTTTGGGTGGGGGAGGGGGGGGGGGTGCAACACCACCCTTCCTCTCCCCCATCACCAATTCTGCATGCGATGGGGTGAGAGAGTAAACGTGGCGAGCTCCGTGCGGCCTTTAGCATGTCGATGCAAATTGCTTCACCTTTGAATGTCGTAACTGTTTAATTCAGTAGATATATGTTTGTACCGTGGAATCAAGAGATTATTAAATCACCATTACATTAGCCGCTTATATTAGCAGAAAACACGAGCACTACGCTAATTTAACGATGAAACGGCAAACCTTTCCACACTCCCACTACAGATGTGTAATACTGATGACTAATTGCCCCAAAATCCACACTCATACCTTCTTGTGTGATATGGTGGATTTAGAAAGCCACGATTTCCTTGCGTTACGATTATAGAAATTCTTGCAACTTTAAAATTCAACAGAAAACACGAGCATATCGCATAACGACGTGACGACAAGTTTTCTATACTGCTATGTGTTATTATGGTAGTAGTTTATACAAATCTCTAATACCGACATCTATATGAGCCAAAACATCTATAATGCACATAATGTTGGTCTTGATAACTGATTAGTGTTGAAACAGTTTTGGGACTTATCCGTATATCCTATTCGAAATTTTGTTCTCTCCTTTGTTCGTCTCCTTCCTTACATAGACTTATTTGGGAATCAGAAGAATGAAGGAGATAAAAAAATCCTAGCTTCCGATGCCATGAAAAACGCAATCGAATTTTCTCTTTTGTTAGGTAAGGCGCTCCGCTGACGAGGCAACTGAAACCAAACTAAAACCGGCTGGTTTCTATGTCTTGATTGGTCAAAAAGCTTGTTTAACCATATACGAAGAACAATCAGCTGACAGCTGGCAACCTGCAACCAGCAACAGCCGGCCACGGCAATCAGCAGTGTGAGTCGCGAGTCACCGCTTGCGTTACCATTGACAACGGGTTTTTGAGTGATTGTGTAGTGTGCGGGCCATCACATTGTCATACAAAGACAGTTGCCAGTTGACAGTTTTCACTTGCCTCAGTGAGCGGATCGCCTTAATTCGATTCAAAGTCTACTTAAGTTGACGATCGGGCATTAAACACCACTAATCCTCTGACATATTATAAAGGTAAATTGCAAAAAAATTACGAATTAATGTGTAATACTGGATCAGATTTTTTTTTATAATTAATACTTCTATATCTGAAATGGGTAGTTGTATTTCTTTTGTTTAAATTTTTGACAGATGATTTGTCAAGATTACTGAAGATTTTCATTTGAAAGGTCAGTTTCTGACGTAGCGACTAAAAAAATACAAGTACATAATAATATTATGAAGAATTTTTTTTTTAAATGCAATTATATTCCAGCTCAATAATAATAATTATAATTAATTGGATAATTTTTAGAGAACCGTTTTTGTGAGAAATCACCCCAAGGGCGCTGTACAGCAATATTACGTACTCTTAGGCTATATCTGAGTTTATTATTTACAAATATACCTATACAGAAACATACTTACCTGGCAGGTCACTTCCGATAAATACACTTTAATTGGAAAGTTTATGCTTGGAGGAGATACGAATTTGCACGCGGAAGACATTATATTGAAGACACTTTATATTGCATGATTTTACATTTGCTTCCCTACCACTGTTGGTATTCGTTTTTAAGAAGGTTTCTTCCAAAGTTCAGTTAATAATTATTTTGAAAGACTTGAGAATTTTAGGATTCTTTAGGACTAGAGAGTTTTCTTGAAGTGACCTGTACAAAAGTACAAATAAGAATTAGCTCATATTTTTCACAATTAGTTATTTACAACGTCGCGGGCAGTGAAGGTGAAAGGTTTTGGACTTTATTGACAGTTTTAAAAGATGAGTTTTAAGTTTTGTTCTAAATTCCGCCGAGTCTGCACGGAGAAAAATGTTATTCTAAAATACGATAATTTTATTCGTAAAAACGGGACTGAAGTTCTTACGAACAAATTAACAGTGTATAATGTTTATTGGCGGGAAAATTTAAGAATAATTTGTTGGTATGCATACGAAATTATACGTATACCAACAAATTATTCTTACACGTTCCCGCCAATAAACATTGAAACCCTGTTAATTTGTTCATAAGAACTTCGTACAAACGTAAAAAACGATCGTATTTTAGAATAACATTTTTCTCCTTGTGTGATCATTCTTTACTCATATTGCAGTCCATTCCAGGCCTTAGGTCCTGATACCCTGAAAGTACGTTCACCGAACTTAGTATCTGGCGTGCGCTTTGATTCCTTCAAACTTCCGATAGCTGATGGTGCTGCTGACCTGAGGATTGATGGTAGAGAATTGGAATTTGCAATTAACAATTCCTACACTCATAATATCTTGTGGTTTTCCACAGGTCTGCTCTAGTACCACAATGTTTTTCAGCACGTGCAGGTATATTATATATATTATAATATGTAACAGTCTGGAAATTTACGTTGGTAGGTTTATGGTGGGTGCACTGATGGAGTAGGCCCATGAAGTTTAGTGAGGGTCATTTCGCCAGTCACGCGCTAGGCAAATTGCCTTTCATCCCGAAACTTTCTCACGCACGTTTTCTCTTTGATTGCCCTTCTTCTTCTTTCCCTCTGGTTAACTGACCTATAAAAGGCTCACGACTCACAGGCTGGTGGGCAAATTGAGGTTACCTAAATACTTTAGACTGCCGTGGGTGCCTCTGGAGAAAATAGGCAACTAACATGTTATTAAATTAAAGGGTAACCAAACTAAAAGATTTTGTATTCTACGAAAAAATTCGGGAACTAAGACTGACAAAGTTCAGTTTCTATCCATTTGCTTATTTTTTGTTTATTTAAAAAAAAAAAATTTAACGTGAACTCCACACGCGGCCATGAGGAACATATTTAAATTGTATATATTTATATTTTAAATTGTTATTTATTTGTGTTCTTACATCTTCTATTATTTTTTATCTAATATTTACAATATTGTATTTTTTGTAAATATGTCAGCCCAAGGATATAGGACCCTTTATTATTTTTTATTATTATTACAATTTTAAGTTATGTGAAAATCCGTTATTGGATTTTATTTTTATTATTAAGTTTATTGTAATAGATGTAAATAATCTGTTGATTTTCCTAAATAAATATTTTCCTTGAGGGCCATGTCATATTTGAGGATGCTCTGTATAGGATCCTATTTACACTGTATAATTAAATTGTTTAAAAAAAATTAAATAATAATATTATTGAAAACATTAAAAATAAAATATAATTTATAACAAAAAATATCTCAATTAATTTTTTGGAAATACGTTGGTTTCTTCGTTTCTAGTTCAGATATTGTGATATCATTGTTTGATCAAGTTTTTTTAAATATAAATCATCTGTAAAGTCTTTTAAAACATAAAATATGATAATTTTGGTTATTAAGATGAAACCCGGCGGTGGAGAAATTTGAAAAATAGATTTGACCAAATTGTTGCTGTCACTCTTGCTCTTACTCCACCGGATATTGAGCGAAAGGGACAATGCAGCTCGGGCTACGAATACCTAACTAAAATCGAGGTTTTGTATTCCCCACTTTTCTCCTCCAAAAGTGGACTGATTTTCAATTTTTTTTAATAACTACATAAGAAAAAACTATTCCATGTCTATAATTTTTTGCTTTTTTTAATAAAACATTGTCTAGTTTGTATACTGAACGTCTTTTGACGACGTTAAAACCAGTCAATTTTATTGATTTTTGGAAGGTCATAACTTCTATAAAAAGTAACTTATCAAAAAAAACAAAAAGTGCCAATACGCTAGTAGTTGATATCTATTTTATTTAAAAACAATATTTTCTCTAGGGTTAAAATCCAGAGAGATAAATAGGGAATACGTTTGTATGGAAAAATCACCACCGGGTGTCCCCTTAAGTACTGTAATGTCATCGAATTTCAGAGTAATGCGTATATTTCCACGTGTGAGTGCGTGATTACCACCAGAAGTTTATTGAAAATGAGTCTGTCTAAGCCGAGTTTCAGCTCGATCGGATATCGGAAATCGGGTTAATTTAGAAGATACCACTTTATTCACTCATTCAATTAATCAAGAAAACAAAAGGGAAATTGAAATAAATGTTTTTTTTTTAAAGAAAGACAAAACATTCCTGGGTTTCTTCATCTCCTACTACCACCATTACAAACGGAAAATGTTTCTTGGGTCGTGATGGAGGACTTATCCATTAAACACGGGACGCCTGGGCGGTACTCAAACGCGAAGCCAACTTAGCCACCGACGCGATATATTTGAAAATAGCAAGCCCAATTTAAAACTAGTTTACCAAATGAAAAGGTGTGATTAAAAAGAAGCTTTGTTTTCAATTTCTTCTGGGAAATGCGGGAAATTCGCAAGTCCCTTAACTAAATTAAATTTTCTAATAAGTAGCCTTGGTAGGTTTTATTGACACGTGTGTCAAATAACATTATACATACTATGTCCTTGCAAACTTTTCTGTGCAAACAAAGTATGTCGCTCGTTTTTTTTTTTATCTATTTAGAGTGACCGCGCAGATAGGTTTGTAAATATGTTAAATAGTTATTTCTATTATTACGAATCAAATTCCTTAGATAGGTTACAAGAATGTATTTCTATCCCACAGCATTCTTATGGTCCATTAGTCTTACGAACATAACCACAATACCCAGACCTGGTAGCGTACATTAAAGGCAAATTCCATGTTGATACGTTTTTGCAATGTGGGAGGAAGTGACTTAAAACTGTCCGAATCAAAATCAAATACCTAGACCAGGCCCCCTACCACACTCGATCGATAACGATTGAAAGGATAACTTTCGGTAACTTCTCATCCTTCCCTAGCATGACTGCAGATAGACAACGAATAAGTAACAGTTCACAATGACTAAGTGTTCTTAATATATTCGACGTCAAGTGTTGTTTGTACGTTAGCGATCTCCATTTGTCCTAGGGAACGATGGGAAGTTACCTAAACTGATCCTACCAATCCTTTTCGATCGGCTGTGCGGGGGAGCCAGTACAGGGCCTCTAGCACACTCGATCGATAAGGATTGACAGGATAACTTTCGGTAACTTCTCATCGTTCCCTAGCATTACTGCAGATCGCTAACGAATAAGTGACAGTTCACAATGACTAAGTGTCCTTAATATATGATATCAATTGTTGTTTATACGTAAACGATCTGCAGTTGTCCTAGGGAACGATGAGAAGTTACCGATAGTTATCGATACAACCCTTATCGATCGACTGTGCTAGGGGGCCAGTACAGATTTTCCTAAGGAGGTGGCAACACTACAATTAAAACACCCCCACTTCTCTTATCGGAGGCTTTCTTTCATCATGGCAGTCTTTCCGTTCAGGTACAAGCATCCAAATATCCATGTATCAGAATAGTTTTCGAAATCATTAAATTCCTCTTGGAAAATAGTTGGGTGCCTATTCTTATATTTATTGTTCCTCTTAAAAGCAATTTATTGTCCTGTAGTGCAATCTTGTCATAGAATATTTATTTATTTACGCCCCATTAGACTTTTCCATGAAATTTTAATTGTATTTAGTCGTAGTATGGCGATGTTTATTTATTCATTCGGAATATGCAAAGTACCTACATTCATGGTGTATTATTTTTATTATTATATATTTTTTGTTACGTTTTACTATTTTTCGTACTTTTTACGCTTGCCTGGACTGTGTTGTAGTTAATAGTCTTAGACTTCGTTTTATACACAGCATGTTTAAAAAAAAAAACAAATTAAAAATACGTATTATTTTCTTTATAAAAACACTAAAGGAACAATGTTGATTAGATCAAAACAATAGAGGTAAATAAAACAAAGCAGGTGGAAATTAAATATAAGCGTTATATTATATCTAATGATTTTAAATAATTAATTGAATGGCTAAGAATGTATGTAATTTTAAAATTAATAAGTATCAAAAAAGAAAAGTTGAATAAAAATATTAAAAAAAATAATAGTAGATACTTATTAGAAAAAAAATAAAAATTACGTGATGGAGCGCATGAAAATTTCAGCAGCCATTCATTATAATGTTTTCCTACTATTGAATACCTCTGGTGTATAAAATGTTTTTAGTTATTGTATTAGTTAGTGAATTGTGTATGAAGGGACCAAGGTAAGTAAGTATGACAAGGATACATATAGATGTAGTATACACAGCATAAATGGCTACAGTAACATACTTCAATAAATCAATGTTAGCGTAACACCTACCTCTCCGCCTGCATAATTTATTTTTTATTTTCTTTATTTAGTATAAATACATTTAATACTCAATACACAAAATAAGGGTACCTAGTCCCACAACTGTCATATGGCAGCTTGTCTGTAGGTTCTACAATTTATCACTCTTAATTTTATACACAAGGAAATATTTGTTAATACATATATAGTTTTAAGAAAACATTAGGATAGATCACATAATAATATTAGATTATTTGAATTACATCCATAAGATATTTCAATGTACATGCCTAATAATAAGATTTGTAGGCAGTTACATTAAGATAATCAATTCAACGTATTTAAAGATACATGGAATTTTCGTTAATTAAACACATTTTTATCATTTTAGGGCATAATCTATTAATATATTTATAATCTAATCATCTTTTGTATCATTACTCATATATTTTATGACTCTTTAAGGTATTTTTTTTTGCTAACGTTAATTAATTAATTTATTGATGATATTATTTTTCTTAAAAACTATATTTTTATGAATGTAGAATATTTAATTGTTTGGATATTTTCAAATTATTTTTCTTGTCTTCGTTTAATTTTTACTTCTTAACAGTCCTGCAGGAGGGTTAAACAAGTTTTCCGAGATTCCTTCTTTATATCTAGTTCCTATAAATTCATAAAAACATGTAGGTATAATATTTGCACATATTATGAACATTATAGACATTCTATATTGATTAACATACATGTACTGAAAAACAGTTACTTTTTTTTCAAAATATATAATGCTTAATCTTTACGAGAATGTATTCGTTAAAAAATTGAGAAAATAAATATGTGATAATATCTATACGAAATTAATAAGATATTGAGTGATTCTATTTAGCTAATTTATTTAGGACATTATTTGTTTCGACTTTTTTATGTAGGCACATAATAAGAAAGCTTTAACTGTCCAAATAGGAAAATTTCCCGTGATATTAGGTTATTACCGGTAGTCTTGTTATCTCAAAGTTGCACTATGGAGACACATTGTATTATTTAAAAATGAAAACAAACAAAAACAATTGTGCAATGTGTCCAAAATGCACAAATGTCCGATATTTGCCACAGTGCCCGAAACACTAGTCTAATCTCTATCGGATTCATAAATATGTCGAAGAGAAGGAAGTTAAGTCAATTGTATCAAATATACAATTTCATGAATTCGAAGGTTCCTGCCTATCTGTTTGATATTTGACAGACTGCAGTGGTCCCGTGACTCTCACGTACACAGTACAAGCCAAAGAGACCATTTACTCGTTCTCTCCAGATATAAAACTCCAGTAATTTAGGGTAGTTTCAACCATTCATCATCAAAACATTGCAATAAAATACCACTGTGAATTCGAATATCGTATAGTCAATCTCACAACATCTTAATTGATTGAATTTACAATGAAAGCAATACCTACTTGTGTATGTGATTATGAAATCCCGAATGTGTAGCTTAGCATTGATTCATTTGTCAACAGAATCTATGTTATAAAAAAAAATACGAGTGTGCTTTATACCACATGACTGAAGTAAATACTTCTTTAGTATCTAACCTAATTTTCTTCCTGGCATCAAATAAAACCATTCCAATCTATTGAAGATTCGTTTGGATTGTTACCAATCATCGTGACAAATCAGTCGTTTCAATGCACTGAGTTCGCACACTCTAAATGAAAATTTTATTAATTTTATTATGGGAATTACGCTTGAATGGGATTGTTGTTTTAATTCTTAAAAGTAAGAGAATGACGTTTATTCAAATTTGCAGCAGGAAATTCAAAAAATTCCAATCGAAAAAGTGCTAGTTATTAGTTGTATTTTAACGTTTAGAATGTGAGAAACCACAATATAACTATTGCCAGCGTAGATGCCAGTACCCATTCCAAACGTCATTACTATGGATTTGAGCACTGTTGTTACGATTAGATTGTGAGGAATGAACCTCAAAATTATTTTTAATTTATTATCGTTCGCCTCCGTAACGTTCGTAACACCCGTAACGTTCGGGTATAACGCCTCTCGTAACGCTCTCGCCAGTTTACCCCCAAGTAAAGGGTGCGTAAAGAAGTATTTACTTCAAAAAATGTATAGATAAATTTGTAAAAAAAATATTAAAATGGTTGGATTCACCTGATACTGATTTACATAGTAGGCGTATCGATTGAGTAGTTTCTCACATTTCTAGTTATCTTTTCATTTCAGAAAAAGATAATAGTACTTACAATTTTATAAATTTTTTATTGTCAAACCGTACGCAGAGCATGATGTAGTTATGGTGGTCATACGAGTAGGTAGATAAGTACCCATGGACGCGTCGTGTCCCCGCACCGTGAAATTCTATTTGCTATGACATGTGTATGAAATTACAGGCAACTAATCACGTGTTCTCGCCGGGCGGAATGCGATTGGCCGAACGGCCGCCGTGGCGTATTATTATTTTCCCTAGATTTCACGATAAATAATGTCAAAATGGCCTCCTTCATGGCGGGGCGGAACTGCATAATCACTGCCATTATTATTTTGTAGCCGCTGTTAAGGCAGTGTAATACCGTAGTCATAATAATTATTTATGGATTTATTAGATCGAACAGCCTTAGGAAATTGTTAACTCATTAATGTAATGTGTTTTTCTAATGACGCCCTGTAATAATGATTCTTTGTTGAAGTGGATGATTTATCAACTGGCGCTAGCGTAAGTAAGACGTTTTTACTTAACGTTCCGTAAGCTGCGCTGTAAGTTTTACACCGATCAAGCTGGGGAAGGTTAAAATTTGGAACAACACAAATCAATTCTTGACACATTTATAATAATAATAATTGGTAACTAACTTTTAAGGCACAATTTTAGTGAAAATTCTTTATAATTCGAAATAAAATTTTGGAACAATGTGACGTTATGTCTTTTAGCAGCAAAAGTAGAAAATTTTCAAGGATCCATACATAATTCATTTGTAGCTGAAAATGGTTGCGTTGATCTAAAAATTCTAGACGGAAAGGTTGTTAAAACTTCATGACGTCACTGAAAAGCAGATTTTCAGTTATATTTAAAATTTTGTCAAATGGCTTTAAATAAAGATTATATATTAAAAAAAATTATTAAATTAGTCATAACTCATAACTGATATCATCCTACATTTTTTTTTAATCATTGAAAACTATATTATTGACAACGACGACTCTCAATTGAAAATTTGAAACAGAAAATCAGAAAAGTATTCGATCGTATTTAGTAATTTAACCAAGCACCTTGGACTTTCCTGGTCTCTGCTCTAATATCTTAAGGTTCCGAGTTCAATTCCTAGATGCGACAGAATGTTTTTCTTTGAAATGAGGTGTGCACATCTATTGCGTGGTGGGCTGGTTGAGCGAGGCCCTTTGACATCTGCAGCCGGACTCTCTCGAGCCATTGCCTTGCACCGCAGTGAGATGGATGGATTCATATCTCCGTCACTCCTAGACAGATTGATTCCCAGTTTGAAACCTACCTCTCAATCCAATTTCCCTCCCACTACTTCCTATTCTTCCTTTCTTTCCCTAAAAATACCCTCCACACATCTTCCTCAAAGATGACTTAGGTCTTGAGAGATCATTTTTTTCTCAGTACCTCCGCTGTGAGATTCATATTTCCGTCACTCCTGAATAGATTGACTCCCAAATTCCTACCCACATTTCATTCCCTTTTCCTTCTTAGAACTTTCTCTTTCTTTTTCCTAAAAAGATGGTCCACACAGCATCCCCAAAAATGACGTAGGCCCAGAGGGGTTCTTTTTTTCTTAGGTTGTCCTGTGTGAAGCTGATGCAAAAATATAGTTCGGAATAAATGTAGCTTGTGCTCTGATACTTGTTGACCTCCTAAGGGAGTTTTGAATTTAGCTTTCTTATGTTAGTTGTTTTTTTTACAAAGAACCTACATATTATTTATTTATAAAATTATTAGTCACTTAGCTATAAATCAATAATAATATACTGCAAAGTTTGATTAATATAACGTCATCTAATGAATCACTACGTCCCCAGATCCCACGAAAAGAGAAAACAGCCCTAAAAAATTTGTCTCAATGGCCATTTTGTGTCAAACACCTTTTTTGTTCCAAAAATTAGTGACATATTTTAGCTTATTTATATTGATGGCAGGACGGGCACCATTAGTTTTGTTGCTGAGGGTGAATGCACCGGGATTAAGCAATAATAATTTTATATTCATTTTTTTAAAAGGTTCACTTTTTCAAAAGTTTGTTTTTTCTATAATTTTAACATGTACATAGATAATACGTTATGTATATATCTAAGACTTAGGTGTATTTTTAGAAGTCTCGGGCCCCGAGGAAAAATACCTCACGGTTGATGTCATCTTTAAGGATGCTGTGTGGAGGGTCTGTTTATGGAAAGTAAGTTCTGAGAAGGAAAAAGGTGGAAAAGGGGTGGGAAGTAATCGGGGGTCAATATGTTCAGTAGATGGCCAAACCTAGCATATAAATTAAATTAAACTTAATAAATTAAACTTAAATATAAATAAATATGCTTTATGCTTTTCGATTAAAAATAATAATTATTTTGTTTATTTAGGTATTTTGACTTCAAATCATCAGTTCAAAGTTTGGTATGAAAAGGATCTAACCGTTCCTGTCAACGTACTGATCGTCCCTTAAGTCAATGAAATATTCCTCCAAGCTTACGATTATAAACCGTTATAATAAAAGTAATAACCCAACGCACTGAACGAACCGTAAGTCGCAGAAATGATCCTCTAAGCTTACGTTTATAGACCGTTGGTAATTAAAGTAATAATCCAACGATCTGAACGTACCGTAAGTGACTGAAATGTTCCTCTAAGCTTACGATTATAGTCCGTTAGTTATAAAAGTAATAAGTTATTAACTGTAAGAACCCGGTTGGCAGATTAGATTTTTTTACAGTTATCGAGGTGTTGTTTCACTAAGATGGTGCTATTATCAATTTACATCTATAAGTAATTGGTGTGTTTGATGTTTGCTGGAATTGTATGCAGAACAAGGCATGAATTAAGTGCTTCGGGACAGTTTTAAGCACAATGTGTTGTTATAATTAAGTGGAAACTTTTGTGTTCTGTGGTTAGAAGCCACTTTTATAAGTTAAGTGGACATTTGCATTTCTATAAGGAAAGAGTAACAAAGTTACCACAAAACAAAGGAAATCTTTTTGCATTATTACACGAGGCTACTATTGTAGGGTTCCAACAGCAACAATCGAGAGCCGATTATGTTATTGAAATATAATGTAATCAATTCAGGCTACTTCAAAAGTTTTTAAAATTATTGATTCACTGTGAGTATAGACGTGATATGGGTTCTCATACATATCGTTTCTTTTAATTTTAAAACAAAGGTCTTTTCCTTCTCCTTCCTATGCCCTCTCAGTGTTAATCTCAATTGACCTCCCAAGTAAGTATGGTCTTGTATATTTCTGTCGAACAGAGTCTAAATAAAACAATATAACATGTATATTTTAATGCAGCTTTGCGTTCATTATTCAAATGGGTTGTATATAGTTTTGTATCAGTGATCGCTGAACCAGTGGATGCAATTATTTAGCCATAAGTTGATATAATGGTTTGTCTAGTCTGTAGTTAGAAGTAACACTGTAGAAATATATTATAAACTAGCTGACCCACCCACACGTTGCTGTTAATTACTAAACACAACGCCATCCACTGGATGGTTACCTAACCTAGATAACCAAGTGTTGTGTCAATAAATTAACTCACACCGCCATCTGTCAGAAACTTATGGAACTTAAAAATAATATCTATTCATTGTCCCATATCAAACATTTAACGAACATTTAATTCGCAATAATAAATACTGAGGTCAATAGTCGAGATAAAACTATCCTATCTTTGAAATTGGACCAAATTACACACAGTAAGCCAAATTTCATCAAAATCGGTAAAGTAGTTTCAGAGTTTATCTTGGACAAACATTGTGACGCGAGATTTTTATACATAAAGATTGTACAGCGTCGAGGTGATTTTCACTAAAACGGCGCTATATAAATCTTCAAAGATTTATTATTATTTTACCTGAAGATAAATTATCCTTATAGCAAGTTTCTGATATGGTCGAAAGCAATAACAATCGTTTCCGTTTGTTTAATCTACTGTAATAGCTTTTACGTAATTTAAGTGTATTGGTAGGTTAGTTATTTTCTATCATTTAACAATGTTTTTCCGTGGATACTCTTCAAAAATGGCGCTATAAAATCACAGACAGACTCCTTACTCACCTCCCATCAAAGCGCTGCAATCGGCTACAAAATTAGAGCCTTTTAATTGGGTGGGAAGCAATAACAAAATAGGGATGCGTCAGTCGCAATAAAACCAAAAGAGATGTTTAGTGCCTAACTTAGTAGAAACTGAAAGATTCCGCAGTCGGAGCCGTAGGAAGGAAAATAAGTAAATACCAAGTAAAAACACAAATAAACTAAGGTTTGGCATAAAAAGCGACGGTTCTATTGGGCCGGGGTTGTCCGATCTCGGGACAGAGCCCGGAGCGCAGACTTAGCAGGAATAAGCACTAAGCAGTCAGTTATTTATAATCCGGCCGGGAAGAGCTGGCGCCAGTGCGAGGACTTTTACGATTTAAGGACGGAAAAAATTCAATGCAAAAGTGAAGCGGGACCGGTGCTTCCGACCAAATGAGAGGCGTTCAAATCCTAGTGGACTTGTGTAACTTATAGTATTTTATAACATTAATTATTTTACAAATAAGATAACATTAAATTTAAATACAGATATCATTGTAACAGAAAATTGATTAAGTGAACCAGATGCTTGAGTCGGGCCATGTCAGGAGTCGGAATAATAGAAGAGCATGTGTGAGAAGATGTATGAATGTGAATGAAGCAAGGTGTTTGTGCCAAGACCGAGTTGTTTGGCGGTCCGTCCTCTCTGCCTAAGACGTAGACAAACCTCACCCCATGAACCCGGGCACCCCTGCTAAGTCTCCTATCGAACCATTGAACGAACCAGATTCCTCACTACCCCTCATACCCTTTTATTTTTCAGAACTACCTCTCCTTTCTATCCCTAAAAAGACCTTTCACACAGCATCCCCAAAGATGATATAGGAGCTGGGGGGGAACTATTTTCCCCAAGGCCTCCTGTGTAGGAGCTAATGTAAAAAAAAAAACAGGAATATTTATTCTTGTAGGTGTCCCAGATTTTTAGCAAAGGTTTTTTAAAATGTCTCCAGATTTGCAGATATTTGGCATTTTTCATTGGCATATTTCACATAAAATTTATTTTTCCTGATGTAACATTGTATTGGAAAAAAATTAAGCCAACAATATTAAAGGACTGAGAAAATTTAGATCTACTTCATGCAATCCATGCAACAACCTATCATATTATTTTGCCAGGACCGTGCCACAGTATCATTCATCAGGGTTGGTGTTAATACTCCGTTTTGGACTGATGGCCTCGCTTCCTTTGACCTCATTTTATTAGCTACTACAACAGTCCTCCATTAATTGAATTTCCTGCGGACACCCTCTGCCAATGCAATGTCTTTATCAGCTCCCTGCCTCTCACGATATATTCCCCAAGTGCGCAAACTTATGCACTTGCTCCTTGAGGATTCATGATTCATAACTGTAATTATATTATATTGTGAGTACGTACCTATATCTACTATTTTTCCTATACCACGCGTATGACTTATTCATATAAATGCTGTGACTTATTCATATAAGTTCTGTGAACAGTAGACTTCGCACTCAAAAAAATATGTTTCTAATATTATTTTTATTTCATACTTCAAAACTAAAATTTCCTATCAAATGGGATTGTAAGTAACTACGTAAAATAACTTAATGATTTGTAATGAAATTAGTATGACGAAAAATGACTAAACCAACATTTTAATCTACAAAGTGATGATATATTGTAAAGCGCTGCCGGATACTATAAAATCACCCCTAATTTGTGTATTCAAAATAGATTGTAAGAACCACATCAAACAAGACAAAATGTAATACTATGTAGGTTATAACTTTTAACAAAGTGGTCATTTGTAAACCTAAATGTATTGAAATAATATAACTAAAATAAAATAAATTAATTTTCATGTAACTTTTTTATTTCTATATAAAAGTATTTTTTATAAAAACGACTCTTTAAGGTTATTCCCATCAATGTTATATATCATTGAAGAAACAATGCATTAAATAAGAAATTTTATTATTTACCGACCGTTATCTTTTATTTTTCTTTGTCTTGTTTATTTTAATTTTTTTTACATTTAGGTTATTTGTGTTATCTTCATCTTCAATGGAATTATATGTTTTTAGTCCAAAGAAAAATCATTACTCAAGTGTCTATTCTTTTTACTAACTTCTTTCAGGTGGGTAGGTAACACAATATTGGAAAAATCGAAGTTAATAATTGAAGTACAAATCAAACACTACGATTAAAACTTTAAAAAATTATTAGTGAACTAACAAAACATTCAACATCTTGAAACGTAAATGTAATAAATAAAGATATCGGTACGCTAAATCAATAAAATCATTATTTATATACACTTTCTTCATACTAAGTACAAGAGTCTCAAATCCTGGAGTATGTAGGACTATTGCATCCCCAAGTAGGGCATCTATATTGTAAGACTGAAGGAGAGAGGAGGAGAAGCAGATGGGGAAGAAGAAGATGACTATAGGGATCACCAGTTTGCCACGAACAAAATATAATGTGAACAATTTAAAATTAAATGTGAAAACCATCTTTTTCCTAATAATTTGGTAATTATCGAAGATTTGTGTACAAATTTGTAAAACGTTTTAGATGCTAAAGCTAATATAATACTAGACCTTCAGAAATCTTTTATTAGGTATAAGAATGTCCGTTGGGTTTAGCTTTCGAGCCTTTTGGGCAATTCCTTTCCCATTTGTAATTGGAGACCTCTTGTAGCCCAAATATGTGTGACACTTTTTTTGTGCCAATAAGAAGGGTGGCCGTTTCGGAAATGTCCACACATTTGCGACCCAAATCTTTAATTAGTTTACAATTTTACCTCCGTTGGAAAATATTCCCAATAACGTGAAAAGACGTTCCTTCACTACCCATCTAACAAAAACCAATGTTTGAAACCGTGAGAATTTTTGGATTTAAACGTATATGTAGAATAATGTTGAATACCTACTCCCAATATAATTAAACTAATAAACTAAGTATCACTCCGTTTTTCCGCAAGGGTAGGCAGACAGGACGGACCGCAAAAAAACTCTTGGCATACACTTCTTGCCTCATTCACATTCATACATCGTCTCACACATACTCTTCTATTATTTTGGCTCTTGACATGGCCCGACTCAAATATCTGATTAACTTAATCGTGCCATGTCTTCCTTGGGCGACCTCGACTTATTCTACCATTCACATTTGAGTCATATAATCTCTTCAGCACTCCTTTCTTCATGCATTCGCTCTACATGCCCAAATCATCTAAGCGTCCCTGTCTTAATTTTAATTGCCTTGCATTCTTTTCGGATCTCCACGTTTCTCACACGATCATACATGGTTTTATCACACATACGCCTCAGGGATCTCATTTCTATTCAGTCTTTTTTCGATTATTTATTCCCAGTCCAATTTCATGCTTCACTGCCATCCATCAGGGTAGTAACCGAATATAATTATTAATTTAATTAAACAAATAACTTTGTATCAACCACTATTATATAATCACAATCAACCACTATTATATATCAACCACTATTATATAATCACTATAACCTACATGTTTCGAAACCGATTGTTTCTTCGTCAGGGTAATGACATTAAATAACAAAAGAAAGAAACAAGTACATACTAAAAAGAACAGATTAAAAAGAAATATGGACAAAAATATTATAGAGAGAGGTGATTAATTAATAAAAAAATAAAAAAAAATATATCTATATATATATATATATATATATATATATATATCTTTTTAGTCTATACTTGTTTGTCTCTCTTGTTATTTAATGTTATTACTACCCAGACGAAGAAACCATCGGTTTCGAAACATGTAGGTAATTGTGATTATATAATAGTGGTTGATACAAAGTTATTTGTTTGATTTAATTAAAAATGACGCCACAAAGTGATGGGAAGTTTGAAGGAATATAATTATTTTTCACAATAGAGTTTTGATAATAACCATGATGAATTCGCAGTGAGACATTAAACTAGTATAAAAGAACGAAAATTGACTTAACACAATAGAAACAAGATGTAACAGACGTTTAGATATGTACCTAGCCCGTTTAATCACAGGAGACCATATTTGTCCCAGCTCACATAGGTCTCACAGAAATCGTTGTTTTTCCCTTACTATCATAGTCAGAAATGTGATCTAAACCGTATTGGAAAGAGAAAACAACAAACTATATATTCAAATCTAAAAGAAAACCAGACAAAAATTAAAATTTACCCCTTTCTGAAACCAAAGTTTCCGATAGCGATTTGAAAAAAAAAAAGGAACTTTGTGAATTTTTTAAGATTTTTTTTTTACATGAAACAAAAAAACGTGAGGTGACAGTAAGGTTTATAATTCATTTATCTAATGAAATAAGTATGTGTTTTATTTTTTTTCATTATCAGTAATTTTAGTTAGAAAAAAAAGTAAAGTTAGCCATTTTAAAAACTTTTTAAAGTTTTCGCAAAAAAAAATTATATTTAAAAAAATACATAGTAATTTTTAATATAGAAAGTAAAGTGTGTTTATCAGAAGTGACCGACCAGGTAAGTATGTTTCTGTATACAATTGTAAATAATAAACTTAAATATAGCCTAAGAATTTTATTTTAAATTGTACAGCGCCCTTGAGGTGATTTCTCACAAAAACGGCGCTATACAAATTATCCAATTATTGTTATTATTATAGAAATTTGAAAGCCCATTTCATCACCTTTCGAAAACAGTTTTTAGTTTTCGAATACGTTAACAAATGTTCCATTTATTTGGATTTTATTGCAAAGCGGGAATATTTTTAGCCTCTGACAATATACGCCAATTTTTTAGGGGCTAGAAGACGATTTGTTAATGTCATTGGAACAAAGATTATTTGCCTACCCCTGCAGAAATATCGGTCAGTTAGTTAAAAATTGATTTTATTAGAAATTTAAAGCGTGTCGGTTTGCAAGTAATATAATGATGTCGGTATGCACTCAGTGTTCAGTGTTGCCACTATGCAAAATGCAAACACAAAAAGCCCCCAGCTGTTTTATTTCTCTCGCCGCTAAGGCACACCTAGCGCTCGTTGCCACGCAAGGCTTTTTACAGAATAATTCCTCTCGATTCTTGACTTTATCAGAAATCATCATAAAACACTATTTACATGCGATATTTAAAAGCAACGATCGATCCATACAAATAAAAATGATCGTGAATAAAATCGAGCAGCCTGAATTTCTGAAAGTTTAGGAAAACTTACCTAATAATTTGTTTCATTGCATCTTTCACTGTGTCAGAAATTGATATGAAGAGCTTCGCATGGGTTTCAACCGAGTTTAAACATTTTTAAAAATAGATAGTAGATGTCGGGGACGCCCGATAAGACATGGCACGACCATAGGGCCATGTCAAGAGTCAGAATAATAAAAGAGCATCTATGAGACGATGTATGAATGTGAATGAGGCAAGGAGGGTCCGTCGTCTCTGCGTATCCTTGTGGGGGAATGGCGTGATGGTTAGTTAGTTAGTAAAATAAACGAAACAAATAAAAAACATTTTTGCAAGATTTGAATTTTTTAAAGCTGTAAAGCTGGTGATGGGATGATAACGAAGACTGAAAAGATTTATGTACATCAAGCTTTTACAGCCGTGTAAATTTTTTGGCGCTAGAACTCACTTGATCGAGGATCAACAGACAGACAGAGAGTCACTTCAGGAGGAACTAGAGTCTAGAAAGTATCTCATAACGCTGTTGGAAAACGAGATCTGCGAACAATCCTTGAATTAACATTATCTTCCTCGGCGGTGTTATTTCGTGATTGGAAAGCAACGCAGATTATTACCCGTTACTCTGGTATGGCTCATTATGCCGCGTTATCTTCAACTATTTGCTACCGCATAATTTCATAAATAGTAAACCGATGGGAGATAATTTAATAGTCTATTGTATATCAAAACACGACTCATTATTCAGGTGATCAGTCAACGTGAACCGAGAGAAGAGCGTTTGAGGAAAAATGAAACACACACTTTGCATATCGTAGTACACGCACGCTGGAAAACGCTATTTACATATTCACCCAAGTTACCTAATTAAGCAGTTACAGCGTCACTCTACTGCCTCTCTTAAGCTAGGCCCCAACTCAGGACCCTGTGGTACCCCGCGATACCGGATAATGGATGACGGCTTTAATCGTTCCCCCAATCTAAACAGCTACAAGTCAAAGATTGATCCCGGCAGTCAGAAGTCAGAAGACGATTCTGTAATGAGTTGATTAATGGGCCATCGTTTCGGAACCAACTTAGTGGCCGACTTGTTCGACTGAACGTTATTTTTACATTTCTGGATTAACGAAATTAAAATATATGTTTCCAGTAAAACCTACAAGATCCAGTAGGGAAGCAACTATTAATTAGGGTTGGATAATTTATTGTTTGGTGCTGTGGTGTGGAAGGAATAATTACTTACGCTTTTTAGATAGGTCATAACAGACATTTTTAGATTTCAGCGCCCTTTGAAATGAACGAATGTAATACTCTTTATTTCTGTTTCCTATATGGTCTTGAAAGGAATAACTTTTCATTTTATTCGCAAAATATTTAGGTATGCACGAGGAATTAGCGGCACTCAGATACATAGCTTAATTGGATGGTTGTGTATTCGATTATAATAATAAATATAGTCTAATAATATTCAATTGGACGCCTAAGGCAGACGAGCACTTTAGTAAGTTCTTTGGTAGATTACTTGAAAAATTCTCCAAGACTTACTATTTTAGCATTACATTAATGTGTGTGAATATATTACGCAATTACATTGCTCACTCTCCGAAACAGCGGTTTCACGTTATGGGAAACCAATACTTACTACAAAGGTGATATTGACATGTTTAATGTCAACTATGTGGATGATAAAAACCTATACCAGCCCTGTTTTTAAACTTTCGGTTGTCTCTTTGTAAACCTATCTCAATTCATCATTATTTTATTTTATTATCACACATGTATGCTTTATCTCTTGTAAATTTATGTTCACTATATCTTTCTAAAGTTATACTTTCCATATTTATGAAAAGCCCTATGGGCGTAAAATAAAATAAATTAACTACAGTGTGTCTGCTAATGAAGCTGCTTGACCACTTTGCCATATTATGCATAATAACCATAATATGTATATTACGTATAGGTTCATACCCTTTTGCCTTTTATAATTATTATTTCTTAACAAAAGACTAAGTTTATTTTATGATGCCTAGATTCATAATTGAATCTTCATGTTTTGAAAGATTTAATCAATATTCAATAGCAAAAGTAAATCCACTCGTAATTTTGTGTGAAATGATGCAAATAAAATGAACAATCCACAATTAAGGTCACTTCAAGTAGGCAATAAAAATGGCACTAATAGTTAAACATCTTTATGTATATATTTAAATTGATTTTATTTTGAATTTGAATTGATTTTATTTTGAATTTGAATTAATTTTATTTTGAATTTTAATTGATTTTATTTTGGATTTGAATTGATTTGGTTTTAAATTGGTTTTATTTTGAATTTGAATTGATTTTATTTTGAATTTGAATTGATAATATTTTATTTGAATTAATTTTATTCTTAAGATTAGTTTATATATTAAGATTATTGGCTTTAATTTGAATTCAAATTTACATTATTAATATATTTTTATTGCTATTTCTATATCGTTTTCTATTATTTATATTGTATTATACTGTGTGGGTTGAATTTAGAGATTTGGTTTGATTGTTTTGTATGTAATTTAATTTAATTGTATGTGTTTTATCATAATTTTATTTTCTGTCTTATATTGGAGGTACTGCTGAAAACCAGCTGCATTCCACGAGAAATCCTGAATTGCAGCTGAGCAGTGACCTTTTGACCGATAGAACCAATGATTAATCAAAAATGTGTAATATTGTAAAAAAAATCTATCGATGATTCATTAAATATTTGTTTAACGATTTTATTATTTTTATTTTTATATCTGAAGAAATGCAATTCAACGAAATAAATTTCTGTTATCTCCATTATATATATTTATTGTCATTACCACAAGATTGGCAATATAATTTTATTATAAACAAGAGCTTGCTAAGGATATTGCACAGGTTTATAAAACAATTTATATTTTATTACTATGGTTATATAGAGAGGATTGCTTCCGTATAGCATTGCTTCGCTGACGGGTACCAATACCATTTAGAAGGATTATGTAGAATAGATCACCATTATCAGATCCTTTAATAATACTTTTAAGGGGGTCGTACCATTCACACGCAAATGGGTCAAATCATTGGCTGAACGATAGCGAGCTGCAGTGCACGTGTTCAAATTTTGTCCAAGCGACCACAATTGACCAAAACTATCAGAAGTTAATATGAACCGTCGTATACCCTGATTAATGGATGAATGGGTCTGATATCTCACAATGCGAATCTTATAAAATCATAACTATGCACTTAATAAACATAGGTACTAGGTCAAATATAGTTTTATAGAAACCAATAATTTTAAAGAAGCTTTTAAATGCATCCTTAAATAAGGGGATGACACTCTACCCTCAAGATCTTGAGGTTAACATAACAGTTCAATGACTAATTCTAAACCATGAAAAGTGATTGTATTTACCTTTTGTTAGTTGTATGAATAATGGAGTGCAATCTATTAAGGCTGAAAAGCTGTGCCTACCCTAAGAAATTGAAAGACAAAAAGACTAAAGAAATTAAAAAAAACTCTTTAATTATAGTTACTCTGCATACCACCTATCTTCGATACATCTCGTAAACGAGAATATGTGACCCGAAGAGCCCATAGAAAAATTCTACAAACTTTCAAGAAATAAGTAAGAACTTGTGCGCTCACTTATTCAGTTATCCACAATTATCAGTGGAAGATGTTAATAAAATGGCAATTTTCAAAAGTGCATAATAATTCATACCCGAACTTAAAAACTACAGAGATATGTACGCCACCAGTAACAAGTTTTAATATTAATACATTAATAACATTATTTAATTTATAGTTATAATAATCCTACTCCTGCTTCTATGACGATAGGTCGAACATTGGGTATTTTAAATTAGCCTAACGCCCATCGTTCACGTAGCTATTTACAAGCGACGCTACCGCTACCTATCATATAAGTTTGCTAGTGCAGCGCGTAGCGGCGATTTCAAACACTAGTAATAGTATTGAAAATGCAGAAGAGCGGCGATCGCGTCACTTGAACGTAGTTCCATGGAAGAACGGCGTTATACATAAATTTGAGTGTCTGTTTGTGGCAGACGGCGTGGATTTGTTTTGTATACTAATTTACAGTTTTAGTCTAAGGTTGATGAAACTTTGAATACTTGACTTTCAAAGCACTACCTAAAAAACTACCATACCTCCCTTTACCACCCCAAAAAGCAGAATTTAGAGAACTGATTTTGTCAGGTGAAGTTTGGAATTTTTTTATGTTTCTTCAGTTTCTTCCGGTAAAATCGGACAAAAAATTGGTCAGGAAATTGCTTGCTCTAGTAATTCACACTTTTAAATTTAAAGATGTAACCTATGCATATTAAATCTTGATTTATGTTGAGGTTATATAGATACCTATGAGTCATAATTTTATATGCTGAATATGCAAAACTTCAAAGTCCACTTTTTCAGTTTCACTTATTTTGACAGAAGTCTGAGCCAGTTATTACTACATACACAGAAATACTTACAACCACTTTAAATACCGTTATCATTTTACATAATTCTTCCTTTCATGTCATGGTTTAACGTTGTATTGAGTCGTTTTAAAATATACCTTAAGTAAGTACAGGCACTGTATTTGGTCAATTCGATTCTTCAATTATAATTAACGAAGCGTTTTGCCTTTTTAACAAGTCGGTCAAAAGCCCAACCGCGAAAAGAAAAATTGCGTGCAGAAAGTTCGGTCCGTTAAACCGATAAGTAGTCATAAAAACATTGCTGAATAATATTCGAGCATCGCGTGTCTTCCTCCGCCAATACAAATCTTTAAATTTGCCTTGAGTAATATTTCATATAATGGAAAGTTAACAGTCAACCTTTCCCGTCCTTGTTAGCTATGAACCTACATAAAAAGAGGCAGGTCTTATCATCTGGGTCAATCTGGAACAGTGGTACTAACATTAGACAATTTTTTTCTAACTGAGCTGAAATCGGGATATTATTCTTATACACATAAAATATTACATTTATTTTATTAATTTATTTATTTCGACTCTCGTACACGCGTAGTTTAAATAATATGTTTACAGTTTGCGTATATACTAAGTGCCAGTAATATAAATAACATGAGTGCGTCTAACCTTTACGCGCGGTTGAAGTAAAACTTCTTTGACTGTTGTGGCAGGTATTACTATTCTGGCGAAAGTGAGAAAAATAGATAAAGGTTTCTCAGGACCACATGTCACTAGCATAAATGGTAATACTTTTCTGTCTAGAAATAAACCTGCAGGTACCACGTAGGTACCTACTATTATTTTTAAAATGTTTTTGAAATGAACTTATTAATGAAAAAAATACGAGTTTGCTTTATTTAGACCACACGACTGAAGTAAATACTTCTTTAGTAATCTACTCTAATTTTCTTTCTGGCATCGAATAAAACCTTTCCAATCATTAGTGAATAAGAATCTATATTGAAGATTCGTTTGGAATATTACCAATCATCGTGACAAATCAGTCGTTTCGATGCACTGATTCTAGTTAGAAAGCGACGTTTATTCACATTTGCAGCAGGAAATTCAAAAAATTCCAATCGAAAAAGTGCTAGTTATTAGTTAGATTTTAACGTTTAGAATGTGAGAAACAACAACACAACTATTGTCAACATAAATGCCATGACCCATTCCGAACGTCATTACTATGGATTTGAGTACTGTTGTTACGATTAGATTGTGAGGAATGAACCTCAAAATTAATTTTAATTTATTATCGTTCGCCTCCGTAACGTTCGGAACGCCCGATATTGCGCCTCTCGTAACGCTGTAATTTCCGTAACGCATTCGTCAATTTACAGTCATAAGAAAACATAATATTCTGAGTCCGATAAAATTAACCTGACGTGCACTTTGAAGATCTGTGTTACAATTCGTGTAAAAGGGGAGTGCACAACTTAATTTATGTTTCCACAATTATAATTTTATGTATTTATTTTGCAGGAGGAATGCTTGGTTTTTCTCTTAAGGCATTTTTATAATATTTTTATTTCTTCATTTAGAGATTCCCTGCCATATTCTTCACGTTACATAACCTGCAATGTGATCATCGCCCGACATAGTTTTTTGAGTGTACGTACATATCTGCCTTTTATTTATTAGTTATTATTTTATTTATATCTACCTATATCGCACATCCCACATAAAAGTTAATTTTATAGGAGCGAAAACTAATTGACTATTTCTTTCGATAGAATTAAATCGCAAAGTATGCTCCGAAAATTATTATTTACACGTTTGTTTATGTTATTTTACAAGTTATAGATATGTATGAAAAAATTCACAATGATTTTTAAATGCTACTTGACACAGCCCCCATGAAATTTTTGCTCTTTTTATATTAAATATTTTCACAATATTTTCATGAATTTTATGGTTTTTCATTTTAGCGCGCTCGCTCCCACGTTCGTATTTTCGTATCTCTCCATCTTCTTCTTTTTGAGCGGGATATATATATTAGTTATAGTTAGTTATATACATAAGTTAAAAAAGACATAAAAAATGTACGTCCCTTAACACCGTGTATATTATGAAATATACCATTCCCTTTATAAAAATGGAATTTAAAAAATCACATTAGAGAGAGAGAGTGGATCTAGATTACTTAGAATGAAGGAACGTTACCCACTCGTAAATAGAATACATCTTCCTACTTACCCTAAAATGACGATTATATTATTACCCTGAAATGAAAGATTGAACGAGGAAATATATTCATAGAATTTAATCCTGAAGGAATGTTTTCTAACAAAAAAATTCTGAAAAATGTCTGAGAGAAAAAATATACCTATGATTCTGATAAACAACTAGAAACAACATAATATGGGAGTTTGAAATTGTTAAATCAATATTGTTTTTGGAGGCATATATTTTCTTGGTAAGTGATGGTTCAATTGCATAAATACCAACTTACTCACGTTCCTACATAAAAAAATACGAGTGTGCTTTAGACCAACTAAAAAGTAAAAGTTTAGTAAAACTTCTTCTCCATCTACGTGTACGTATATGTATATGTTTATTTGTATAATATATACATGTATAATATATATTTATTTTCTACAAATATTTAAATTTATTATCGTTCGCCTCGCCCGATCACACTTTTCGTAACGCTCTCGCCACGTCAAATCCTACTCGCAGTGCTCCTAGGATTATCGCGAAAGTGGTACCACTAATGGCACGGTAATAAGTGCAAATATAGGTTATACTTATACCTAATTCAGTGTTCCACGTACAAGGCTCACGTGTAGTGTTGTGAACACACACCGGGCATAATATTATTATTATCTAGTTGTGGGTAGTTACCTAAATAGTTGAAGCGCTCACGAATTATTCAGCTATGAATGTATAGATACCTACACACCTTGTCACAGTTCGTAATATTAGGATATCGCACCCCGCTACTAAACGGTTACAGGTTTTAAATTTGGTGTTTTGTCTCAAGTACTTGTAACCATGGTATCTAGCACGTTAGATAGGTAAGGATTGTATCGATAACTTTCGGTAACTTCGACTATATTAACTTCGACTATATCTACAACATGGGTCCTTTCAATACCCAGTTCACACCCTCCTCTACACAAAATGAATCTCCACATCATCCTCAAAGATGACATATGAGTACTTCTCCTGTGTGGAGATGTAATAAAAAAATCCACCTTGAAATTAAAAATACGAGAAATGACAGAAAAGGGATAAAACAAAGCAATTAAATTTCTGCCTTTTCATTCTGCTTCGCCCAGTTTAAGTGTTGGTGACTATTTATAAGGCATCACCTTTTGAAAAACTAACTACTATTAACATTAAACTACAGAATACTTATATTTAATAGGTAGATATATAATGGTTTGACATTCTTACATTAAGATCGTGAATAAAATGATAGGAACACTCTTCATCCCAACATAAATCTTCTAATTATTGAATGAAAGCGAAAAATGTTTCTTCTTCTTCATACTTTTTTCCTTAAATATAGTATTATATATATATCACTTCCGTTTGCAAATCACATGTGAGCGAGGGATAAGTGTGCATATTACGGCACCAGCTCCGTGGAAAGGGGCACGCTCACGGACGGGTCAGAACGGTTTTCATACAGTGTAACTCAGTCGTTGTGAACTTATTATGTATTCGTTGACGATCTGCAGTTATGCTAGAGAACTATGAGAAGTTACCGACAAATATCGATACAATTCTTATCGATCGACCGTTTTAGATACTTATAAACTATTAAACTCTCTTTAAACTTCATAGCTTCATTCCTATGTCGAAATACTTCATATAGTCTGTCGTAAGTAAATATACTATGTTTTGAGGTAGGGCCACATTTGACACAAAATAACAACACTTTTGTTGGTATTAATAATAATATTGGGATAATTTGTAGAGTGCCTTTTTGTGTAAATCACACGAAGAAAAATGTTATTAAAACAAACGATCATTTTATTCGTAAAAACGGTTAAAAACGGGACTGAATTTCTTACGAACAAATTAACAGTGTTTCAATGTTTATTGGCGGGAAAATATAAGAATGGTATACGTACGAAATTAAGTATACCAACAAATTATTCTTACATGTTCCCGCTAATAAACATTGAAACACTGTTAATTTGTTCGTAAGAACTTCAGTCCCGTTTTTACGAATAAAATTATCGTTTGTTTTAATAACATTTTTCTCCGTGCACAGGAAAGGGTGCTGAACAATTTTATTATTTACAAACAGATACAGAAAACATACCTCCGATAAACACACTTTAACTAGAAATTTTGACGCTTGGAGATAATACGACTTTGCATGCAGAGGACACTATATATATATATATATATATATATTTAAAACAATGGACATCGCATTATTTTACATTTGCTACCCTCCATTACTATTAATATTACATCTACTAAGATAAGAAGTAAAATAAAAAGAACAGAAAACCGATTTAAACAATATTTCTGCCTTGCAACATATTCATACTAATATAAATACTGAAAATTAACTTAATCTGAATACGCATTTGTGATTATTAATAAACAATGAATGTTAAAATTAATAATACTAAGTTCCCACCAGACACACGAAATTAAACATCCTGAAATGTATCCAGATTACATTTCGTTAACTAGTACCTACTATTACAAAATTGATTGCTTATCGATGAACATAGTTCACAGTAGAATATTGTTCACTGCAAACTTTTTGGCCGGTTTAAATTTCCTCGGATGTAAATTTTTATTTGAATAACACCTTTGACGTTCCTTCTCTCGAAGCAAAAGCAGACAGTATAAAATAAATAAAAGGTATATATTCCCACTTCTAAAAACATTTTATGTTCGTCACTTTTTCAATATCACGGAACTTTCCACCCTTAAAGATAGTGAACTGTGGACTGCATATATTTCACCCTTATGTATATAATATATCCACGAAGAGAACCTATTTTATAACTGTAGTGCTTACCTAGCTACTCTCGTATGTTTATACGTTCAGACCAGTGGTGCGCAAATTTTTAAGGGCTAGAGGCGTATCTATGTTTTACAAGTAGATGCATTTCGCCTTTGGCTTAGTTAAGATATTACATCTCAATAAACAACAAATTAGAGATGAACGAGTTAAAAAAAAATACGAGTGTGCTTTAATCCACACGACTGAAGTAAAACTTCTTTAGTCATCTAATCTAATTTCCTTTCTGGCATCGAATAAAACCATTCCAATCATCAGTGTATAAGAATCTATATTGAAGATTCGTTTGGATTGTTACCAATCATCGTGACAAATCAGTCGTTTCAATGCACTGATTTCGCACACTCTATACGAAAATTTGATTAATTTTATTATTGGAATTACCCTTAGAATGGGATTGTTGATTTAATTCTTACAAAGTTTAAAATAAAACTTTTTTGATGCGGATTCTAGTTAGAAAGCGACGTTTATTCACATTTGCAGCAGGAAATTCAAAAAAATCCAATCGAAAAAGTGCTAGTTATTAGTTAGATTTTAACGTTTAGAATGTGAGAAACAACATAACTATTGTCAGCATAAATGCATTCCAAACGTCATTACTATGGATTTGAGCACTGTTGTTACGATTAGATTGTGAGGAATGAACCTTAAAATTAATTTATTTTATCGTTCGTCTCGTAACGCTGTAACGCATTCGCCAGTTTACCCCTCAAGTCAAGCGTGCGCAAAGAAGTATTTACTTCAAAAACTTTAATCTCTAGGAAAATATGTTTATAACGTATTGTAATATGCAAATATCTCTGGATTGGTGTGAGTTAGGGAAGCCATATTTGAGATATCCTTAGTAGGGATTAGATCAGAACTTATGATTGCAGAAAAGTGACGATTCAGTGTCTTAGCTTTAGGCTATTGACATTAATAATCTCGAGTGTCCTCCCAGGTAAGTATGGTCCTATGTATTTTCTGCTTATACAGAAGATAAATAAAACAATATATGGCCATTTTACGCAGCATCGCGCTTATTGGCAAAGTGTAATTGTACATATAGTTTTGTACCATTGATTGATGAACCGATGAAAGCAATTTTTTAGCCATAAGTTGTTATAATTGTTTGTAAAGTCCGTAGCTAGTAATAAGATTGTTAAAATATATTATAAATTTCTTAGCGCCCTTGAGGTGATTTTTTACAAGAACGGCACAATACAAATCATACAAATATTAATATTATCAATAAATATCTTCGGTTGGTGTAAGTTAATATTATTAGGGAAGCAACATTTGAGATACCCCTAGTAGAGTCTAGATAGTGATGATTAAATGTCTTAGATTTAGTCTATTGACATTAAAAACTAATTCAGAATTTAAAAACTCAACTGCGACACGAAGTAGCCCGTATGCCGCCTCTTGCGCACCCCTGGCGTAGATTGTTGGTACTTGTTAGTTCTTTCTCCTGTCCTCGTCGGAGGTCTCAAACTTGAACAAGAAACGTCTCCAAGTACACCAAGAAAATGCGGAAGTTTCAGAGGGAAAATATCTCAGAAAAACCCCACGTTATAAACGCTATGAAAAAACAAGGTAAATAATGCGGTACCGGTGCTCCACCATAATTCCACGATCGGACTATTTTTAATTATTGCAATAAATCTAACGGTTCAATGGAAACTATGCGCCTATGATGTTTCCTATTTCAAGGAAACTAACTACCTAACGTTCTTAATTATTTATTACACCGGCCTCCCTACAACCCGAACACATATGACATTTTATGATTTCTTTTTAAATCACAACTAACGTTACTGCTCGGTTGGAATTTCTTTGTAAACACGTTCACCTAATTTCAAAATTATTTCTTCAATCTCGGAAAAATTACTTTGTGGCATCATTTTAATTAAATCAAACAAATTACTTTCTGTGAACTACTATAATCACATGTTATAATATGAACATGTTTCAAAACCGATGGTTTCTTCGTCAGGATAATAACATTTATTAATATTGTTTTAACCATGTTAACCATCGGTTTTGAAACATTTGATTATAGTGGTTCACACAAAGAAATTTGTTTCATTTAATTTCGAAATAGATGCTTTACCGTAAACATCCTTCTCCAGTATTTATTTAATAATTATTGTTATAAATTTCGGAAAGTCGACTATCTACATTTTGTCAGTTTTTTTCATATGTGTGTATTACATATAAAGCCAAAAAAACGATTATGGATTTTACCTCTAATAAGATAACATAATAAAAAATTGTTCGTGAAAGATAAGAAATGTATATATATTATGGAGCATATTATGGTGTAATTGAAATGTCAATAAAGACAATGCATTATAATAAAAATAAGACAGGAAATAACATTAATTATGTTCAAGTAGCATGTTTAATTATCAAATTATATAGTTGTCGTGTTCTAAAAATTAAAACCATCATACTTTTCTAGGTCGAAAACAAATGCATTTTGTTAGCACAAATTTTTTTTGGTGATTATTTAAGTAAGATATAAGAATGTTGTTTTTTTCCTCTTATTTGATTTTTCGCTGTTAACAAATAAAAATAAGTGGAAAAAAATACATATTCACACATCACATAGAAAAGTGTCGTAAGTCTAAATTTTCTCTTTTACATTTTGTTTCTGAAAATTAAATTGATTGTGTTTATCTATTCTTCACGAAAATATTATGTTAGATCACTCCATCTCCATAAGATGTCGCTAGTATCTCTTCACGATAGGACCGCTTGTAGAATTTTTTTTAAAACTGTTTTATTATATTATTATTAGAATTCCACTATGAATTTTCAGTATCAAACATAGAAATGTTTATTTGAGGTATTAAAATACTAATCTACCATCAATATGATAAAATCAATAATCATGGTAAATGCCTACCTACACAATCTCCTCACTTGCAGTTTTTCCAAAAATAATGTTGAGAATCTAATAAAATCTGTGGGCTACTCAAATTCCAGACAAAAACACTAGCTAGAAAAATCACGATAGTTAGAAAATTAAATTTACAACACGCCACGATAGAGAAAAGCATTCCTGCTATCCTACATACCCTTGAGAAATGGCTAATGTATGGTATTATCTATTATTGTTTAGGAAGTCGCAAAGAATATAAATGAAAAAAAAGAATGACGGAAGCTTAATGAGAATGAGTAAAATTAAGAGAGGGACCCCAGTTGGTTTGGGCATGTATAGGAAATGAATGAATATATGACCCAAATGTGAATGGTAGAAAAAGTCGGGAACAACCGAGGAAGACATTGCACCATCAAGTGAATCAGATACTTCAGTTGGACAATGTGAAGAGTCAGAATAATAGAAGAATGAGACGATGTAAATGAGGCAAAGAGTGTGTGTCAAAATCGAGTTGTTTGGGGGTCCGTTCTCTCTGCCCACTCCTGGAGAAACGGTGTGATAGTTAGTTAGTTACTAAGTAGTCTTAATTTAGGTATTGCATTGGACTTGAAAATCTAAATTTAATAATATATTATTAATCTTGATCACACTAAATCTTATCTAGTAATCCTAAGTAGATTATAATATTTTAACATCGGACAGGGAAATCCAATACCACAAGGACAGTCGCAACACATGTAATAAATACAAGCTTTCGTCAGAATAATATTTATTGGACATTAGAAGCCGAGTTTAATAAATTAAACAATAATGAAATGTATCATTGAAGAAGAAGATAACAATAATAATCTAATTTTGAAAATATGAAAATGGATCAGACACAGAAAAATAATTAAAGATAATGGTCGCAACTGTCACTCGAACCCGGAACCTCACGTCTAACCGCTTTATCCAATTCAGCCATTACTTCTAACTACTGGCTAGACAAAACATTATAACAACTCATGGCTAAAAAATTGCATCCATTGGTTCATCGATCACTGATACAAAACTATATGTACAATGTAATTGACCAATGAACGCGACCAATGATTGTATTCGAGTATCATAAATGAATGCGCGATCAAGTTTTTTTAACCATGCAAATCCCACGAGATGTTTAGAGAAGGAAAATAAAATCATCGATATAAAAGTATACATATAATAATATACAATGCATGTACAATGCATTTTAACCTATATATGTACAATGCATTTTAACCTATGAACGCGACGCAACGCTAAGTAAAAATGTACACTTTTTTATTTTTTTTTATTTACACTCTCTATTGTTTACAATCGTATATCGATGTATTCAAGTATTATAAACGAATGCCCGATCAACTTATTTAACTACGCAAATTCCAGGGATTTTTCGAGGAGGAAACTAGAAGACCAATGAACACGACGCTAGGTAAAATGTAAATTCATCTTTTATTTTTTATTTACACTCTCTATTGTTTCAAGTTTACAATCGTATATCGATGTATTCAAGTATTATAAACGAATGCCCGATCAACATATTTAACTATGCAAATCCCACGGGATGTTTAGAGAGGGAAATAGAATAAAATAGAATCAGTGATACAAAACTATATAGGCAATGCATTTGAAAAATGAACCAGCGTGTTTTTTTAATATTTTTTATTTACAATCTCTATTATTTAGAGTTTAGAGTTTACAATCGTGTATCGATGTATTCAAGAATTATAAATAAATCAATTTTTAAACTATGCACATCCCACGGGATGTTTAGAGGAGGAAAATAGAAGTAATAGTGGTGCACTAAGCCCCGACTTTATGCGTTATGAGCGCGGCTTGCATTGGCGAACCGGATCCGTAGGGAAATGTTCCAGCAACCACGCAGGTGGTCCGAGCACATGTTTTATAAATGAATACGGGGTGTCGACTGGAAAATAGAAATAGTCGCCTTTCTGTCTGAAGTAATTAGAAGTTAGGGGAATAGCGACAACAAAATACTCGATTCTTCAACAAAATAACGGTTTAAAATTCACTTCCACTAAAGCGATTTAAGTCCAAATTTGGACCGCTATTATTTTTCTGCGATTGATATCGGTTCAAAATTGGACCACATTTAATGAACCTACAAATATGGGATGAACGGTGAAATCTAGGTAGATTTATTAGCTTTAAATCGCAGTAAACAGTTTATATGTTTTCATATTAATATTTTGAGGAATGCTATTAATTAGTGTGGAATGTAGAATGGCCAAATCAAAAATTGAACAACAATGATTTGGTGAAGTGGTTTGGTGAAGTTAGATTGTTCAAAAAATGATTACGAGTATAATTTAACAGAGTTGATCGCACACAACCCCACAACTTCAATCCATTACCCAAAAAGACCAATGAAAAAACACGGGATAATATATTTTGAATTTTGAAAAAGAAAAATTTAATAATTTTCTCCAATTTTTTAATAATTACAGTTAAGTACTTAATTTATCGCTTGTCTTATTCTTCTCATAAGCATATCTAAATTTGAAAATGACCCTTAAATTCAAAGCAAACTTTGAGTTCATTGAACGTGAATAATTCACGAAGGAATGAAAGACACTTTAGAAATTACTACTATAGAAATGAGACATAGTGAGAAATACGAACTAAATGACGTTAGAAAGAGAAACACCACGTTTTATATATAAAAGTTAACTACAAATGAATTAACCTTTGTGGACCTCAATTTGAAAGAAAGTTATGAAACTTTGAGAATTTTTTATGAATTATTTTTACATGCAATGACAAAAAGTGAGGAGACGATAACGTTAACAATAACGTCTAATAAAATATGTACGTTATTATTTTATTAATGGATCATCTGAAACCATAGTGAACTAACTCACTTTTTGGAATTCCTGAGTTAGAGCTTGAAATCAGGTCTCCAAATCATAATCTATATCCAAATCAAGGAAATGCTGTGTTTGATTGTTCAAGACAGTATTTCTCTGATTGGTTCTCTCTTGCAGAGCTGGATTATGATTTGGAGCCCTCATTTTAAGCTCTAACTCAGAAATTCCAAAAAGTGAGTTAGTTCACTATGATTTAAGACGATCCAAATGTCAGTAAGTTTAATTTAAAAAAAACGTAAGATGAGCCAATTTAAAAACTTTCTTTATGTATGCATTCAAAATTATATGTTTATCGAATAATAAAATTTGAAATCGTAATTTTTTAAATCAGTTTTTAGTTTTTGGATACTTTCAGAACAGTTCCATATATTTGAATTTTATTGCCAAGCGGAAATATTCTGACAATCTTACCTTCTGACAAAATGTGCCCGAGGCCTGAGTTGTTAAAAGTCATAATTAAGTAGTGTTTTGCTCTGCATAATCTAACTCTCAATCATCCAACAAAAAATCAATTCCACCAACCTTTGAGCTACAAATTTTTTATTTGATTTAAAATCTTCTTTAAACAGTTTGCTAAGCAAAATGAATAAAATTATGAATAATGAGTCTTGGTGTCGAGGCCATTTCAACAACATTTCAGCGATTTCGTCTGGATACATACGAAATAGCGGTTAATTGTATATATTTGATAACTCGTTGTTTAATTAATGTGTTGGGTATTGGGTGGTCGCCGGTTTGAAAGAATAAAAAATGACGTCTATTTGTCTTGCCACGGCAGTGAGGACTTGCCCAGGCGATGCCAGAACCTGTGAAGCCGAAGACCAATAATTTGACAAAAATAAATGTTGTAACCCTACGATTATTTTACACAGAGCGTCGTTATCAAATTTTAATGTCGATAAAGCTTTACGTATCAATAAACGTGACAATTTAACGATTTTTCTTTCGCCGTTTCTTCTGTCTCCATTTCATGCATAATTTAATGTTAGATAAAGTTTATCACTGTGAAACATAAAATCAACGTTTTTGGACTGGTCGATAGGTACAAATTTCTTAATGGATACATGTTGCAGTCAGGTCATAAGATGTGATGTTAATGGGTAGCATTATTTTTCAATTTGTTTTATTTTCTAAGATTGTTAGAACAAAGATACTTAAAATATAAATAACTCAATCATTGAAGACCATGTTTTGACCTTCGATCTTTGAACAAATGTTTATGGAGGAATTAAAAAATGTATTTTAATACCGCATAAGAGTCTCAACTTGCGCCAACGGCCTGAGAGAGTGTGCAATATGTTATCCACAACTGGAGTGTGTTGAGGGGCTGAAGGTGGTAGGGAGGGGAAGGATGAGGATTAAAAATTTAGGTGGAAAAGTTCCACGGCTAAAGCCATTTCAAGCAACGTTTCAATTCTCAATGGTGGTCTTACACCAGGTTCCCTAGCACACTCGATCGATAAGGATTGATAGGATAACTTTCGGTAATTTCTCATCGTTCCCTAGGACAACTACAGATCGCTAACGTACAAACAATAGATGATGTAAAATATATTAAGAACACTTAGTCATTGTGAACTGTCACTTTTTCATTGGTGATCTGCAGTCATGCTAGGGAACGGTGAGAAGTTACCGAAAGTTATCCTATCAATCCTTATAGATCGAGTATGCTAGGGGGCTAGGGGGCTAGGGCTATACTGAGAATATCTTTCTTTCTGGATTTAGGAATGTGAATGAATTAATGGAAATGAACGTGTTAGAAAGCCTTTAAAAATAAAAAATAATAAAGTAGTGAAATTACGGTTTCGAAATTTATTATTTGGGTTCATATATTGCAACTCTACCTACTGACTGACCAAAGATATAAACACAATTATATTATAAATCCTCCAGTCAAAATTTATATAAGTACAGATGATGTGGTATCTCCTTAACAATATAATTTATCTTTATATTTACTAAACGAAGTTACATGCCAAATTATTGTGTTAATATCAGACAAAGATATAAATAATATTTTGATAATTCGTAAGAGTCGTTTATGTGAACGATCATCTCAAGGGATGCAAGATGCTAAAATAAGGAACTGAAAACTTATTTTTATACCTCACAAACTAATTTTCGAAGGATTTCAAAGTTACAAATTCAGACTTCTCAATTTTATGAATTATGGAGATACAATGTTTTAACTTTAAGCTGGGTGGGTCGCTGTTTGTAAGATGTGAAATTGTAAGTTCGATGTTCAAAACCTACACGGAGAAAAATGTTATTCGAAAAAACGATAATTTTAATAGTAAAAGCTATTAAAAACGGGACTGAAGTTCTTACGAACAAATTAACAGTGTTTCAATGGTAATTGGCGGAAACATGTAATAATAATTTGTTGGTGTACGTAATTTCGTACGTGTACCAACAAATTGTTCTTACATTTTCCTGCCAATAAACATTGAAACACTGTTAATTTGTTCGTAAGAACTTAGTCCCGTTTTTACGAATAAAATGATCGTATTTTAGAATAACAGTTTTCTCCGTGTAGGTAAAATAAGCATTATTTTTGGTAGTGACTTTTGTTAGTCTCTTTTCCGGGATACATTTTTATTAATTAATCAGATAAACTGTTATGTAAAATAATAATGTTACAAAGTAAATGTACAATACCACCCGTTCTAGACCATCTACAGCAGTACATAAAAGCAATGGTCTGGAGTTTAGAGCTTGCAGCTCTAAAGTGAATTAGTTGCGAGCATTTTACAACGTAACATTTTGCAAGTTTATTGCTGTGTCCAGTATTGGTCGTGGTTTTCATGTTCCTCGAATCGGACACCATCTTGGTTGCAAACTGCTGAGGAGCGGAAAACTCCCCCCTCCCCGGTACCTGGTACCAGGATTGCAAAAGTGGCAGAAGTATATCGGCCTATAAGTTTAGTTTCACGCTTGACTCGGTACAGTTTCGGGACGAACGGTTCTCCCTCCTAGGCCGACATGAGCCCCGTGAAATATAAGTGTGTTTCCATGTCCATCCACCTGAGTGCCATGTACCGACGTGTCCGGCTGCTAGCCTGGTACCTCGCCGGTACCTCGGCCGTGGGTCGGGGATACTCCGAGCAACAAATCGACGATTCCGGGAGGCGGTTCATCTTCAGACACTCACGAAAACATAAAATTACATTTTAAAAACAATGCAAATGCAAGTTAATCTAGACCCTTTTTAAGCAGTATTTTCTTCAAGAGATAAATAATAATGATCGTTTATTCCAGAATGAATGCAGGGGAAGTGCTACGAAATATCGAAACGAGTGCAGTTATAGGCGGAATATTTTTCAATGAGCAGTATTTGATGTGATTTTCAGCATATGTCATTGGGATGCTTTGTAATCGACCCACAGTTCTGAGGAGAACATTAAGATTCTCAGATTTAAAACAAAATAATTCTGATTTTTCTTTAGGTACTTACCTAATGCATCGTGCATGTAAAGAAAACGTCGCCATCCGTGTCTAACAACACTTATTTTGTATGTATTATTCGTTACACGATATGTATGGGTATCATTAAAATACGTATCTACATATCACATTAGATTAACAATAGGAAAAACATTATAAAAAAAGTAACAAGAGCTACTATGTTGTGATACGATTGTAACTAATTGTCAGCAGTTATAATAACCACGTCGAAAAGTAGTATACACACAGAGAGCTAATCCAAGAATGAAATACTATTATCTACACCTTTTTTTTTCTTCAAACTTTACATATTCACTTTGTGGCGTCATTATTTATAAAGTGGATCTGAAACCATAATGAACTAACTAACTTTTTTGAATTTCTGAGTTAGAGCTTTAAATGAGGGCTACTAATCATAATCTAGATTAGACAGTAATTCTCTGATCTCTCTTTGGCAGAGATAGAATATGATTTGGAGCCCTCGTTTCAAGCACTAACTCAGAAATTCCAAAAAATGAGTGAGTTCACTATGGTTTCAGACGATCCAAATGAAACAAATAACTATTTAAACCTATAAATAATATTCATAAAAATCTACATGTTTTGAAACCGATGGTTTCTTCGTCAGGATTATAATATGAATATTATAATTTCGGGTTCCGTGTCAACTCAGAATCAACTCACCGCAACAACTCTTTAAAAAGTCGTTAAAAGCTATAAAAAATAATAATTTGAAAAAAGCCAATACTTTAATGTAACATAACCTACTTAACCAATTTTTCATATATTTTTTTCATAACTTTTAATGACTTTTCAAAGGAGGTGTTGAGTTGAATTCATTCTGAATTATCCGGTCACCATAGTTTCGTATTATAATCCTGATGAAGAAACCATCGGTTTCGAAACATGTTAATTTTTTATGAATAATATTTAGTTGTGAAAACATAGTTATTTATAAAATTAAACAAATAACTGTGCTTTCACCACTAAATATTATTCTTAAAAATCTACATGTTTCGAAACCGATGGTTTCTTAGTGTTTTTATTTTATTTATTTTTATTTTATTTCCTGACGAAGAAACCATCGATTTCGAAACATGTAGATTTTCCGTAAATTTAGTTTTTTGACTTGCGACACTATTCAATGGGATGTCCAATTTTTAACAAAATTAACATGTTTTTACCTAGAATCGGAAGAGATAGTTGTATCTACGTGTAGCTACGTGTTGGATAATCTTGTTGATATTATAATAAACTTAATAAAAGCGTTATTTAAGGATCCAATTAATGTGTGTCACTAAAACAGATAAACACTAATGCACCGCATGACACCCATAACAAAAAATAATACTTACTTACTACAATATTTATTTAAGTAGACAAACCAGTAAACCAAAAACGATCATGTGATCTATTTCCTGTACTTCGTTCTTCCCTATTTTATCTAATCCATTTATCATAATATTAGATTGTCTTATCAACATTATTGTAATATTATCTTTTTCGGTGATTTTTTCATTTCTTTTGATCTTGTTTTAGTTAGTTTTTATAACTCATCGTTTATCGTACATCTTAGAAAAACACACTTGAATCTGAAACACCTCTCAATTTTCTATTACCTGTAATTTCGTCACGGACTCTAAATGTTTACCGATTTAGGAAGTTGTCCAATGATAGAGAACCCTCCAGAATGGAACAGCGTGTCGGGATAACTTTGTTTTTAGTAGATTCTATAATAAATTTACAGCTTACGGTGGATCATTAAACTTATGGATTATTTTAGAAATCTATGTGTTTAGGAAATGTAACATTTCTTTAACTGCAGCAGAGTTACAGCCTTTGAGTGATGAATTGCGGGGTGTGAAATTGGCAGTAAAAAAAACTATCGTTAAAGCCAACGTGGTAACATCTTTAGTTTCTTAAAACTTTATATTTCGACGGTCCCGAAGAACAATGTCGGATTTTCGATTTCAGTTTTGCAGTAGAGCTGTTTAAAGTTTCTTTTCTGCATTTTTACTGTTTTCAGATCAACAAATAACATACCTAGTATTGATTTTTTTAAAGTAAAAACTTGACTTGAGGGGTAAACTAACGAATGCGTTACGGAAATTACAGCGTTACGAGAGGCGTAATATCTGGCATTACGAACGTTACGGAGGCGAACGATAATAGATTAAAATAATTTCGAGGTTCATTCCTCACAATCTAATCGTAACAACCGTGCTCAAATCCATAGTAATGACGTTTGGAATGGGTCATGGCATTTATGCTGTGTTGTTGTTTCTCACATTCTAAACGTTAAAATCTAACTAATAACTAGCAATTTTTCGATTGGAATTTTTTGGATTTCCTGCTGCAAATGTGAATAAACGTCGCTCTCTAACTAGAATCCGCATTAAAAAAGTTTTATTTTAAACTTTGTAAGAATTAAATAAACAATCCCATTCTAAGCGTATTTCCCATAATAAAATTAATAAAATTTTCGTTTAGAGTGTGCGAACTCAGTGCATTGAAACGACTGATTTGTCACGATGATTGGTAACAATCCAAACGAATCTTCAATATAGATTCTTATACACTGATGATTGGAATGGTTTTATTCGATGCCAGAAAGAAAATTAGATCTGATTTCTAAAGAAGTATTTACGTGGCTGTGCCACACTCGTATATTTTGAATTTCAGTTTATTTCTTTGAAAATTCAAAAAAATGCAGATTTTTAAATAATCAAAAGTAAATTAAAATATCATCAAAACAATTTTCAATTTTTAGCATATCCGAACGTCGATATATTTTAACTTATCTCCGATTTCAATCTAATGCTCTCTTCGTAGGCGTATTTGAAAATATTGTTAAGTTATGTTTGATTGTGGTGTTTTTTTCATATTAAATAGAAAAATAAAATATCAGTAAGTTGTAAGCTCTAAGAAAGTAGTTGTAACTTGTAACTCTCTAGTCGTAACTTTTTTGTTACCTATTTAGTTACTAATTATTGGAACTTTTTAAGTAGGAAATGCACCCTAAATTTATCTGGACAATTGGTTTATACTAACAAAATTACGTGACGAGATATTATGGATTCATTTATTTTCACTTACAAGGATTGGTATCTTAGCTACAATAAGTTTTATATCCATTTAATAATGAAATCGCGACTGGCTAAGGTGTTTAGACCGGAATCAGTTAAGCTGAACGATATTTAAAGACTACGTAGTGTAAATTACTGAAATCCAATTCAGACCATCAACACTGTAGTACCAGTCATAGTTACCGGAAGAAACCAACACGCAGCTCTTACACCTAATGGGTAAAGTTAGAATTCTTATGCTTTCGAAAATTCAAGTCCTAATGCTATAAAGCTAACCAAAATATTGAAAAAAATAATTCTTGTTTGCGATGCAGTAAAAGTTTGTAAAAATCAGAGAGAACCATTAATAAAACCTCTATAAATATTAGGTTTATCTAGGGAGACATTAGAAGTTGACATCAAATTTTAAAAAATGTTAAATTTTTTAATTGTCGTGAAGCTCTTAGAAGCGAAAAAAAGTCTATATTTTCCCATGGAAACGGATTATGAATACAAATACAAAATGTTTATTTGCCATAAAACATTATCCCCTATTACCATATTTTATAGGGTGTTGATTAAATCACGAATACCGTTAATTTATGGCACATTTTTTTTAATAGTTTTATATTTAGTACTTTTTTTGAAATTGAAAAAGTTATAAAGTTAAAAAGTTATCATTGAATTTCACATTACACTTTTTCCCGAAAGAAAATTAGTGGTAGAAAGTTACGAGTACATTTAGATATTAACGAAGTAAGTCACAATTTAGATTACAAATATTACCTACATAAGCCATATCTGGTTGTCTGACATTTTTTATCGTTTGCCTAAGCTAACCTACCTACAAGTTAACTCTGCTAGAATTTACTTGAAACATGCTGTGAAAATAGTGTATTGGACCATACATATCTGCTACTTTCATTGGTTATACAGGGTGTCCGGGGGTAAAATGCATTAACTTCAGGAGGTGATTCTACATGATAGTATAAGTAAAAAAGATAAATAACTTTTTTCGAAATTCCAACTATTAAGGGTACTTATTTGGTAAAAAGATAAAATTTGCACGGCGTGTGCGCACACACTTCTATTTTCCGCTATTACGATGCGGGCAATTACAACCTTCCAACTCGCCTTCGACGGCTGACTTTACGCCAAATTGATAGGTAAGTTTGTACCTTACGCTAAGGATTTTTAATAGGTACGTCTTGTTGTATGGGAAAAAAAGTGTTGGAATTTATGAAAAAGTTATTAATCTTTTTTACTCCTATCATCATGTAGATTCACCCCCCGAAGTTAAGGCATTTTACCTTCGGACACCCTGTATTTTAAACTTTTGAATACAGCTTTAATTTTGTGGTTATCCAGTTTAAGAAAATGAAACTATATTTCATTATTTGAATCAATTTATATTGTTTTTAATACGCCGACCGGTTTCGGAACAACCGTTCCTTCCTTCGGGCAAAATACACTAAGTTGACATTACAAAATACACTAAGTTGACATTACAAAATACAATAAGTTGACATTACAAAATAATGAATGCACATTTTATACTGGTAAGTTAGGGGTGGGGGCATGAATAGGGATTAGTGAAGAGTGATTTAATAAGATTTATTTAGATATTTACTTATCATTAGGTATGAAGAAAATTTCCTATTCATGTTTTTCGTATTTTACATAGTTAGGTATATAATGTATATGCGCTGATCAATTTTTAAGTGGTCAATCACACAATATTAACTAGTTCTTTTTAATTTGTTTATTTTACTCGAGGGAAATCGATTTAATGTTTGATGCTTTATTTATGAATCCAATAACACCTGCAATTAGCTGTAATAATTCCGATGTATTTTTTTTAATATAGCAGCTATTACTTTTGAGATTTATGATTCGGCTTTAATTTCAATTACACCTTTTAAAACGCAGTTAAATGAATTCAATTTAATCGTAATAAATAAAATGGATCTTGGTTTGCATCGTACTACGGCCAATTAAAATTTAATATTGCAGTATTTCCTGCAGAACAGGTCGCCATTGCACAAATTCAGTATTTTATGACTAAATAAATCATAAATGTTCATAATTGTGGGTCTTGTTGTAGAAAGCAAATTATGTGTTCATTATCCGCATCGTCAAAATCTATAGGTACTGGTTTTTTTGTGAATACAAAGGAGTTCCAACTGCTCCCAACTATCTGGAGCCAGTAAGACTGTGGCATCCCCAATTGAGGTATACGTTGTGAGGCTGAAGGTAATGTGGAAGATGAGGATAAGATTAGGAGAACGACGGGGAAGTAACTGGCTATTCAGATCTAATCTTCAAACAACGTTTCAATTTTGAATCGTGGTCTATCACAATGGCAATACTAATTAAAGCTTTTTGCCACAAAATGGCACTATTTCCAAAACCGCGGAATGCTTTGCGGCCAAAATAAGGCAAATATTCTCTAGATTCTTTAAAACGTTTTAAAGTTAAAAATTTTATAATATTTACAATTTCCTTTAGCAATTTAGAAAAAAAAAAAATAATTGCTTTGTCAGTGGTTAACAAATTGTGAAATAACACAACTTTATCAACGAACATTTACTTACAAACGTCGGCATTTGAACCCGTGACCTCAGGACTGTCGTAGGCAAATGCAGTCCTTATTTTTTTTCAATAACTACCTAGACAAGTTATTAATCGTCAATAATTTAACGATATTTGAAACTCTTTTACCAAATCTGTCTTCTATACGCCAAATATTAGAAATTCCTCATAAGAAAATCTAACAGATGCATAAAATGCTTACGAATGAACTGAATAATATAGCATTTATATCATCATTTAGGATCTAATTTTTGTAATCGACTATAATTGTTTGGAAAAATGAGTAAAAGGACTAAGCAGTGGAATAACACGTCCATGAATCTTTTTTTTCCAAATGTATTTTTTTTAAACTTGCGATAGTATCATGGTTCGCTTTTGTTTCTCAGCTTTTTCAACTAGTTGACTGCGATAACTCAAATATCGAGCTTTGTAGAACATGAATAATTAGCAATAGGAACTAGTAGAAGAATGTAAAGAGATTAAGAAAAACTGAACATCGCCCCTTTGGAGAACAAATAAGCCATGTCCAACAAATCGCAAAAATGAATTTTTGATGGAAATCCTTTTTCCTCAATTATTCAAGGCACGCTTCTCACAAGTCCATGTTTTAATACCAATTATACAATACCTAATCAAAGAAAACAACAGCACTATTTTCACACCCGATATGGCTGCTTAAAATTTCAAATTGCACTACTGAAGAATTCATCACCAGTGACTTAGCTTATTTGAGCTTCAAAGGGTCGATATATGGAATTCAGTGACTAAGAATGGCTTAAGCTATTTCAAGCAGGGTTTCTATTCTGAATGTTGCAATTGAATGCTCAATAGCCAGACGAGGGAGTATATTTATGCAATGCTAGGGCTATATTAGGGCAATCTATATTATTATTAAAACTAGATTATTTAGTATTTTCCATAGATTACAATCCACCTTATCTCTTACATTGTTTCCCGAGTCGCGTCGGTCAAATAACTTTGATGAAAAAAAAACACATTAGCAAGATAGATAACAGGTAGATACTTAGATTTCATGGGATATTTTGGTTCTAATTTCTAGTTATTGTGACGAAAGTTAAAATTTGTGATACGATAAGATAAGAGCCGGCGGATTAGTTCCCCTCACGTTATCCCTAACCGTCGGTTGAACGAGGGAATGTTTGTTGCCCAAACCTCGAATCAAGATTAACCAAATAGTCAAGTTTGGAAATCTATTGTGGCAGTTGAATGAGTAAGAAAAATATCAACTTTTTTACGAAAAGGGTAGGTAATTCAGTTTGTTTATTTAAAAAATAATATATTTTAATGATTTGTCTTAGCACGATTTCATTAGATTTAGGGAGCTGTCAAATTTCATACGATTTTGACGCCGTTTGATACAATTTAAAGTTTTTGTCGTTTAAATAATGCTGTCAACTTTTTGTTGTATTTATAGGGGTAGAAGTTTGTTTCCAAAAGATAAATATTTGAAGTCGAAATAATTAATTATATAAAACGTTTTAAGTGGATAACAATTCGTCCTTTATAGTCTGTAATTGCTATGTTTAGTATTTTTTTCTTAAACTTAAATCCCCAATAGAAAGAAAAATTATAATATTATACTACACGGAGAAAATTTTTATTCTAAAATACGATCATTTTATTCGTAAAAATGGTTAAAAACGGGACTGAAGTTCTTACGAACAAATTAACAGGGTTTCAATGTTTATTGGCGGGAAAATGTAAGAATAATCTGTTGGTAGACGTACGAAATTACGTATACCAAAAACTTATTCTTACATGTTCCCGCCAATAAACATTGAAACCCTGTTATTTGTTCGTAAGAACGTCAGTCCCGTTTTTAACCGTTTTTACGAATAAAATGATCGTATTTAAGAATAACATTTTTCTCCGTGTATGTAAGCACAGTTGGCACATATTGATAAACATTTTACCTACAGTAAAATTTTACTTGGGAATGCATCTGTCGATATTTTATTTAATGCTTGACCTGTATGAAAATAGAAGTACAAATATATGAAGTAGGTATTTATACGAAAGTGCAATTTGTCAAATTGATTAGGGAGTTTTATTCGTGATTTTTTTCCACGATAGTAATTTTCATTAAGTATGTAGATAGTCCTACGTATGCGTGTTAGGGTTTCCATTAATATTATTGGAATTTAATGAGTTAGTTAAATATTTATTTTACAGAGGAGCGTAGGTACTTACCCATAGGGCAAACTAACTAAGGTATTATAGAGAAAAAAAAACTCATTTGATTGATTTCTTTGTTATAGTTGTGTCAGCAAATACGGATTTTTGCCATCAATATCTAGGTACCTACCTATATATTCCAATTTTTTAAAAGTAGATATCTATATTAAGTGCATATTCAAATAACAAGCTTGTATTGAATTTCCGGTATATTACATATTATGATTTCAATAAAAATTTAATATGAACATTCGATCTAACTCAAAATAATTTAATTTCGTTCCTGACAAACTAGGTATCTAATCAAGTTAAATAAAGCTTTCTAAATAAAATTAGAGTAGGTACCTATCATAATAAGTATAATAAAATATACCTTTATTTCTAAAAACTATATACACCTTTAAAAGTAAGTAAATAATTCCTTAATAATTAATTCGTAGAACTTCAATATTAAAAAAAAAATTACCCTAAATTAAATTTAATAATGTTATTAGTTATTATTAAGTTGTGAACTATTTTAGTTTTTTATTATTGTGACAGCTGTTACACGGCCATTCTCAAACTGTGGTTTAGACCACTTTGAGACGACTCATTTATATGATTCTAAATTTCAATTTTGAAGATGCCTAAAATAATTTATTACCATACATAACACAAATAACAAAATAATGCACGCTCATTGAAGGCAACTGAATAACAAATAAGTAATATCTTCACTCAAATTACCTCAAAAATCCCAACAAGGTCAAACATTCCAAGCATAAACAAGGCAAGACCGCTTTAAAAGCAAAAATTTTCCGCGCGACCGGCTAAAAAAAGAAAATTCCTTATTTCTAAAGCAGTCCCGTCTCCGAGCAGCTGTAGGTTGTCCGTCTCCCGCGGGACGCTGCCCAACCCATCCCACAGGACCTGCTCGCGACACTACAACACCTTGTCCCAGTCGTGACACTTTTTTGCCACAAGAGATTTGTTCGTTCGCCTCGTAAACCTTTTCAGTTGTAACGTCAAAACCTCCGGTCTGGGGGCGCGGCCTATCCCAAAGAGGCGCGGCCTCAAGGAGAGGGGGCAACTCCGGACCAATCACAACGCACGCAAGCGGAGTTTTCACAGTTATAGAAGCCTTTTTAAAAGCTCTCTCGCGCTGCTATTGGCTGGGAGGAGCACGCCCCGCCCTCTACGGGGAGGGGTTAGGACGCGGGCGGGGTGAAGGGGCGATGCGAATCGCTCGCCAGTCTTGGGCGAGAAGCGATCGCGAGCGGCTGACAACTAGCTCGGTGCATGTGACTCCGCTCTCGGCTTTAATCTTACGATATTGTGACACATGACCTCGCATTAACCTCCAAGCAACAAGTTTTAAGTTCATCAATCCGCGTCCATATACAAGTGTAACCGTGCCTAGAACATTAATAAATAAATTTATTTTGTTAATACATGTTTTAAAACTCGGTTAGATAAACAATAATTCGAATGGAGGTGTTTTTGGGCGCGCGGTGACGGCTGTTGAAGCCTCCCGAAGTTTATTCGGTTTTAAATCCGGCTCCCAAATGGAAATAGTTTCGGGCCAGTTGACGCTAAGCGTGCGCTTAAAGTGACAGCGGAACAATGTCGGACAATGGACAGCAAGTGAAGAGTAGTTAGCGCGGGCGCTGAACTGTTGGGAACCGCTGTTTTGTTTATTAGTTAATTAATTAGTGAATTGGTTTTATTAGAAGATGGCAGCTTACGCCCAATTTGGCTATACGTACCCCCCCGCATCGCAGGTTAGTAATTGTATTTAAACTGTACCACACTTATTAAAAAGGAAATATTAAGGAAAATCATTGAGTCAAAAACACTACTTGCAACACAAACGCCAACTGTGCCGAATTTGACTGAGTTTTCCTTGTTAACGAAACTTACGATTGTGCTCAGAAAATTAGATGTTATTTGTTATAAATAAGTAACTTGTAAAATAATTTTCCACATTGTTGGATTATTTATTGATTTTAATATTTGTAAGAACACACCGTGATAATAACTATTTGAAGTAGATACAAATCACATAAAACTACCCATGACCTATGTAGTAAAATTTTAAGAAAAATATTCCAAGTAGAAACCTATCTACCTCCTCTGGATTCTTCAATAATAAGAATAATAAATATATATTAGTATTACATTAAGGTTAAAATAAGAACTAATATAATTAAAATCAAATAAAATATTCTTTGTTAGCATTTTGTTATTTACCAACTGAAATCCTATTATTCTGTTTTTAACTATACCGTCGTTAAAAACGCAAGACAGCTTCATATTATATACTCGTAGTTGTGATGTTTAAATTATTAAATATATAATTTATTTTAATAACTTTGCATTCACCAATCACACTGAAAACTAGATTTATATTTTATGTGAAGATTGAAATGCCTTCATTCCAAGTTAGAATATAATATTGCACATTAAAATATTATTGATTTTATTTTCCTGAACCAAAGTGGGTAGGTACCTACCTAATAGGTATATTTCAAATCTTTGAAATTGTGGATTTATTTAATAACAATTAGAAATAATTATTATTATACTTCTTTGTTTTCTTGAAAACAGCTGATCTCTTTTCCCTTTGTTTATATTCCGCTCTTGGTATTATCTATCTTACAGCGGGTTATTGGTAGGGATTTAATAATACATTTTTAGTTAGACTGAATAACCATAATTTTTGCTTTTGTAATGGATAATAAGACTAAAGTATTAAAAAAAAATGTATAGGTAATTATAAATTTAGTAAGTAAAAACTACCTACGACGTATTTACCTACCTATGATATTATAATTCACCAAAAAATATTATATAAGAGATGAATAAAAAAAAACGTATAAAACCTATTTGAATGTTTATTATACCTATCTTAAAATTTGTACAGCGCCCTTAAGCTGATTTTTCACAAAAACGGCGCTATACAATTCATCCAATTATTATTATTATTATCTTACATATCCATCATAGTATCTACATAAATAGGTACATGATATGAATTATACTTTGAAGTGCAAAATGAATTAGTTTAGTTAGGTAATTAGGTAAAATAATAAAAGTTGAAAACTATGTTTAAATTCTTATACCTATATCTGCCTAATAAAGTGTGATACCTAATACCAGTTCTAATGGTAGGCTTTTGTTACATATAGGTAGGTATACAAATCATATCTATTTAATATAAACTTAGTATAAATCTTTCCCAAGCAATCATAAGTCACTAGCTGATATAAGTTTTAGATGTAAGTCACTAGTTATAATAATTATAAAGCTTAGTTATAAGCCAGTTATATTAATTATTTTATATATTTATTTGTACAACGCCTTTTAGGTGATTTTTCATTAAAACGGCGCTATATAAATCAGCCAAATATTATCTACTATTATTATGAACTTAGGTAAGAATCTTTATTTTTGTAGATATAAGTGAGTACCTACCTAAGAGGTAAATTGTTTATTATTATCTTCACACGATGTTAACCGCTTAGGTATCTTCAATTATCTACAAAATATCTGCGTAAATCTAATAAAATGAAAAATCGCCTAATTGAAATTCATTTTGTGTAATTTAAAAGTTTGATAGAAAAATCAAAGAAATTTACAAACAGGAACCATTATCATTTTATTATCTAATTATGAAGTGATTAAAATTCCAAAACCACCCTCCATATGAAGTACCTACTTATCTACCTAATTATTGCAACAATTCTTACAATAAGTATCTATAATTTTCACATTCCGACATGTCTTTAAATTAATATCTTCAAGATGCACTTCTGAATTTAAATTTCGACCAAAAAATGATAGGTCTGTTATATATTATTTTTCAGAGAAGATAATATCTACGAATACCCAGCGCCGGTTCTACGAAATCTGGCGCCCTGTGCAGGAAGTACCGATAGCGCCCCCCCCCCCCCCCCCCCTCCAATTTTTTTTTAAAATTCAGATAAAAAATTTATATACATATAAAAAAAAAAAAAAAATTATGCAATACGTTTAAAATAAATTAATATCCCGCCAACAAGAATCAAGAGTAACTTTTCCAAGTGACCTGGCGGTAGCTATCTATGACACTGGACGAAATAAGAACATCATAGCAAAATATAACATAAAATAGGAGGCAGTTTAGTTCAGAAATAATAATATTCTGATCAGTTTGTTTAATATGGTGCCAAATCGCGCGCGAATGGCAACATAAATAAACCAGTAACGCGGCGAAAGCGACGAACTATCATCAAAGAGCAACTTGTAATCAACGAAGGGAGATCCGTACGAGAAGCGATCAATGAACCAATCACAATGTTTGTTGAATTTCGAACGATACAATGGTCATAAGAGCAACGAGGAAAAATAGGTCTTACGTTCGTATGAAATATATTGTATTTGGAAAAAAATTCCTTGACGTAAGTCAAATCCGTATTTCGTTAAATTTTAACCATCGATGCGCGCGCATTAGGTTCACGCATATGGAAAGTGAGTGTTGCTAGCGCGAACTAATAATTCCGTATTACGAGTAATTTTTAAACGATTCGGGGAATATTTTAATTGAATTTTAAAACAATATTTATTTTATCACGGCGCCCCTTCGTAGTGGGCGCCAGGTTTTTTGCACGTTTTTGAACGTATGGCAGATCCGGCGCTGCGAATACCTTCCGTCGGGAAACGATTTGTCTTAAATACTGCAATTGAATTGATGTAGGCTTTATGTAAGAATTTATAACAGAATTCAAGTGAGCAATAGGTAGCTACGTGTTATTTATATATTGATCTTATTCCATTAAGGTAGGTGGACTTTTCACAGCTGTTCAAAATAGTCCACGCTGTTTGCTTGCAAAGTTCCCAATTTCCTTTTTAAGCTACCGCGTGCCGCCGAGCAATTGAGAACCCAACTCCACACTTCGATAAATAATAATAATAATTCTACATGCGAATTAAATTTATTTTCCGCCATTCTCACAATAACTGTAACATTATACACACGAATGTGAACAGCTGCCAATGACCTGGGGATATATGTCAAAATAAAGAATACTTGTATAAAAATGTGTCAGATTTTGACTCGGAGAATGGAAACGTTGACGTTTCTAACGACAGATGCAATTATTGTTATTATATTATTCATATTCGAGGGTCGCTTGGATATGTGTCACTTTTTTCTTGCGGCCCTCGAGTGGCCAGTTTAATGGATATGCGCTGCCATCTAGCGCCCGCAGCGGGGATTAAACCGATTTAAGCAATGCGTTCCAGCCGTAAGTAGCCGGGAAGTGTCCTGCAGGTAGTCCCGTCATTATAATACTTAATAATACGTAATAATGATAATAGTCTCTAACAACGATCCCAAACAATTCCCCCTCAGGCCCAATGAGCCGATAACAGTTGTTTATAAATATTTACACATTTATTTTGGACCCTTAGGTGCGGTGCTATTTAACGTTCTTAATATCATCGAAATTAAATGCCGACCGGTAGCGCATATCGTATCTATTCTCCGGCGTAGCGCGCTCAGAGAAATAACTTGATTATAAAATTATATCTAAACGATATTATACTCTGAATTAGTAAAATGAGCGCGCTCCGATGAAAGATAAATGCGCTCACTAAAGATTTAAGATAAAACCCGTATATTACAGACAAAATTTACTTGAATATTTTGAGGTAATTTATTAAACGCGATGAAAGAAATATGTAAGAAGGTAAAGCAGTAGCTATACACATAGATAAATTGTTATAATTTCAAATTTAACTAGATGTTTCTAAAATAATTTAAATAGTAAATTTATGTATAGGTACCTACCTAGATGTAATAAATAAATATAACTTAACATGTTGATAGGTAGTTAAAGTTACCGGTAATGTTTATATAAAACTTTATAGGCATTATAGTTATTGCTAGTATTAAAATTAATTCTAGTTTTTAAGATAAACGTAACTTACCACACATAAAAAATAACAGCTCACTCTTCTATGTGCCCCTCGGTAATATATCGTTTAATGAATGTAAAACAGTGATAGGATTCATGAATAAAACAGCACTATCTTATTCATTTTTATATCTCTGGATTTGAACGCGACCATAACATAATTCTTCTATCTACCAGAGAACATACACTGGCCAACAGTTTGAATACATTAAATAAAATATAAATAATTATGTTTTCATCTCCTAAGGTAGAAAAATTACATGTGAAAGTGTACAAGACTATTTTTGTCAAGAAATCACATTCACTTATTATTTATTATTAATACAGATGTTTGGTGATGGTGATGTCATGGGATGTTGGGCTGAGGTTAATTTTATTCCTATGCATTTAGTATCAAGATTAAAATATTCAGATTGTCATAATTACGTGGTTCAATAATGACTTCCTATATTTTTTGTGCGCTGAGATCAAAATTAAAGTCTCCGGCCTTAGAAATAATTTGGGTGAATATTTTATTTAATGACGCATTATTAATTTTAAATTCCACATTTTAATCGCATTCTATGGATTTTCGTGGGGGGTCTAAAACTGAGAAGTCATTAATCTTATACAAGTCGAAGAACATAACTTTTAAGTTATTAAATTATTCAATGCACATTTACGAGTGCCATGAGACATATGATGAATGCTAATTATTAATATGTATTCATAATATTATGTCGTCGGCGTTGCCTTGCCGTTGACCCATTGCAGTGTGGTTGCTAATCTTGTATTATGCTAGTCTGTTCGTTTGTGATTGGCTGTAGAAAACAGCTGTGTGATAAACTTGTGTCAATATCTACACATCAGATACGGAATCCGCGATTACTCGAGAACGGACCCATAACCAATAAATTATGTAAAAGATTTTCCCTTTTTACCATGTTTTACCTAATTTCAGCTAGCGTAGGTTAAACAGGTCACTGAAAATTTCATCATAATAAGTGATCAAAAAGCTAATTATTAGGGACTTTAATTCGAGGACTGGTGACCGTAACAATGCCCAAAAAATAAATGTTAAGTAAATTATCACAACTATTTTATTCAAATTTTTTTGTCGTATCAGAAGCCAATGCTTCGGTAAGATGCCTCCAGGCATCCCTTTCTTACGCTACTTCGGTGGCCTCGATCCAGCTTAGACAAAGTTTATTTTCACAATCAGTTAAAACTATCTGTGTTCATCTACCCTTTGATTATTTTTCCTTACGACGGTTGTTAAATTTTTACGATAATAAATATCAAATTTAAGCGTCCATTTTACATCTATGGAAAAGAAATAAAGTGAATAGATTCGAAATTTCAATTCAAATACCTAAATTAACAGATACGCTACGGTCGCTTTAATTTGTTAGTAATAAATTATTACCAATTTACACACTGTTTATAATCTTTTAACATGACTTGTTGTAAATAAAACCAATTTATGCATATTTAACTTTTGCATAATATCTACCTATTGGTACCTATCACAGGAAAACATTTTTATTGTGGTAGGTATATGTGTGATATACGTCATAAAAATGATTGAGATTTCATACACATAATGTTTACATAATACAAATAATCTACAAAGTATGTTTACCACGAAATACAATAGGTATAATTTGATCTAGATTTCTAGATTCTAGAGTTTTTTAAACTTGTAACTCGTTCAATTGACGACAGAACGAAAGAAAAATGCGGATAAACCCTCTTTTAATTAAACCACTTTAAAAACTTTGACTTTTTTCTCCGCCAGAAATGTAATTAAAGGGGGTTGCGATTCTCAGGTAGGGGGTAGGGGGGCGTTCTGGGGAAGGGGTCCGTCCAAAGTAGGGTCGTGTAACAAAAATGAAGCTGTTATATCATCATCATCATGCTGCACAGCAAACAGAAGGGCGCTAGACGGAGTGGAAGATGAGTCAACATTTGTCCACCACTCCAGCCATTGCCCGGGATGAGTAATTTGTATTGAAAAGACAAATCAGACTGAGGAAAGGATACGGGAAAAAGGAAAAGGTCATAGGAAAATGACTACTCCGAGTAGAAATGTAGGAAGATTTTATACTTACATTGTGATTATTTAATTCTGAAATATTAATATTATTTCTTCAAACTTCGCAAAATCACTTTGTGGCGTCATTTTGAATTAAATTAAAACAAATAACTTTGTTTAAACCACTAATATAATCACAATTAATAATTTTTACATTTAATTTTAAATAATTGTTTTTAACGATGTTTTTTAATTAATTAATCACCTCTCTATAATATCGACCATTGTCCATAGTTCTTTTTAATCTGTTCTTTTTAGTCTATACTTGTTTGTTTATTTTGTTATTAATGTCATTACTACCCTGACGAAGAAACCATCGGTTTTGAAACATGTAGGTAATTGTGATTATATTAGTGGTTTAAACAAAGATATTTGTTTTAATTTAATTATTAATATTATCTCTTAGTTCTGCACGGAGAAAATTTTTATTCTAAAATACGATCATTTTATTCGTAAAAACGGTTAAAAAGACTGAAGTTGGGACTGAAGTTCTTACGAACAAATTAACAGGGATTCAATATTTATTGGCGGAAACATTGAAACACTGTTAATTTGTTAGTAAGAACTTCAGTCCCGTTTTTAACCGGTTTTACGAATAAAATGATCGTATTTTGGAATAACATTTTTCTCCTTGTGACTTGCGCTGCTATTATTTGATTTTTCGCAACGCTTCATACTCGATTAAATGCATTTTTTTATTGCCCCATTTAACAAATAACGAGTGTTTGATTACAGTAGTTATTGCTCTCAGATTAATGAAGAATTAACGATAGTTTAATCTAAGTTGTTTGTTGTTGGTAAAGCATTTAACAAGAACACAATACGCCAATACGATAAGTTGTCCGGTTTATATATTTTATCATGGGAACGGACGTCGGACGCGAGGTAGCGCATGGGCCGTATATTGGACGCAGTGTTCGCTGCAGTTTGTGTGGCTCTATGTGCCTGTACAGGAATGAGGAGTACACGGTCCGCGTTCATGTTAGAACAAAATATCGGGTATATGAAAGCTTGCACGACAGCATTTTGCACGTCGCAGAGGTGTGTAAATAATTTATATTACGTCTCTCGCGTACAGCACAAAGGACCCTGTGAATAAATAAATATAAATGGGCGGTAGATTTACCTTACGGCGATGTGGACCTAGAGCCACTTGGAGAAATCAAAGCACCGACTGTGGGCCATCTCGAGAGTGCTTGGTTTCCCCAGTTTTAGTAAATATAAGCCGCAGAAAGCCAGCTTTTAAATATTGACAGAGCTTTTGTCGGCGAAACTAAGCCCGCGTACTTAACCCGCTGTTAACATCTATCCGAATGCCATCTACAGTAGGTACCTACCTGCCGGGGGAGTGGAACACGATATTCCATATTCGTAGTCCCCTCTTAAGACAATGGCACGATTTGATCGTTGACTGATATTTGTTTGCGCCGTGTAAACAAGAATATTAAATAATATATTGAACGAATAAACATACTCAGAGTCATCGGTACTCTTTCATGTCCGTTGTAATATTATATGACGGGGTCGAGTGGCGGATTAAGGAGCTGACCGAACAGGGGTCCCGCGAGTAGAAAACTCCTCACAAATGTTCTCTGAACTTCTCGACCATTATGAAAAGTCGTGCCTTTTATCAATGTGCCATATTCACATTGTCGTAAGGCACAAAGCCTGTATATGTTTTTCTGACGTAGTCGCCTGTTTACTCAGCAATACTATTTGTAAAACGGAATGTTTTCATAGCATTAGCAATTTTCTACAGAAATGTTAAAAGAAAATATGTAGGGAAACGTTTAATAAATCTATATATGGTCAGAGTGGTAAAAACCTATTCGCAGATACACTCGAGCCAACCTATGTTTCAATAAAAATAGTTTAGCATTCTAGTTCGTGGCTATCTGCAATCTTCTATCTATGTTTGTATGTTAGAAAGTTAACATTTCTTCCCGCAATCGGATGCCTTCGCAACCAAATTTTGCATTGTGGTTTGGAAGGCTCGAATAATTTAATAAATAGGTAGATAAGTACTGCAATTCACACGAAGGAACTTATATCACCTACATACCTTCATACAATGTTTATTTATTTATTATTTTAACACATTTATTTTCAATTTGGACGGCGATAATGGGTACCGCCGCCCCGGGAACAATTTATTGTATAACCAACACCTCTGCCATAGGTCACCACAAGTGGTTCGCTACGTTTGGTGACTTAGCGGGGGTGCCCGGGTTCATGGGGTGAGGTTGGTCTACGTCTTTTGATCTAAATTTCTACCCGCAATGAACCCCAGATTCCTACCCACCCCTCATACCTTTTTCCTTCCAAGAACTTATTCTCCTTTCTTTCCTTAAAAAAACCCTCCACACAGCATCCCTAAAGATGAAACAGGCCCTATTGCCGTTGGAATGCGCACAGATATCAACGCTTTAAATATAAAAAATGTTCACAGCATGCGTAATCAAGTTTTAGTTGTTACTATTATTAAGCAAAATGAAATAATAAAACATAAGATATAAAACGTAATAAGTGTACATTACCTGCAGAGAAAGATAAGAAAGAAGGAACCATGTAACTGTATTAAGTACCAATGTATTAAGTACCAATGTATTAAGTACCAATGTATTAAATCAACGCACTAAATAAAAAAATGTTCACAGCATGCGTAATCAAGTTTTAGTTGTTACTATTATTAAGCAAAATTAAATAATAAAACATAAGACATAAAACGTAATAAGTGTACATTACCTGCAGAGAAAGATAAGAAAGAAGGAACCATGAAACTGTATTAAGTACCAATGTATTAAGTACCAATGTATTAAGTACCTGCTTCATCTAAGAAGCTTGGTCCAAGAGCTTTAGTGGAAATCTAATAATATTATTGGTTAAAAATATACTTGTCTCTGAAGTATCCAATCGATACCACTTTAATTCAATAAGTCGTTTCATCCACGTAGTGACTTAGATACTAACTCGTGGTTTGAATCCATTTATGTCGGAGTTATCCACGACTGAGGTTTAACTCATAATCCTCCCTAACCGAATAAACTGCCTGTTCATTGGGTTTTAGGGTGTTCAGAAATAATACTAACCGTCTTTTTTTTGTGTTTGGCTTACAACACGGCTCGTATCAGAAATGGATAAACTAACATAGCAACGTCATCAGGGATCGAAAGGTTCAATTTACTAAAGCGAAGTTCAGGTACAAAGTTCGGAGATAACTCATCGAATTAACGTTAATTTTTTTTAATCATTAATCTTGCTTGATGGCTTACATCCTTGTGTATTAAATTAGGTATTACTTATTTGCACAAATAATGACGTCATCAATTTGAGTTTGTAAGACAACTTTTTTTAACAGTTTTAGCATGACAAATTGCAAAATATTTTTTTTCGTCGTCTGTATCATTACGCGATTCTTGATCATATCTGAATAGCTAGTTACTTCCCCACTTTCCTATACCCTTTCTACTTCCATTTTTCCTCACATCACACAATTGGGGATAATTTTCAAGGCTGTAATGGGTACCGCCGCCCCGGCAACCATTTAAAGAGTAACCAACACCTCTGCCATAGGTCACCCCAAGTGGTTCGCTACGTTTGGTGTCTTAGCAGGAGTGCCCGGGTTCGTGGAGTGAGGTTTGTCTAGGACTAGGCGGCGGATGATCTGGAACGCTCAACCCCAGATTCCTCATACTTTTTTCCTTCTCTTAACTTTCTCTCTTACCTAGCATTCCCAAAATTAAAGTAGGCAAAAAAAATCGATAATACTTGTGATTTTTTTTTAAAGATACATAGATGGTTAAAAATACAGTAGATACGTGAAATAGTCGGTTTGCAGTCTAAAGTCTATATTATTCACTTTTTAACTCAATGCTTATATTTAGTCAAAGTACAAATATAATTAAACAGATAATTAATGTATACGTAAATTGAATAAATATAGTGTTCAGAGGTGGCTAAGATAGGTAGGTGGTCATTGGAAGCGGGAACCTACCCGACCGGTCACGTGGGGAAGGCTGTATAAGGCTTCTCGTGTTAGTTATAGATTTTTGCAACTCCGGAAAACACCCCTGCGTTGATACGTGTAAGGCCACGCAAAGTTACGCGATACCCATGAAGAATTAGATGAGTCAGATTTAGTGACACACGAGGATAGAAGGAAAACGTATATTTAATTAGAAATGTACATTCTTACTTATTTGTAAATTTATAGCATACTAAATTGATTCAGAGTTGTCATTGCAAACGGATAGCTTTCTGAAAGTTATCAATTAATATTTCTGCAATTCTGTAGATCTACGACATTCTTTTAAATGATGTGAATATGCTTAAGAGCCTTTGACCAGCGGCCGAGAATAAAAGTTTAAAAATGCTTGCAACTGTACATGGAGGTTCAGATGAGAAAGATCGATTATTCCCCGTGCATATTTTTTTTATTATTTAAAATTTAATATCGATTTTTTTCATTTAAAACTTGCTTTAATATATACCTACATTCAAGTAAGCAATACAAATGCTCAAAACGCACGAGGATAAATTATTAAATATCGTGTACTTTTTGTAAGTGACTAATAAATATTTATGATTTTTCAATAAAATAAAAAAATCTGAAATATTTTAGTTTGTAAGACTTTAAATAAATAAAAAAAACTTATGTGTTTTCGTCACAAAACACGTTGTCGGATTTATTTTTAAAGATTTTAATTTAACTGAAATTAAAATTCTGAAAACTAGCTTTACTAGATTATGTATTGATTTATTTTACTGTATGATTAAATTTTTCGAAATTTGTGTTGTTTAATACAAAATTTTTGTTTGAAAATGCAAGAAATCTCCCAACGACCAACGGTATAATAACCTTACTAGGTATATTAAAAATAAATAAAGTTTTTCAAATTTTAAAAATGCGTTTAATGGATAAAATGACAATCTTTCAAAATCAGTTTATGTTTTTTTGTAAAACAGAGTCAATACGTCTACAATTTGTTTTAAAAAGGACTAATTTTCGGTATTCTCACAGAAAGATTTTCATTGACTTGATAATCTAGAATTCATTATTTTGATAAGTTTTTTAATTGCACTACATAATACTTGAAGTCGTTATTTATTTCGGTGCTGAAATTCTGAGACTAACTACCAAAATTTATTTCTCTTTGTCCAGAATACTAATGGAGGAAAATAATTATACCAAGTCAGAGGACTCAATTTATCAATAAACAAATAGGTATAAATGTCGTTACTGAGGCAGATCAGCTATGAAAATAAACACTGCATTATTTTTCTATTTATCTTTCTTTAAATATAAAAAATATCGAGTCACAATGTTCGTCCAAGATAATCTCCAAAACCACTTAACCGATTTTGGTTAAATTTGGCTTACTTTGCGTAATTTGGTCGAACTTAAAAGATAGGATAGTTTTTATCTCAATTATTGACCTCAATATTTATTATTGCGAATTAAATGTTTGTTATGGGACAATGATAAGAAATTATTTGTAGGTTCAATAAGTTTCTGACAGATGGCGGTGTGAGTTAATTTATTGATACAACACTTGGTTACCTAGGTTAGGTTACCATCCAGTAAATGGTGTTGTGTTTCGTTAGCCACAGCAACGCGTGGGCGGGTCAGCTAGTATATTCATATATAAAAGTCTCTGAAAAGGGCGTTAATCTATATATTATGAACCGATGACGGTAAAGAAGTTATTATTCCTACAAATCACCATTTTTATCTTCCAGTGTAAAACAGCCACAAGTTTTTCCAATCGCATTTCTAAAGGAACTTTCGCACTATTTCGACCACCACAACATGAGCATGCATGGTCTAGCATGGTGCTCAAAAATTCTCAGCTTATGTAAAACACAAAAAAAAAAAAAAACTTCATCAAGCTATCGTCAATTTTTGAAGCATCCTTCATTATTCTACCATTCTGACATGCAAAAACGATTCCAACCCCTTATGAAACCGTCATCAGACTTTTTCATCTTCTTATGAAGACATCTACGAGTTATTTCCACCCACACATTAACACATTCTCAAATATTTTTTCAGCTACTTATGAATAATTTCAGCCTATTTCCACATACTTATGAAAACAATTGCAAAGCTTATTGCACATCATTATGAACTTATCCAAAGCATTTTCAAAGGTCTCCACACACTAAGAAGACAACATTTTTTCTATACGCTGAAGACATGTTCATGCCGTTTTCACCTACTTATAGGGGGAAAGCCTAAAATTATTTCCACTTACTAATGAAAACAATAAAATCTGTTTCTATCTAGGTACCTACCATTTTTTGTGAAAAACTGCCGAATTGTTTTGGTAATTTTATTAGTTGAGGAAAATATTGGTAATTCTAAGTTGTCTCAAGGCGTTATCCAGGCAATCCAAAGAGTCTGGGTTGTGTTGCCACCAGTTGCTAACGCTGTTTAATTTCTGTGTCTCTAGTTCTGTTTCATGTTTCGCTTAGATTTATTAATATTAATTTTTTCCCATCTATGGAAACAATTTTTATTATATAAATATTTCCTTTTTTAATTTCTGACTGTTATTGGTTTGAACTATCACGGCCATCTTGAGACTGGTGATAGAATTCAGACACTGATTATGATGACATCCACTTTATCGACATGATGTTTGTCCAACAGTTGCTGGTGCAGGGCGGGCAACCGACGACGGGCGCATCGGCCACCTCCCCGGGTGCGTCGTCCGCGCACGCGCCCTCGCTGAGCCCCGCGGGCTCCGCGCCCGGCGGGTTGGCGGCCGGCGGCGCGCCCTCCCCCGGCGGGCTGGCGGGCCCCGGCCCCGGCTGCTGCGAGGGCGGCCGCCCCATCATGACGGACCCCGTGTCCGGCCAGACGGTTTGCTCGTGCCAGTACGACCAGGCGCGGCTCGCGCTCTCCGCTGGCTACCCGCGCCTCTCGGGCGGCGTGGGCGTCTATGGAGCGCCCTACCCCAGCACGGACCAGAACCCGTATCCGAGCATCGGCGTCGACAGCTCGGCGTTCTATTCTCCGCTGGTGAGTACCTTACTAACTAATAACTAACTATTGGGTAAAAAGCTAATCAGCTTTAGCGGGAAAACTACAATATGGAAACTTCATTAGTTATATTTGAATATGCTAGGTGGAAGCACTTCCGTTTGTATCTCGTACGTTGAGCGAGTGTGTACGACAGACGTTAGCGTATTAGTACACATGAATAATACTAAACCATCGATAGCATCGTTTTCTCTCTGTCTCATGAAGTGAGATCTCGATGGCAGGAACATAAATATAACACCGCCAATGCCAAGACGACAAATTTACCCAAACGATCTGATATATAGTCAACGTGGATTTTATTTGAATAAAAATCTGCGGTTTTCTTCCAAGGTTGATGAAATTTGGCACACTTGACATTTAAAACATGAGAAAGGTGAGATTTCCGAAAACCACCCCATCCAACACTTTACAGCGGAATGGAACCCGGGTAGCACCGGGTGGTTCAGTTAGTTGCTTATAATGATGACGGAATTGAATTTTGAAAATTCCAACGCCATTTCTAGCATGCATTCTGGAGCTTTGAAACATCCAACCAAAATATTATTTTATTTACCTTTCCTCCCTTGGCCCTCCGTGGGTAGGAAATTAGGTATAATAATGATTGGATTACGCCTGAACGGTGATCTACAAATTCATTTATTTAACCTCTAACTTATCTCTTAGACATATAACTAATAACTTACAGTTACGATTTATTGCTAGTGACTTACAATTAAAATTTATAACTAGCGACTTACAACATTAATGAGATTTATAACTAGTGACTTACAGATAAAATTTATGTTCAACTAGTAACTTACAACAATAATGAGACATAACTATTGACTTACAAATGACTTACAACTTTGACTTAAAACTAATACATATTTATGGACAAGCGACTTTTCAGATAAGTATTGATACTGAGTCATCTTACTTTTACTTTTTCTTCTACCTACATATTCCAACAACTTAAACACAGAAAGCGACTCCCATTAATATTGATTTTCAATATAGGAATTATATTTTATTTATGTTAAAACACTTATATAAATACAGAATGAATATACATTTTCAACGGTCACCTAAACGCCCTGAAATTTACATAGAGTATTGATACATTGTATGGAGTTAATATCCATCCTCTGTTGAAATTATTTATTATTAGTTATTACAAGGCTCTCCGTCCACATATAATCACTGGACGATTATTGGGCCCGGCCAGCGCCGTATCAAAAATTATGTTAACAAAGTGTTGGAACACAGTAGGTACCCACATATTTATAAAGATAAAGATTAAATTTATTATGATATAGTCCTACCTCTTAGTGTATGGATATCTACAGAGTGGGCAGCTCTGTAATTATTAGTGTCCCCTCCGCGAGGAACGTGCGATAAGATTACTAAATAATATATATCGCACATTCCATAGAAAAGTGTCGTAAATCAAAATTTTATGCTTTACGTTTTATCTCTGAAAAGTAATGTGATTGTGATTATCTATGCCCTACGAAACCCGTATTTAAGATAGATCACTCCATCTCCGCAAGATGTCGCTAGTATCTCTTTTCGACGAGACCGCTTGATCAGTTGTTTTCATTCCCCTATAGAAAAGTGTCGTAAGTAAAAATTTTCTATTCAACGTTCTATCTGTGAAAAGTAAAGTGATTGTGATTATCTATGTCTTACGAAACAGTACTTAGGTTAGATCACTCCATCTCCGCAAGATGTCGCTAGTATCTCTTTTCGACGGGACCGCTTGATCACTTAATTGTAAAATTAATGTTTTTGACTTACGACACTTTTCTACAGAATGTGCGACACCTGTTCCACAAGTGTCTCTTTTGTTTGTGTTTAGGTATGTTGTGAGACTGAGGGGATCGTGGAGGGAAAGGATATCGGAAACAGGAAGGTTGGGAGGTAGCTAGCTATTCTGATCTGTTTAATAAGCTCAGCTAAATTCAATTCAATTTTGTTCACTGTGGGAGTCATCCATCTAGCTTTTATTGTCTTTTTTTTCTTTTTTACTTACTGCATACTTTATTAATTCTTCTCTTTCACATATTTTAACTTAATTTAACACTACCCAAACTGTCAATAACAATTACAAATACAAAAAAAAAAATTACATTCCTATCTCCTATTTCAGGACAGGTTACACGTAGTAAGTACACGGAGAAAATTTTTATTCTAAAATTCGATCATTTTATTCGTTAAAACGGCTAAAAACGGGACTGAAGTTCTTACGAACAAATTAACGGTGTTTCAATATTTATTGGCGGGAAAATGTAAGAATAATTTGTTGGTATACGTACGAAATTACGTATACCAACAAATTATTCTTACATGTTCCTGCCAATAAACATTGAAACCCTGTTAATTTGTTCGTAAGAACTTCAATATCGTTTTTAACCGTTTTTACGAATAAAATGATCGTATTTTAGAATAGAATTTTTCTGCGTGAAAGTGATTTAAAGCGTATATTTTTTATTTATTCATTGTTAATCATCTTTACTAATTATATTGGCTCATAAGAAACTCCTGTGTTGATAGCAGCCGCAGACCAACATAAGTAGTTTACAAAATAATAAAATATAACAACAACAATATTTCATTTAAAGTAAAAGACAATGAACATTGTAGCATTATTGGAGTATTTGTAATAACTTAATAATTTAGGATAGGTAACGTGTGCATTGCCTTAAACGCATCAGAAATATATTTTTAAGATCGTTAATTTATTATTCTTAAAAATATGTATTTTTCATGAATAACTCAAGTAGGTTCATTAAAATAATTGAAATATCACATCTGTCCAATCTAGAGCGTACACAACAGTCACAGCAGCACATTATAATCGCCCGATTATTGATCAAACAATTTTAATGTATTCAAATATGTGCATAGATTTTGGAGCGACCCTCGCATAATAATTTGATGAGCGTCGACCGGTCGGGCGACCTCTCGCGTATAAAACATCAATTACATATTCAGAAAACAGCCTCGTTTTTAGAATCGAAAATAATTATATCGAAATTAAACCCCCGTCCGAAATTAGGCCTATCGTCCGATCAAGATTGCTTCTTCAAATTATAATAAAAATATCAGGTTCTGATCTCGGACCGTAATAATAAACTATAAGTATGTGCTACTGAAAAACTGGACGTTTAAAGGCGGGCTGGAACAAAATACTGGCCTTAATGACAGCGCCGCTAATGACCCCAGATGAAAAAGTCATCGGAATATTGTTATGACGGTCATTTCTGTAATTGATCGCGGAACTCTTAACAAACGTGCATTACAAAGTACTTACTGTAATTTTGTATTTATTCTTTGTAAATTTTCCAGTGTAAATTAAAGAATTTAGTTTGTTGAATTAATTAATTAATTTCGTTAATCATAATGGATAGCTAACAGAGTATGCTGTATGCTGCAGACAGATAATTTCTACAATTTAAACTAAACAAATTACTTTTGTGTAAAACACAGTAATCAATGTTATAATATATCATTTTAAATATTAAATTTGATATTATAACATTGATTACAGTGTTTTTGTTGTTGTTTATTTTTGGGATATTATGCCGTTTTACGCTAACTCCTTCATTAGCTGAAGTTTCGGACAACATTACAGTGTCCATCATCAGGGCAGATGTGTTGGCAACACTGTAATGTTGTAATAAACAACAAAAATACTTTTGGCCGTGAAAATCTTAAATCATATTATATTATAGTGGTTTACACAAAAGTAATTTGTTTCATTTGAATAAAATGTGAATTTGCAAAGATTGAAGAAATAATTTCAACAATATTTATTTATCCATTTTCGGGAAAATTTTCTTGGTTTGTACTTGATTAATATAGTTAAAATAAAAACAATAACAAAATTTATTTATTCATTTTCGGGAAATTAAGTTAACCTTTTTTGTTCCAAAATAAACAAATTATGGATTTGCTCCTGGTGACTGTACCTCTAATAAGACAGCACAATTAGGAATAAGAAATAATTAAATTTACCAGAAAGGAGTATGAAGCCAAAAATGATAATATAAAAACACACTCAACACCTGCAATTTGTCCCTTTTTTCTCATTTGTTTTGATTTGTTTCTTTGATTTCTTTTCTATTTTATATTTTCCCTTTTCTTTTATTTTTATTTAATTTAATTTTCTATTTATCTATTTTAACTTCCATTTTTACTTACAACAAAAATGTATTGAATACTATATTGGTTAATAAACAAATAAAAAAATAGTTGTCTAACTACCAAATTAGGCCGCAGATGAAAATTTGTACTACTTTTAATTATTTTGGGGAACCATCGGGGTATTGTTGTGACGGTAAATTCTGCAATTGACTGCACTAACTCAAAATAAATTTTACAGATTAAAGAGTTATCACAGTATTTTAATGACAATCAGTTCTGCATTTGACAGCGGAATTTATGTCTGATATGAAATGATAAAGCTCCCATATGATTTAGATTAATTTAATGAGTTTAGACATTATTTTACAGAACTAGTCCTGTTAACGACTGCATATGATAATGTCATTATGATGACCATTTCTGCAATTTGCTGACATGCCATTACGATTGCGTAGATGTAGAATTAAAACAAAAATTGTATTTAGTAGAACACTGACACGAGCTGAAGAATAAGTATAGGTTGCAGAACACAAAACATTGAGAGTGTATAAAATAATTTAAGATTGTAATTTTTTATGAAGTAGGTAGTAAGAACTAAGAAAACATTTTGGAAGAAACTGACTTAAATAGCGCTTGAGGCTGTTCGATTCGAAAACACCTATTAGTATTAATTGTTTTTCACTGTGTTTTTATAGGTAGTTTTGAAAATTTAGTCCATTGATTTCATCATCTTAAAAAAGTTCATTCCATTGCGTTAACACTGTTGAAAAGAACAAATCAGGCATACAATTTGGGTGGCAGCTATGGGTACCGCCTCCCATTTATTGGATATCCAATACCCCTGCCATAGGTCACCTAAAGTGGTTTGCTACGCTTGGTGTGTCAACAGGGGTGCCCTAGTTCAGGAGGTGAGATATGTCTGGGTCTTGGCGACTGATGCTTCTTCCCACCTACTGCGTAGCCTGATCGTGAGAGGCCGTTTGAGGTAAATCTTTTGACTTCTCCAGCCGAGACCCTCTCGATTCATCGCCTTACACTACAGTGGGAGGAATGGATTCATACGTCCATCTTTCCTGGACACACTGTACCTATCCTAGAATCCTACCCCCACAACTCATACCTTTTTTCTTCCCAGATCTTGCTCTCCATCTTTTTCTTAAAAAAATCTCCACACAACATCCTCAACGATGAAATTGTTTTCTACGTGGCTTCATGTGTAGAGGTAACTGCCCCAGATTCTTATCATTTTTCCTTCCCAGAATTTCCGTTCCTTCCTTTCCCTAAAAAGACCCTCCACACAGCTAAAGATGACCAAGGTCCCAAGGGAAATTGTTTCCCTCAGGGCTTTTTGTGTGGAGCTAATGTAAAAAAAGTATATTAAAGAAAAGAGACGTTTATTTACTCAGATTAAGGGTATCCCAAATGATATTAGCCTCCTCAGAATTGTTTGCATTAAAATTGAAACCGAATATGAATCATTAATTTAAAATGAATGCCACAGGTAGCTGGGAAAATCCACACCAAGAACATAATAAATTCCCCGCCAGTTTATCTTCCAAGGGTGGTAGCCGTGCAGGCGTTATGTCGAGAGAAATTTGATATCTCGAATACCAATAAAAGCAAGAAGGTATTGCTCGGGGAAAAATTACGAGAAATTAAATTATCATAATTCTTGATTCGAACTGCTACCGTTCGGGAATAGCTTCACATAATAATAGCGCTTTAAAATGCTAACACGAAGAAAGGAGGGTTCGGGAAAAATATCGCAAAAAAAGACGGGAAGGATATGTTTTTTGGCCGGCGATTTAACGATGGGACGCCGAATATAAAATAATCTCGCGAAGTGATTGAGGGACGATTTCCGTTTGCAATTTCGCAACCATTTTAGTGTTCCGTTTCTAATACTTCACGGGTAACTTATTACTTGTTACTGTATTCACACACTCTCCCTATGTGTTACTCATCGTGCGTCGGTCAAAAGATTATTTTATATTATTACATTTTGAATTTTTAGTCAGATTCAAAACATAAATGGAAACCATTTAATTTAAATTTTTCGTTTCAACGCTGTTGAAATTTTGCATTACACATTACTTTGTCTCTGTCATTCTTGGGGATGCTTTGCGGAGGGTCTTTTAAGGAAAGGAAGCAAAAAATTCTGGGAAGGAAAAATATACCTTCTCTCTATGTGTTACTCATCGCGCATTGGTCAAAAGATATATTTTTATTATTAACATTTTGAATTTTGTGTCAGATGCAATGCGTATATCAAGACCGTTTAATTTTTCGTTTTCAAAATTTTAGATCTAACATTACTTTTTTTTCTTTGTCATATTTGAAGATTGCTATGTGGAGAGTATTTTTAGGCAAATAAGCAGATGAAGTTATTAGAAAGGAAAATATAGGAGGGTTTGGTAGGAATCTGGACGTCAGTGTGTCCAGGAGTGACGGACTTATGATTTTATCCCTTCCACTGCGATGCACGCCGATTTTCCGAGAGAGGGAGGTCAAATGGTCCCCCTCAACCACTTTCTCCCGATCCAGCCTGTCACGAAGTCAGTGGGCAGACACAACCGTCGTGAACCTCTCCCCGTGAGCCCGTGCACCTCTGCTAAGTCACCAAACGTAGCGAACCACTTGAGGCGAGTTAAAGCTATGCCAAAGGTGTTGGTTATCCAATAAATGTCTCCCGAATTGAAAATAATTTACTAATAATTGTATCTAGAGGTGATTTCTTAAAGAAAAACGCAATGTCAATAGACAATTTTTCACATTTTTTAATAATGTCTACAAAACTATAACATACGTTTTTAATTACTAAACAATGAATCAGAAATAGGCAATTACTATATTACCTTGTACATCAGCTAAAAATAATCGCAATTACTTAATGGTAACACAATATTATTTCTAGATAACAAAAAACAAACAATTTTATTATCAAATGTTTTACCGCACTGTGATAAAAAATCACATAACCGAAACTATTGACTCCAAAAGCGGTCATAAATAAACAAAGTTCGAAAAAGGCGCTACTCTGAGAGCTTATCTGGAGAACCCAGCTCAAAACAGGCTAAATCCTTTAAAGAAAACACGCGACATTAAGCTCTCTCTGCGGGTACGCTAAAGCCTTTATTTGCTTGCGAGTTTATGAATGCGATCCGGCAAGGGAGGATGCGACACGTGAAGCACAAAGGCGGGGGACAATGTGTCACGACGCCAATTAAAACACAATAACAGTTTTTATGGAGCCAAACATCATGACTTATAGATTTATTTGCCAACCCCTTTTGGCACGAATGCAATGTTTTTGGATGATGCCAAGAAATGCATTATAAAATGACGTTATACCAATAATCTTCTTAATATGTGTTATATTAATTGTAGGCATTATGTTGATAAATGATTTCTTCTTGGCTGACACAAACCACAGGCCAATTATAGATGCATTTAATTTAAATTTGTATATTTTCTAAAATTCGCTTAAAGTCTGCACAATCGACAATTTTGGATAACCAACACCCCCGCTAAAGGTTACTCCAAGTGTTTCGCTACCTTTGGAGATATAGCAGAGGTGTATGTGTTCATTCGATAAGATTTGTCTGGATCTTGGCAGCGGATGCATCATTTGAAAATTTATGACTGTCTCGATTCATCGCCTTACTCCGCAGTGGGAGGAATGGATTCATACGTCCGTCACTCCTGGACTGACCCCAGATTCCTACCCACCCCTCATAATTTTTTCCCTCACAGAACTTCCTCTACTTATTTTCACTTAAAAATCCTCCACAAAGCATCCTCAAAGATTACGTAGGCCCCAAGGGAAATTGTTTTCCCCCAGGCCTCCTGTGTAAAGCTAATGTAAATAAAATAAAATAAATAACAGAAAACAATAAATTACAAGGAATACTTAATCACTTTTTAAATATGGCAATACAGAATTTGTATAGCGGAAAGCTTGCTGCTTCTGTCTCCTTCAACATCCAAAGGATCAGATAACAAAAACATATTTAAAAAATTGCTACGCATGAGAACCGAACCCCAATCAGCTCTTTGGAAGGCAACTGCACTGACCATTGCTATGGATTATTGTAGGTAAAACGATAGATAAATTAAGTACTGAAGACAAGAATTATTAAGTGTTTTTCAATTTTAGATTGTTCCGAATCTCCTCACAAATTATATAGTTTAATTTCCGCTGCCAGTCTGAGCGTTGAGAGGCACAAGAATGCTGAAAAAATTGCTTCACAACTGTCGCAATAATTACATAAATTAAACGAATAACGAGTTTGGACATGGTTTGGTTCCTATTTTCTACTCGGATATATTCTCAACAGCTTTCAGTTACCACCACACTTCGAAGTATACATTGAAAAAATATGGAATTAATTATAGGCTATAGTGCCAACAAAGTATAATAATATTACCATTGTTCATGCATGCGACGGCCCCCGTGGTCGAGGGGCAAGGCTCTCGACTACCAATATAAAGGTTTCAGAATCAAATCCAAGTAAAATTTATAAGATTAGTTTGTGTTATTTCACAATTTAGTAATTAAAAATAAAATAAAATATATTTGCGAACATTCCAGAGTAGATTATACTGTCAGTATAGCCTGGTGTTTCAGAAATGAAACGTTGCTTGAAATAGCTTTAGCCGTGTTTGGTGACCAGATCTCATTAGTCAGGTACTTTACTTCTTTCCTCTTCCTCATCAACTTCCCCTTCTCACAACATTCCCCAATCAGGATGAACGGCAATCAAGTGTAATTATTGTTACTAAGCATATCTGAAAAATACTAATTTCGGTTGTGTTTCTGTCTGTAACCTTGGTTCAATGGACTTTAGAACTCGGATTTGCTTTGATTTTAAGTGTTATTTCCAAAATCTAAAATATAACGCAATTTTTTTGTACCAAATTGTTTGATACAATTTTTTGGTAGGCTTGTTTTTATCTCGATAATTGACCTCAATATATATTATTGAAAATTAAATGTTTGTTATGGGACAATGATTTGAAACTATTTGTAAATATCATAAGTTTCTGAAAGATGGCGGTGTGAGTTAATTTATTGACACAACACTTGGTTATCTAGATTAGGTAACCGTCCAGTAGATGGCGCTGACAGAAAAAGTGAAAATTAACTTAAAATATTTGATGAATTGTAATTTTGTTTTAAAGAACCCATCCTAAATAATTGTTATTAAAATTTCCCTATCATTATACTGCCGAAACAGGAAAACACAGCACAAGAATTCCTGAAATTGTTGTTGACATTTGTTGTACGAACTCCCCCCTTGGAGTATCTCTTTCTGTAAGTAGGATATTTGAAGGCAGCCGTGTAAGTTGACAAAAACAATTTTCTTTCACTTGTAAGCACCGAATAGTTCAATGTGTAGGTACATTCCACTCCGCCATTACTGCAGCGGGCTGAGAGGATGCCCATTGGTAGGATTCGTATAGTTTATATTCGTTTTTTCTTCGCGCGTCCGTTCGGCGCCTCGCAACTTGTTGCAAACGACACATACTTGTGAACATTCGCCCAGTTCCGAGCCCCGGATACTGGATCTGAACTCAGTGATACCTGTCTGGTCTCTGTTGGCTGGCAAGGGGGCGCATTGGGAGTAGAACTATAGAAGTATGCAAGTATTCTAGGTCCTTGTTTCGCGTGAACCGGATCCGACACGGGAATAAATACACCCGTTGACGGAAAGCTACCTTCTTGAAATGCTAAATGAATTCACTTTTTATTTATTAAGGCAATACAGTTTTTACCGCCTCGTCGGGGATATGTCAGGATATTATTTTCTGTGCAAGACATTTATCAGAGAGTGCTGTAATACACGCGCAGAATAAAATGGTTGCTGAATCCAGCAGTGTTGTTGTTCTCTCGTGCCCACTTATGTGAAAATAAACGTGCTGCTAATAATATAAATAATAATTTTCTTTATTTTACACGCGAAGCCAATATTGGCTCATGCATCAACCAACTTGTACTGCACAACAGGGAGAATTGTTTAAGGCGAAGCTTAATGTTAAATTACTATTTTAGATTCATCTTTACTGCGAATCGGTTTACATTATAAATACAACAAAATATATGTTTAATTAATTAAAGCTTTTTCTATCGTTTCCGTTGAGCAGATATAAAGTAAAATTGTCAATTACTTTTTAAAACAACTTTTTAAAAACACAATTTTCCAGCTAAAATTTCAATTGATTAAATTTTATCTTTCTTATAAAACTATTCACAAAATAAACAAAAACAACTTCAAATTAAATCTTACTGGTAGGTAAAAACCTGTTTCCGCGTGAAAACCTGATATAAAAACTTCAATAGTTCTATTTGAATATTATAGATGGCACCACTTCCGTTTGTATCTCGTATGTTGAGCAAGTGTGTACGACAGACGTCAGGGTATTAATAATATCTTATACCCCGAACATTTGGTAGCTACTTAGTGACGAGCTTTTTTATAATTATTTTCGTGTCCTAATTTTGTAGGTAATTGACGTAATCAGACTATCGATTGCCAACAATCTAAATAAACTCAATTGATTTTATCTTAATTCGTAAAACATGCTGTTATAAATACACTTTGTTCACTTAGTAACACTATTCCAGACAGAAAGTGTAGATAAACAACAAAGCACGGCATTTTTCAATCGATGATTACGAAACCGAGTGGTTAATCAGAAAATATCTGTCACATATTATTTAAACATTAAACGTGTTTTGCCGAAGTTTAGATATCTAATCATATTAACGATTACGGTACCGACGTAGTGGAATGAATGACTCGATGCTAATGTGCAATATTATTATTCTTATATCAAGTAACCCTATCAGCTGACAGTAGGTTGGTACCGTAGGTAATACCGTGCAGTTTGCGTAACATAATATATAAACGTGGTTACAGGTGTAATTGTAAGTGTGTAAGTATTCTGCATTTCAGAGATGAGAAGTGAGATATGGAAGCAGTGAAGCGGGGTGAAGACGAAGACACGCAAAGTTTAGACGTATTATATTATTGTGCAAGTTCTTAAGCCCAGTGGAGATGCTCAAATAAAATATTAAATTTTTCGGGATTTTCAATATTGTTTTTTAGATTTGTGCAAACCATTGTCGTACTTGGTTCGCGTTTTAGTATTAGTCAAGTTAGAAGTAAGCAGAGACGTTGATTTTTTGACTTTTTGATGTACTGGCATACAGAGCTCCGGGCCAAAAAGGCCCCTTTCTCTTTCATCATGAATTTATATTTGGTTGTAGGAAAATTAGATTTTATTTAGTTGGTTTGGATAATACCTTTGCAAGGTAACATGGCCGCAATAGGGGGAGAAAAGAGAATAGAGAGCAGAGAGGTTGAACTGCCAAACAACTTGGCTTTGGCACACACTCTTTGCCTTATTCGTCTCATACATACTCTATTATTCTGACTCTTGATCTGATTCACTTGATCGTGCCATGTCTCGGGAGTCTCCGACTTCTTCTACCATCTTCTACATTTTACTTTTCGCGGGCCGGTAATGTAATAAGGATGAAAATGATCCCCCCATCTCTTCTCCCCCCCCCTCCCCCCGGATCGATTCTCCCTTATGTGAATGCTATAGCTACGCCTTTACTAAAGGTGTCGAAGATCAAAGATCAATTAATCATTGAATTGCAGCAATATTTTAAGATGGATGTACATTATTGAGACAAATTGTAAAAATGTCCACTGGGTTTAGGTTCAAAACCACCAGACCTAAGCAGGATGTGACGCGTTAGCTGCGCTAAGCATTGCCCTCGGAGTGCTACGCGATCATAGACAATGCAAACATGACAGCGCTTTCAATTAACACTATGGTCATTTGAAAGGACTTAAAATTAGGTATAAAACAATATATTTCCAGATAATCCCAGTAGGTACCTACCTATACCTAATGTTAGTAAACGGGTTGAAAATGTTACCAAAAATATTTTATTAGACAGCGAAATTAAATAAAATTTTGTGTCAATCAGTTGTGTAAAATTTAAAACACGTTTATTAGTAAGGGGTTTAGAATGTATTGTAAGAAAGTACTTATTTTTTTATTTTTTTTTTATTTTTATTTCTATATAATATTACAGCGTTCACATAAAGTTATTAATATTTATACATAATAGCTAATAACATAATTTATGAACTTTTTGTTGTGTTGTGTGTAAGGTAGGTTAGTGAATGTGAATGTGAAATTGTGTATTATTGTGTGTATTTTAGTGTGTGTTTTTACACAGCCCTGAGGAAGGTTCAAGCCAAAGACAAAATTCATTCATTAGTTTTCGCTCTCCTGTATAATTAACTTTTTTGACTTACGACACTTTTCTAAGGGATGTGCGATGTATGTCGTTTTCGAATTAAGAACTACATATTTGTATAAATAAAAGTGAACAAAAACGCGAAAAACTTTTGAAACTGGTCACATTTTTGCTTTCTGAAAAGTCTTCTCGAGTAAAAAATTACCAATAATACATGTTATTTATAAGACAGGTCTGTCAATGCTACAGAATACAGCTCGTATGTATTACATTACATACTTTCCATTCTTTCGCACTTCAGCGCTTCGGATGATGTTGTCACTCTCTCGCTCTCGTAACCCGATCGCCAGTGACATTTCTACAATAAAAATGTTTACCTGTCCGCGGGAAGGAAGAAAAGTGTACTTTCATAAATGTTGAATTTATTACATTGCTTGAGTGAGGGATTGATGGGAAAGGAAGTTACGCATATATAAAAATTCTATAGATATGCTAGTTATAACTTTTTAATAAAATCATTATTCTACTAAACTTATCCATTTCATGAAAAAATCCCAAACTTTCACACTTTTATTTATTTATTTGTTTGCTTGTACATAAAGTTTATAAGTTTACTATTGGTAAGTAAGTGGAAGTGACAAAAAAATATGTTCCTAATATAAAATATAGTAGGTAGTAGAATGTAATATAATCAGCAATTGTATATACCTAAATGGTAAAAACTTAAATAGTTTTTTTTTTGTGAACACCTCACTAGGAGAAACTGTGCTGAGGTGTATATATTAAAAGTGTTATCCGGCCGTCACAAGTTGAAGCACTTGATTATATGATTGAATGAATGATACAGTAAGTAGCTTACTTCCCGACATCCGATCGAGCTACTTCAGGAGACACATGCGCGCGTATATACGCGTATTTATGAAATTGGATGACGCTATATTTAAAACTGAACAGCAGCTAATTTATGAAATAAATGTCTGCACTATCCAATTAGCATTTGGCCCTTGAGTACCTAAGGAAAAAAATGTTAATACGTTATTTTCAAATATATTAACTAGCTAACTAACCATCACGCCGTTTTACCGCAGGGGTACGCAGAGAGGACGGACTGCAAAACATCTCGGTTTTGGCCCACACTCCTCATTCACATTCATACAAAGTATCTTCTATTATTCTGACTCTTGACATGTCTGACTCAAGTTTCTGATGCACTTGATTGTTCCATGTTTATGGTAAGAATGAGCAGAAAGAATTTTTGGTGTCTGATGTTGTTGTTCTATGCAGGTGCCTATCTACCTATCAGAGAAAAATCAAAATTTAAAGAAGTAATTTTTTTGAGATAATGGTTTATTTTAACTTACCATCCACAACTGTATTTGTAACTGTGAATGCTTAGTACGATTTTGATGAAGTTTTTTGACTTTCGTGTTCCGGTGCAATAAGAGAGTTCGCATGTTTGGGCATACTGAGGACGGAGGATGGTTCGGGTACTCGTGCTAATGTCAAGAATTAATTTTTCCCCGTGGCACGAGTTCGTCACGCGGGTCAATTTTTACTAAGTTAATACTACAACACATAATGAACATTGCGTATTTCAACATGAATTATGCGTGGTATTTTGACGAATGGTAGAAGTCGGTATAAATTAGTTCTGCTAGATAAAAACAAGTTCTAATTTAAATTAGTTTTCCCCTCTCTTTTAGAGCGTTGTGTGAAAATTTTAAACAGGAAGTATAAAATTCTGCTTTAAAAGATGGAAAAGTGGGGTGTGGGTGAGGTTCGAAATCTCAGGTTCAAATCAGTGAACTTCCTCCTGTATTGTGCAAAATTACACTGTACACGTTAGTTCATGCTCGATGGTTTTACGCTCATTCGAACTTGTCTCAAGGTGTGTACCGTCTCGTTCGATGGTTTTTTTGTTCGATGTTGAGCCTCCAGCTCGATGTGAAAAATATTCAAGGACCGTAATTCTTGCTCGATGTTCGAGAAATTTACGATGTCACTGAGCGGCTATCTATGGCTCTTAGTATCGAGCTGTTCGAGGGTGATAATAACGAGCATAGTTCCTATTCAACATGTCCTATTGAGCCAAACCATCGAGCATGAATAAACGTGTGTACATTGCTTTTCATTGTTCGATACGTTTGCTAAAGAAGAAGGTAGTGCAACAAGACATAATTTTTAATAACACAGCTTGATTTTGATCTCAGGAGGCCCTGAGGAAAAAAAACCCTCAGGGCTTATGTCATCATTGGGGATGATGTGTGAAGGTCTTTTAAGGGAAAGGAAGGAGAGGTAGTTCTGGGAAGGAAAAGGGTATGAGATGTGTGTAGTAATCCGGGGGTCATTGTATCCAGAAGTGACAAACGTATGAATCCATCCCTCCCTCTGCGGTGCAAGTCGATAGGTCTCCCTCAACCAGTCTCTCCCGGTCCGGCCCGACACGTAGTATGAGATCAAACACATTCGCCGCCAAGACCTAGACAAATCTCACTTCATGAACCCATGAACTCCTGCTAATGCACCAAACATAGCGAACCACTTGGGGTGACTTATGGTAGGGGTGTTGGTTATTCCAATAAGTGGTTCCCCATATCCGTCTTAAAAATTAAATGCTTTAACCATTTTACATGATTATCGTTATACGAATGTATTCATAGTAACAATTATGAGATTCGTGATGCATTTGTTCAAATTGAACAGCCTTGACCAGCAAAACCGGTTTGGCTTTCTATGCCTAGAGTGGTGCAGAATTTACTTTACAAGATGAGGTCATGGGTTCAATCATAGATACAATAAAGAAATAAAAAAAATACGAGTGTGCTTTAGACCACTCAAATAAATACTTCTCTAGTAATGTAATTTATTTTTTTTTCTGGCATAGAATAAAACCATTCCAATCATCAGTGTACAAGAATCTATATTGAAGATTTGTTTGGATTGATACAAATCATCGTGACAAATCAGTCGTTTCAATGCACTGAGTTCGCACACTCTAAACGAAAATTTGATTAATTTTATTATGGGAATTACGCTTAGAATGGGATTGTTGATTTAATTCTTACAAAGTTTAAAATAAAACTTTTGTGATGCGGATTCTAGTTAGAGAGCGACGTTTATTCACATTTGCAGCAGGAAATTCAAAAAATTCCAATCGAAAAATTGCTAGTTATTAGTTAGATTTTAACGTTTAGAATGTGAGGAACAACAACATAACTATTGTCAGCATAAATGCTAGCACCCATTACAAACATCATTACTATGGATTTGATCACTGTTGTTACGATTAGATTGTGAGAAATGATCCTCAAAATTAATTTAAATTTATTATCGTTCGCCTCTCGTAACTCTGTAATTTCCGTAACGCATTCGCCAGTTTACCCCTCAAGTCAAGCGTGCCTAAAGAAGTATTTACTTAAAAAATAAAACAAGTTTTAGGTATTATTATTTTATCCAATAAAACATTAATAATGTGGCCGCATTGTATTTCAATTATAATAGTTAAGACCCACACAGCAAATCAAGTTGTTTAAATATCAATAATTAAAACAATCATTTATTTACCATTATCCGACATTTCAGATGGGTCTTTGTATATGAATAATAATTAGCAAGGGGATCTCGGTCGAACTCAGGAGCGGAGCAGAGCTGTTTTTGAACCATAAATAACTTCATTCGCAGTCTATATCTTATCTTACTTCTTACTAATATTATAAACGTAAAAGTTTGTATGGATGTATGTATGTTTGTTCCTCTTTAAATCGAAATGTAATGAATGGATTTTAATGAAACTTTACAATAATATAGCTCATACATCAGAATAGCATATAGGCTATAATTTATGAAGCTAGCTATTTATTTTCAATATATTGAAAATAATAATTATAGTTTAATAGAAAACGTTAAAATTTGAGAATGACATTTTGAAAAACAATGATTGTTAAATCAAAATTCTATTTTGGAAAATATTTAAATTACTGAATTTATTTCAAGTACTCACCTAATATTTTGAATCGAATCAAGAATTATACATAATTTAAATAAATTGGTTAAGAATTTTGGTATAAACGTAGATGGGACCTAGGAAAAGAAAATAGATTACTCGAAGCACTAATCCTACTCAGACGAAGTCGCGGGAAGAAGCTTGTTATAAATGTACGAGTTTCAAAGCTCCTTTTATGAAGTTAATGAACATTTTTGGCAAAATATTTCAACGCTTCACAGCTCATGATGGAAATAAAAGAAGTGATTGAATGTAGTTGCGATAATTTAGAAGGCTTTGTCCGAGTTACAAAGCACTTTTTAATTAAAATTTTCTGAAAACCGTTTTTTAACAGTATTTTAAAATTTTACAGTTTTTTTTTTACCTAGAATTTTTAGCTTATAAATTCTGAACAAATTTCATGGCGCCAGAGCTCTCTGTTTGAAAGTTTTTTTGCTAGGAAAAAAAAAACAGTTTTTTTATTTTAATTTAAAAAAAGAACGACAAACATTCTTGGGTTACAAATAACCTGAAAATATTTGAAAATCTCCTACTACCATCACGATAAGTGGAAAATGTTGCTCGTGCCGTGATGGAGGACTTAACCAGTCGATGAATCGAACACACGATGGCTGGGAGGGACCCAAACGCGATGCCAACTCGGCCACTGTAACCGGTCTAGTTTATTATTTTTTTTATGGTATGTTTAAAATATTAAAAACTCTGGAATGAAATAACGTCACGAGCTATGTATTGTATGGATTACATAAAATACAGTGTGGATTGTATAAATTTCATGGCGCCAGAGCTCACATACAATAGTTCTTATTGAGACAAAAGAGAGATTTTCAGCTTAACCTCGAGGACTTCAATGATGGCAAAATACCAATATCTTCAGCTCTGGAGCCGGTTCTGTAAGGACCCATAAAGCTCCGAATCCGACCGGAATTAGTTTCTGAAATAATACGAAGAGCTTTTAATGCCCGTTTAATTATAGTGCCTTAAATTTACGCAATATCCTCCCCGACTTTAAGGGTATATATTTAACACACTTAACCAATTAACAATTATAATTATTTATTTAAAGTTTTCGCAACATGTAGATAATTGTGATTATACAAGTGGTGTATGCGAAGTGATTTGTTTTCATGTAATTAAAAATGACGCCACAAAGTGAATTTGCGAAGATTGAAGAAGTAAATATACTTTTTTCTTCATCAGAACTTCCTCTCTATCCTTTCTATAAAAAGACCTCCACAAAGCATCTCAAAAGATGACACCTCGATGTCTCCTGTGTGAAGCTAATTAAAAAAAATACTAGTGTGCTGTAGACCACACAACTGAAGTAAATACTTCTTTAGCTCCATTTATTTGTATGTCCACATATATGTTTATATGTATAAAATATATACATATACTAATTTTCTACAAATATTTATTTACATTTATTATCATTCGCCTCGCCCGACCGACGTCCGCTCCCCGCCGTGTTTGGCGCGTTACTGGTATTTCAAAATGCTGACTGAAATATTTCAAGCATTGGCTATGAGAGGAAGAGATAATGAAAATGTGCTCGCGCACTGCTCTCTCTTGCTTCTACAGTGAGCCCGTTCGCATTTCACTTTTCGTTACACATTTGCCACTTTACCCCTAAAGTCAAGCGTGCGTAAAGAAGTATTTACTTCAAAAATGAAAGAGGTCGATCTGGAAGCACCTAGTTATTCAGATATTGTTTCAAACTATAGCTACAGCTATTTCAAGAAACGTTTTTATTCGGATCAGTGTTGTTCCACAAGAACTATACTCAGAGTCTACCTCATCGTCGAAACAAAGCAAACTCTCTTTGTATAATGTAACGTTAGCACCCTTGTACTTGTAGGAACAAATAAAGAGTAAAAGGTGTTTATAATTAATTACACGTACAAATCATACGAAATGTACGTACAAATGAGAAGTAATTAAGCTAGTCCGGAAAAAAACATATTAAATTAACAACACGAAAGATCGATTGCTTTGGAACTAAGAGCCGTTACCACTTTATTTATGAACGTGCGAAAACTGATGTTTCTGATAAAATCTTTTCAAATGTTTCGAGGTCTGACTTAATTATATTCCACGCTATTTTATACTTTATGAGATTCGAGCACTTTAAAGTTATATTTTTCTATGCTTGTACACATGCACTGTTGACAAGAATTATAAGTAGTATGATATATGATTAGTTCAAGTAATAAAAACATGTTCATAATATTTATAAAACATGGTATGTAAAATGGTTAAAACTTAATTCCTCCAGGCCTCGACCATGTTTGGTCAGACGGTCAAAATATTGTCATTTTATTTAAATTATAAAAAATTGCATGCTAACATAAAAAGGTTTTAAAAATAGCTCAAAATTACTGATAACGAAAAACAAATAGATTTTTTTAGTAGAAAAATGAATTATAAACGTTATTGTCAATTCAATTTTTTGTCCTTACATGTGAAAATAATTTATAAAAATTTTCATAGTTAATTTTTTTTTTCAAATTGCGATTTTGTAATTTGTGTGGTGAAAGTTTAGGTTTGAATATAAAGCATGGTGTTTTCTCTTTCTAAAATCGTTTACATCATATTTCATAGTAAGGGAGACATAAATTTATTCCGAAAAGCGAACAAATTAGCTTGAGGGGCTAAGTAGTCTAGTTTTGTGAACACCTCACTATATGAGAATCTGTGCTGAGGTGATAAAAGTGTTAGAAATTCAGTATCTTAAACAATTGTGTAGTTTATAGTTGATTTGATTATAGATTAGGCAGTCGCTATTGGATATTTTTTTGTATAGTTTTATGTCATCGGCAAAAAGCAGAATTTATGAATATAATAAAAGTAGTGGGTGGGTACCTAAACTATGTTTCTTAGTAATGTCTTATTTAGTAATTCCCGGGTGATTTGCGAAGTGTATAGCTGTGAGTATGTTTGTAGGTGTGAGAAGTGGTGATCTGTGAAGGGATGTGTATGATGCGCCTTGAATTTATATCATATAAATGAAGATATGCAGCAAGTTTTAATTATTATATTTATTATAATAAAAGATATGGCCTCATTGGTACGATTGGAAACTCTAAAATAGATTCATTCTACGGTATTCCACTTACATAAATTTAATTAGCGCCCAGGGGTTGATCGTATTGAGATGCAGCGGATAAGAGACCGCGGATGTTTATGGCCCGAGCCGAGAACTGCCTCTAGTGCCTGTGAGCAGGCTGTTATGAAAACCTGGCTAATTTATATTTAAAACAATAATATGTTTTAATTTTAAACTTAAAGATAGTTTTTCAAAGATCTTCTGTTGAATTTAATTAAATATAATAATTGAATTAAATTTAAAATATTTCTATCCATAACGCCATGCGTTTTTAAAATTGTGTTCAAATAAAACTTTTCTCACAATTAACATAAATATGGACGTCAAAACATCGGAGATAATGAAAAAATAAGTAACAATATTATTTTTTTTTTTTTTTAAAAGAAAGACAAACATTCCCAGGTTACGAATAACCCAACAACATTTGAAAATCTCCTACTACCACCACACTAAGCGGAAGATGTTGCTTGTGTTGTGATGGAGGACTTAGCCAGCCGGGGAATCGAACACGGAACGCCTGGGTGGGACCCAAACGCGATGCCCACTCTTAAGAAGTACGAGATTGATAAAAATAAAGTTTAAAAGGATTAGTGTCACTCCCGGATAAAGTAGAATTTACTCTCAGTATCTCTCCGGTGAAAATGTTGCTTTAAATGTCTGCTTATCAGAATTGAATAACTAGCTCTTCTTAGTCGAGGAGCAAGGCTCTAGACCAGCGATCCGAAGGTCACGGGTTCAAATCTTTTTTTCACAATTTAGTTATTTAAAATAATACATGGAATATTTGCAGCATGTTCCAGAGTGAAAGATACTCTCAGTATCTCCTGGTGTTAGATGACCATTCAGAATTGAAATCTTGCTTGAAATGACTTTAGTCGTGTTTGGTGACTAGATCTGAATAGCCAGGTGCTTCCCCACCTTACTCTTCCTTACTCTTCCAATCTCCTTCCCCTTTCCATATACCTTCATCCTCACAACATACCCAAATTTGTGATAACATATCCTCACTGGCTCCAGACGGGAGCAGTTGGGACTCTTCTAAGGTATTCACATAAAAACCATGTAGGAACTTCTCCATTCACCTCATCCCCTTTCCCCGTTACCACCAGCCTACATTAGTAATAATAAATATATAATATATTTATTATTTCAGCTACTAGCTTTATACCTAGCTCTCTCATTCAAAATTTAGGCTTATTAGATTTGTCAAAGAATTTATACATAAAAATACAACAATCAGTAATTTTAAATAAATGTAGGATTACAAAAGATTTTTAATTATTTATATTGAGGGATCAGTAGGATTAATCGATCCAGTTAGGAGTTCTACCGAGCCGAACCCTCTGATATGAAAATATCTGGAGTCGGTGAATTATTTTCCCATTTGGTCTCTGGTGGATTGACGTGTTGTTCTTGTATTGGTCTGTATTTATTATACTTAAGTAGTAAAATTACGTAGCATGGATTGACTAGGTGAACATTTGTGGAAAAGTGTGTGGAAGGGTTTAGTTTTCCTGCGGGGAAGATTTTACCCGAACATAAAGGCGTAAGATAAAAAAAAAACACCTCAACAGTGCTAAAGTGGTATCAACTCAATTGGGTTTGCTATAGTCCTACCTAATCCATATATTTTCTTCTATTTGTTTCATTGAAGATTGTTAATGCTCTTCAAATAAAGAAAATTATTTTGTATGGTTTTTTTTAAATGTTAATTGCGATTTTACAAAATCGGTCGTTTTTCAATAAATCAGGCAAGTGTCGAAGTTTGTAGTATGTAAAATGATGGCCAGCACAAGCGTGAACAGATCGTGTGGTCCCGATTATTAAAAAACAACCTTATTTCATTTAATGTGCAATATCGCAGTGTGTATCTTGTGTCGCCATTGATACATTAATCAGATTCAGCACGAACAAGATATACAAGTTTGTAACAGAATCCAAATCAACGTTTAATAAGATCTCTAACATCGTTCGGATTTGTCGATAACTGCGGTGCTTCAAATGTGAAATTTTCTTTAAATTGCAGTAGTTAGTTGTTATGTTCAACGTCATTTTTTTAATCTTTTTATGTAAAAACATATTGCTTTGATAACATCAAATAGATCATTGGAATTAATGAAAAGTAAGTGCGTATTATCAAACACTCAAACACACCAGTTATTTCAATGTATACTTTAGAAATTACTGGTGAGTAAATTTTGTACTAGTTTAAAACCCTTTTTGAACCAAGTAATGCAAATATATTAGCAATATGCATATAACGGCGTGCCTTTTCTAAATAAAGATAAATAGAATTAAGATACTTATTTGAATTTTTCGGCCATCAAAATACAACATTAAAATCGTTTGCTTTGGAAAGTTTCGTTAGAGGGTAAAAGGTCTCGGCGTGCTTGATCTCACAGTAAGAATGTAATACCTTCATACCATTTATAAATTTGTACAGCGCCATTAAGTGATCAATGATGAATGAATGATTAGACCATCAAACTTCTTCATCTACATTTTTAAAAATAGAATTTTGATTATACATTTGCAAAATGTCATTCTCAAATTAATGTTAACTTTTTAAATTTTTTTTAAATTATAGCCTATATGTTATTCTTATGTATGAGCTATATTATTGTAAAGTTTCATTAAAATCCATGCAGTAGTTTTTGCGTGAAAGAGTAACAAACACACATACATCCATACAAACTTTCGCGTTTATAATATTAGTGAGATTACACTTATTGTGGCAAATCTCTAAAAATCGTTTTTCGGACAGGTGCACAGGTGTATCGATATGTCAAAGGAATAATCCAACAGTGGTGTATTCCTGTTATTGTGTAGTTCGTACTATTTGCAGCACAGTGAGTTGAGAGATAGCTGTCAGCCCGGAGCAGTGGCATACCTACCCGCTGTGGTTCTATGCTTCTCGGTTACACTACATAAATTATATCTACAGATGACGAAGACGGCACTAGATTGCGCTAAGTGAACTATCTTGTCCCGGCTGTGGTTTTAATAATTAACGTTACATTTATAAATTTATCTAACACCACTATCGGATCGATCACAGAAACTTTAATATGCATAGGCGCGAATAGCAACACCGAGCTCTCACCGTATAGATCTGAAATCTGATTAGACTCAAGAAGGCTATTGCAGAACGCTTTTAGGCCGTGAAAATTATATCCGCATATCTATCTTTCATCATCTTAGTATACATTTTCATAATAATGTCGAAAATTTTATAAAAGTTTGTTTGTGACATGGGCTATATTTATTTATTTTTATTAATAATTGAAAAAAGATACATAATTTACAAATACATTTATACACCAATTAATTATATAATATATATGTTTGATGTACCCCCATAAAAAAGCAGGGCTTGTGTGTATGGGGGGGGGGGGGGGGGGGGGGGTGGTATTGTACAGTTTTTATTTGATATGATTTAGTTCAGGTTTTCAGTATGATTTTTAAGGTGAGTTTTAAATTCTTTTATATTGGTATTCATGTTTCAATTTTATTTCTGGTAATGAATTAAAAAAATTTAGTCCGAGATATTTATGATTTAACTGTCCTATTGTTTTTTTACATTTTGGAGTAGGAAGTATTGATGTTTGTCTAAGATTTTTGTTATTTTTAAAGGGTGCAGTTTAATTTTGAATATTATCTTTTTAAATTTGTAATGTTGCATGTTAGAAATATTAAGCACTTAATTTTCTGACCTTAAATTCTTTGAATAAGAGTTTTGACGAATACGAATAGGGTTTTTTTAAAATGGTTTTTATTATTAGTTTTTGTGATACGTAAATGGTTTGTGTTTGATTTATATATGTACCGCCCCATCCTATAATGCCGTATTGTATAATTGATTGAAAGAACGTGAAGTATGTGGTTCTGAGTAATTTTTCGTTTAAAATATCTCTTAAATATATATGTTAGTTTCCTTACTCTGTCGTTCAGAATATTTATATGTGGACACCATTTTAAATATGGGCGTATCGTGATGATTCTATATACATGTACATATGATATTAACAAAAAAACGGATGTTCGTATGTCCTGCATAACTCTGATTCAGTGAACTCTAATTTGCTTTCAATTTAAGTGCCATTTTTAAAAATTGGAATTGATTGTGTTAAGAATTCGGACATTCTGGACCCGTTCTCATGTGACGAATGTCAACTGTGCACCGTGTGCAACATGGCGTGTTTTCCGAATGTGCACTGGTGCCGAAGGAATCAATGACATTGGAGCATCTCACAATGAAATACCGATATAACAAAGATATAACAAACCGGCACCCCCCCCCCCCCGGACTCTTGCGTGCTCTAAAGATTGCAATCCGTTTGTTAGGTTAGGAGAATCTTTCAGAAGGGGCGCACATTTCTGCACAGAGTCGAGGGCTGTTTTTCAATTATTTTCGGGCTCCAGACCAGAGGTGGCTGCCAAATTCAATAGGGTGCATTTACAATTTGTGCATGGATTGCAGTCCTGAAAGTGTCTCCGAGTAAAGTACGCAGAGCTTCTGAGAGTCCTGCTTGACTCTGGCTGCGATAAACCTTCCTAGTTATCTCAGAACTATCGACTATACAGTATCCTAATTTTCCCAGTGATATTTGATTAGTTGACTATCGTCAATTATTACGACTACCAAGCTACTGCAGCGCTACGGAAATTTTCCTTGAAAAAACGAATGCATTATTTCGAAGCACTATAGCCACCTATGGCGAAGATTACACCAAATCCAACAACACATTGGCTGCATAAATGGATTCCTCTCTGTTAATCATAATTGTCCATAAAAATCTTTATAATGAAACTTAAATGCTGTGGTTAATATTTTGCTATTTAATTTCTGGAAGTGATTTAATTGCTCTTCCTCTGTGAACCTTCTAGAACGTAAAATATAATTACCACATAAAAATATTTTAGCATCAACCTTCATCAATAAAATTTGTGGATACTGTTTAAAATCAGCAATCAGCGACTCGGCGTATTGCGTACGAGACATGCCGCATTGCCCGCAGTTGATTGCATTCGTTAGTATAGTTAAATACTCGCGTGTATATTGCTGGACGTATAAACATTTCATGCGCTGATAGAGCACTGTGTTAGATTATAAAGGCGAAAAGTTTCCAACACGACTTTAACCAGTTTGTGCTGATGTTGACTTAACCCAGAGAGACCGACGATTCACGGCAATGCAAATAGAAACAGCCACCTAACGATGATGGGAGTAACCGGATCTTTGGTAAATGATGTTGGATGGCTGCGTGAAGAGGTTGTACGCGCAGTTAGGGATGAGATAAACAGTGATGACACCGGTGGATTTTAGTGCTGAAAATTGTTGATTTTTCACTTCCACATATAACTTGAGGTGATTTTCACAAAAACCCGGCTATCCAAATTATCATTAGAACTAGCCCAGACCTTTTAAAAAGTCTAAAATCTCGACAAATAAGTTCCAATTTTGATTAGGTGTTATAGATATGGTCAAAGTTATCGATTGTCAAAATTATTTTCCTAATTAGTTCCAATTATGAAAATTACACTATATTATATGGATTTTAGTGCTGAAAATTGTTGATTTTTCACTTCACAAATTTTTCACAAAATCCCGGCTATACAAATTATCATTAGAACGAGCCCAGACCTTTTAAAAAGTCTAAAGTCTTGACAAATAAGTTCAAATTTTGATTAGGTGTTATATTTGGTCAAAATTATCGATTGTAAAAATTCTTTACCTGATCAGTTCCAATTATGAAAATTACACTATAATTTAAAGCAGACATATGTACAGTACAGACAACTGAAATTAGCACATTTGAATGATCTAATATGGAAATTGTGAAGATAAAAACCATTAGCGATTAAAGGGACCACGGCAAGAACTAAGAGAGACAGGATTAGTGTTGGTAGATTTGAGTAGAAATGAGATCCCTCCAAGGCTGTATAATGTGTATTTTTTATGCGTGACCAAAAAGATATTAAAAGACATCGAGACAAGATGTGAGCGTAAAAGACACGAAGAACGGTTTTTTTCTAAGAATTTCAACAATTAATGAAATTTCAAAATTAAAATTCAAGTTATGTAAAAATCCCATTCAAGTTCTCTTATTATTTCATCGTGGGGCGGTTGTTTCACAGAACATGGCTAATAACAGAACTTTAATAGGAAATTCACAGAACTTAAATATTAACATTGAAAATTAATGAATTGTTCAAATTTTTTTAAACATCACGTCCTAAGAAAGTTGAGACAATAGTATCAGATGGACGGAAAATAGATTAAAGTAGAGGAATATGTACGAAAATGAGGCAAATGGGTGGAGGAAGAAGTCATACAGCATTCCAGGGAGATGTGGAATGGTAAAGTAAATCTAGTACCTGTGGAACTTTTTTGGAAAAAGTTACATCCACTGCAGTTATTTCATCCTACGTCGTTTGCGATCAATCAATGTGCTCCATACATTCCGGGCAATTTACCTCCGGTACAGTTCAAACTGCTTTTGCGAGGCAGATACTATCGTGTTGTATTAATTATAGGTAGGAATCTAGTTGAAAACTTTTATTTGATACCAATAAACAACTAAAACACGTTATGGGTTTATAATTGCTCTGTCATCCTTTTCACGAGATTAGTATTTACCTTGTCACAAATTCGAAACGTTAATTATTTACCTATACACGTCTAGGTCTTGGCAGCTGATGTTTTTGCCTAACTACTGCTATGATCTGGAGAGACTGGTTAAGAGAGGCCTTTTGACCTCTCCAGCCGGGCTCTTTCGACCTATGATGGATAGACCTCCAGATTCCTAACCATCAGAACTTCCTCTACTTCCCTCCTCAATAAAAATACACACACATCCCCAAAGATCACGTAGGCAATGAGAACCATCGTCTTGTGTCGCAATGAGAGGAATGGATTCGTGCATTCGTCCCAGTTTCCTAACCACCTTTCATGCCATTTTCCCTCCAAGAAATTCCTCTTCTTCCTTTCCCCAAAAAGACCCACCACGCAGCATCCCCGAAGATGAGAACTTTTTTTCCTCGGGTCCTCCTGTTCAAAGCTAATTTAAAATAAAAAAAATATACAAAAAATTAGTTCATCATTTAATATGTTTGTAGGTTTATGTAATACATTATCAGACAAAAAGTGTTGTAGAGAAGACAAATATAAACATATAAATATAGACTAATCGTGGAAACGCTAGTGATTTGGTAGGCAACTATAAAAACGGTTCGTGCTTTGCGCGCATTGCGATATCTACACCCCGTTACTAAAATGCACCATACTTATGCTGCACTTTGCTGTTAAAACTCCGGTAATCTGTGTGCTAATGCAGAAATAATAACGAGTAATTTTCGAAATTTAAATAGAAATACTGTGTAAGTATGTTCATACTTAAGAATAGCAACCGTAACGAAAACTGTAAACAACTTTCAAGAAGCAAAAACACACATCTTACAATAGCAAAGTTACCGAATCGACACAGGTACTGCATACTAACATACGTGTAGTAATAAGATATTAGCTAATAAATTAATAGGTAAATCACTTTTCACTTGTTCAACATCTCTTTAAGGTCATGATAGGAACTGATTTGATGTTGATTTCATGAGAATGGATCGTTTTTTCGACTCGTTTTTTTGTGTAAATCTCCTTGACATCTTATAATCATATAATTCGGGCTACTTGAAGACCCACATTAATTTAATCCCATCCTAGAGCCCTACCTTAACCCATCTCATAACACAGCCCAACGAGTGGCGAAATAGTTTGACCTTTCTTTAAAGTGTTTATAAAATTTATTTCATTGATTTGTGTTATATTACAATTTAATAATTTAAAAATAAAAGCGGTGTATTTGTGGCACGTTCTACAATTGAAGATGCTCTCAATATCGCACTGTTATAAGACCACCATTCGGATTTGAAATTTTCCTTGAAATGGCTTTAGCCGAGTTTGGTGACTAGATCTGAATAGCCAGATACTTCCCCACCTTTCTCTTCTCGATCTCCTTCACCTCATGTGATAATTTATTTTCATTTAATTAAAAGGTACCACAAACTTATTATAATTCCCATGAAAAAGATTTACTTCGCAATAATATCTAAATATTGAGCAACAAAAGCTTTTAAGTTGGGCCAAATTACACACAGAAAAATAAATTGCATCAAAATCGATATAAGTAGTTTCGGAGTTTACCTCGGGCGAGATTTTTTTATTTTTATAGTGACGCTAGATTTTGCCCGCAACTTCGTCTGCGTAGGATTAGTACTTCGAGTAATCTATTTTCTTTTCCTGGTTCTACGTTTATACCAAAATTCTTAACCCATTTATTTCAAATTATTCGGCGAGTACTAATTTAAATATTTTCTAAAATAGAATTTTGATTTAACAATCATTGTTTTGCAAAATGTCATTCTCAAATTTTGACATTTTCTATTAAACAATAATTATTATTTTCAATATATTAATAATAAATAGTTAGCTTTATAAATTATAGCCTGTATGTTATGCTGATGTATGAGCTATATTATTTTAAAGTTTCATTGAAATCCATTCAGTAAATTTTACGTGAAAGAGTAACAAACACACATACATCCATATAAACTTTCGCGTTTATAATATTAGTAAGATAAGATATAAAATGAGTAAGAAGTAAGATATTACACATTAAAAACTACATAGAAGACAAATAAACTATAGTTAAAAAAAACTTTAGACTTCCTAGTGAGGTGGACATAATATCTATGTTTAAATTCACCATTATACAAATAAAAAATAAAAAAAACATACATAGATTTGTCTATGTATGTTTTTTTATCTACCGAACATTCCAACCCTATTTTCCCCCGTCGAATTTCAGGCCCATATTTTTGCCAGGGTGACAAACGGTGGTCCGGTATCCGAACGTTTTTATCGACCAGACATAACGTCCAATTGGTAATAATGCTACAGACTGGTAAGTAAAGTGGTCCCATGTTGATACTACATACAACATTGTACACTGCATACACACGTAGTCTATGCAAATGTCCAGTTTATCTTTTTTAACCGTTTTAATTTCTCCAAAATGGAATTAAAAAACAGTAATAACAGTCCTCACTATTCAACCAATTTGTTATAAGTTAAATTAAATGCTTTTTGAATAATGCTTACCTACACTCGCTAATACTTCATTGTTTGTAAACAACAGTGTTTAAATAAGTCTTAAAATCTATTATTCATATATTTTACACTTGCCTTTATTGCGGTTGCCTACTCGCTGCCCTAGTGCTTGTATGTTCAATAGACCATTTGCATATTTTACAGGGGTCGTTTGTTTTTGTTTTTTACTGGCAAATTCTAAATAATTCTCGACTTTAGTCATTTCGTTTTATACATGTCTATTGAATACGGTATAAAACGAAATGACTAAAGTCGAGAATTATTTAGAATTTGCCTGTAAAAAAACAAAAACAAACGTCCCCTGTAAAATTTGCAAATGGTCTATTGAACATACAAGCACTAGGGCAGCGTACTAACATTGTTTATTTGACACAATGAACTAATAATCTATGGTAGAGAGCTACATCATGGAAAGCAAATATCTCCAATTTAATGATATATTTTGACTTCAAGTACAGTCGTTTTTTTTTTTTACGTTAGGTCCACACAGGAGGCCCTGAGGAAAATAATTTCCCTCAGGGCCTATGTCATCTTTGGGGATGCTGTATGGAGGGTATTTTAAGGAAAGGAAAAAGAGGAAGTTCTGGGATGGAAAAATGTATGAGGGTTGGGTAGGAATCTGTGGTTAAGTGTGTCTAGATCATCCGCTGCCAAGACCTAGAAAAACCTTACCCCATGAACCCGGGCACCCCTGCTAAGTCACCAAACGTAGCGAAAAGCTTGGGGCGACCTATGGCAGAGGTGTTGGTTATCCAATAAATGGTTCCCGGGGCGGCGGTACCCATTCCCGCCTCCCAAATCCCAATAGATAACGATTTTATCGATAATGTCGATAACTTGTTATTATTCTCGATTGCAGATCGCTAAAGTAACAACAACTAGTTCACTTCGAATAAATTAAGAACGCTTAGTCGATGTAAACTGTTTTTTGTTCGTTGGCGATCTACAGTCATGCTCGAGAACGAATACAAGTCTTTATCGATTGACCTTGCTAGATGCCTTGGGTATCAAACAAACGGATTGTATTCTTTAGAGCACAGGCGTCGGTTAGGCATGCTATCCTTGTTCTACCAGTATTTCAATGGAAGATGCTCAGAGGAACTAGCATCATTGATCCCCTCGTCACCGGTGCATAGTCGGGAAACACGCCAAACGCGCGCCCAATATAATTTGATTACATTTGTCACATGAGAACGGATCGCTTCTACGACTCGTTCTTGAGTTGAACAGCTCGGCTGTGGAACGATTTGTCGGCTTATGTGTTTCCTCCTTCCTTACAACATGGTTATCTTCAAGACCCATGTTAACTTCTTCCTCTCCTCAAAAATACCCTCCAACCAGCATCTTCAAAGATGACATAGGCCCTGAGATAAATTGTTTTCCTCAAAGCCTGCACGGAGAAAAATGTTTTTCTAAAATAAGATAAAAAACGGGACTGAAGTTCTTACGAACAAATTAACAGTGTTTCAATGTTTATTCGCGGTAAAATGAAAGAATAAACATTGAAACACTGTTAATTTGTTCGTAAGAACTTCAGTCCCGTTTTTAACCGTTTTTACGAATAAAATGATCGTATTTTTGAATAACATTTTTCTCCGTGTGTGTGGAGTTAATGTAAAAAAAAAAGTAGGTTAGGTACATAATATAACAAACTTCCCGAAATTTAGGGACCGTTGTAAGTTTACGGGGTTGTGGTTTTTAACTTATAATTAAGTAAAACGCTAAGGTTATTATCCGCAGAATGCATGTAAGTAATGTTGAACGTTGCTAAAAAACAGCATTTTAAGGTGTGATGTTGAGATATGAATGTTGTCGGCGTTCAAAACGATACAAAACAAACGTAATTGTGGCCGATTATCCATTTTTCCGGTTACGAAGTGCAGCACTTAATTTGCTTCGTTTTCTTCCAAATCACCTGCTGGGTTTGTGACGTTATCTGAGAACTACGGTTGTTCTTAAATTTAAAGCATAATTTATTTTTTTATCTCTGAGCGATTCTTGTATTCCTGATATCACTTGAGTCGTTAAACAGCTTTTAAGTAATCCATACATATATTATTAAAGATATTACAAACAAAGAAAACGTAACAAATGATTTACTCGGACCAACTTTTAGCTTCGTTGATTAACAGATTTAGTCCCTAATTGACACTAGTAAGTATAGATTTTAGGATGAAAATCCCACGTTTAGCCGCCTGCAAAGTTAAGTTTGTCGAGCTGTAGATTTGACGATTTCTTTTATTTGTTACAACTTACGACCAATTAATTATAACTTATACATACTTACGAACTTCTTATTAAAACTTCAAGTATATTTATGGTAATTAAATGTAGTTACTTTTATTTTTTACTACTTTATTACAATTTTTGCCTACATTGTTACAAGATATATCGTCACAACTAATAGCTCTACAAATTGACCGTGCTTCCCACGATTGAATTTGGCAGCCACTTCTCGTCTGTAGCCGCAAAATACAAAAAAAGTATTATTATTTAAAATATACAAAACTTAAAAGACAACATAAAAAGTTTAAAAAAAGGACATAATTACTGACAACGAAAAAAATACACACATATTTTATTAGACAAAATGTACAAAACCTACTATAAACTTAATCGTCACCTCCTTTGTTGATATTTCGTGTAAAAATAATTAATAATAAATTCCCAAATTTTACAGATTTGAATATACAGCTTGGTGTTTTCTCCTTTTAACACCGATTATATCACATTTCTCACCATGATAGTAAGGGAGACACAATTATTTTTACGAGACCATAATATGAGTTTTTCTTAAAAGCGAACAGATGACAAAAAGCCTGATGTCCAATAAATTGAGCCCCCATCTTGCTATTCAGTTATTATTATATATATTCAGATATCCCCACCATCATGAAGAGTATCTGCGCACGCCTACGCAACTAATATCTAATCTCTATGCGTCAAACACTGCGATTAGTGTGATTCCCGCGATTAGTTCCTAATGAAAATATTCCGCCCCCGAGCTGAAAGAGACCGCCACACCTCTCCACTGATACAACCGCGCCGATAATCCGTTACTATAATTGCCCGACTCCGATTACCAATATTGGGACACCTGTCATAGGAAACCCTTTGAGTCGCCGAGAGATAATGATGAAAATAAAGCGCTATCGGGTCGGCTAGCTAAATCACTCGATTCCAGTGAACTGAATTCTAGAATACTGTGATCCATACCGATTTGATAGCAAATGATGAACAATGAAGTAGTAACACAAGTTTCGTGTATTGCAATAATATATCGTAATCAAATTTTCTTATTAGATTAACATCATTCGAAGACTTATACAGAAATCCGTCTATTACCGAGACACTTCATTTAAGAAGAAAAATATTCAAATCAAATCAAATATGTTCTACAGTACCGCCCATCATTAAATTTTGCTTTTCCCAAACACGTCCAGTAAAGAACATATTATATATTGAAGTAAATACTTCTTTACGCACGCTTGTCTTGAGGGGTAAACTGGCGAATGCGTTGCGAGGCGAACGGGCTGTATCACATTGTAGAAGCAAGAGAGAGCAGTGCGCGAGCACATTTTCAATATCTCTTCCTCCCAGCCAGTGAATGAAATATTTCAGTCAGTATTTTGAAATACCAGTGACGCGTTAAACGCGGGGGGAGCGGACGTCGATGCGCATGGCTTGATTGGGCGAGACGAATGATAATAAATTTAAATAAATATTTGTAGAAAATTAACATATGTATATATTTTATACATATTATAAACATATAGATATATAGGCATAATATAGATGGAGCTAAATAAGTATTTACTTCAGTCGTGTGGTCTAAAGAACATTTTTATTTTTAGTAATAATAATAATAATAATTGGATTATTTGAAGAGCGCCGTTTTTGTGAGAAATCACCTCAAGGGCGCTGTACAATTTATAATATAATTTTTAGGCTATATATTAGTTTATTATTTACAAATGTATACAAAAAACATACTTACCTGGTCGGTCACTTCCGATAAATACACTTTAATTAGAAAGTTTATGCTTGGACAAGATACCAATTTGCACGTGGAGGACACTATATTGAAAACACTGGACATTGCATGATTTTACATTTACTGCCCCCCATCACTGTTGGTATTCACTTATGAGTAGATTAATGCCAAAGGTGAGTTAATATTTATTTTGAAAGACTTGAGAATTTAATGATTCTTTAGGACTGGAAAATTTTCATCAAGTGACCGTTATAAAAAATATATAGATCGAAGACAAGGAGGATGCAATGTTTTAGCCTTAAGTTTTAAAAATGTTTGCATAGTCTGTAGTTAGAAGTAAGATTGTAGAAAAGTATTGAAATTTGTACAGCGCCCTTGAGGTGATTTTTCACAAAACGGCGCTTTACATGTCATCCAAAATTATAATAATATTTCATCCATAATTTAGTGTTATCTTCTTCTTCAATGATATATATATATATAATTACATTGATGAGAATAACCTTCAAAAGTTATGAAAAGAGAGTTTTTCTTATTAAAAAATAGATAGTTAAAAGCCTGTTGTGGATGCCTAGCACTTCCAGGATGGACAAATTTGTTGGTCTGGCTGTCCATGGAATAGATGACAGCTAACTAAATCCCCATCAAGTTCGGTTATCAGCATTACTGTTATCAAGCTCGATCAAGTCAGGTTAAATTGAGCTTACTTTATACTCCCATATTACATTTCTATCTGGTTATATCTCAGCAGTGTTGGATGGCGTAGGTACCCGGCGTGGATACTACTTGTTAACAATTATCACTTCATTAGCGTTACGAATTAATTATAACGAGGGCTTATAATAATATCTACAATCAGCCACTAATCATTACTTCATTAAGTTATTGTTATAAACAATGTCATCAGGAGCCCTAGCACGGTAAATCGATAAGAATTGTATATATAACTTTAATTAACTTCTTTTTGTTCCCTAGGACAACTGCAGATCGCTAACGTACAAACAACAGTAGACGTCGAATTTATCAAGAATATTTAATCATTTTAAGTGTATTTATTCGTTGAAGATCTGCAGTCATGCTAGGAAACGATGAAAATTTACCTAAAGTTATTGATACAATGTTCATCGATCGATTGTGGCCCTATTACACTCGATCGATAAAGATCGATAGGATAATTATTGGTAACTTCTCATCGTTCCCTAGGATTACTGCACATCTCTATCGTACAAACAACAGTTGATGTCGAATATGTTAAGGACGATTAGTCATTGTGAACTGTCACTTATTCGTTGGCAATCAGTAATCATGCTAGGGAACGATAAGAAGTTACCAATAGTTATCCTATCGATCGTTATCGGTCGAGTGTGCTAGGACCTCTGGAATCATAGATGTCGATAGTAAATTAACATGTTCATCTCTTCCTCTCCTCAAACAGGCCCTCCACACAGCATCTTTAAAGATGACACAGGCTCTGGGGGAAGTCATTTTCCTGTGTGAAGTTAATGTAAAATATATATATATTGGAAGTTTAAAATGTAATTGAAATTTAGTGATTTTACAACTTAAAACATTAAAAAATCAGTAGATAGTTTTTAAACAGTTTTTATCGATTTTCTCAGAATGTACTCAGTATCACATGATTCATATTCTATTTGCAACGACTTATAGTATTTGTCTTGACAATAAATTGTTTGCGGACGGTTAGTGGTAGTTTTGACTATTTAAGGTCAAACAATTGGCTCCAACCCAAGGCCGAGAGTCCCAAATGCAAAGTGGTGAATGTTTTCGTACTTATAAAAGTCAACTGCGACTTAAGTTGTGCAAATAAAAGTAAAATGAGGCACTTAATATGCAACGTTGCATGCAAAGAGCTCATGTTTAACAAAATATGTAATATAATACCTAATCACATGGCGTGCGGTTTACTGGCTAAATTACACGTGTCCAAATATTATCACAATTCTACATTAATTCACAGAAACATTAAACATTTTTTAAAAAGATTTTTGCATTAGCTGTGTTTTATATAGACACGAGGAATAAACTGATAGTTACCTACTATACACACGTGTTGTGTATATTGTGACCGGTCGATGAATGAGTTGATATTACGCATGGTTCCCATCTTGAAATCGTGAGTTCAATTTCTCAGCTGGTTAAATTCTTCAATACGACAAAACAATATTTTTCGCTTACTGTGATGGTAGTACGAGATTTTTTAAATATTGATAGGTTATTCGTTAGCTGGAATCAAACAACAGTCCTGCATTTAATCTGGTTCATAAATTTACTTTCAATTTAAGTCTGTTGTTGAACCAGTCATAAAATTTCAAAGTTAGTTAAAAAGTTTTATGAATGTATTATTTTTTTTATTAATAATTTTTTGTTACGTACGTGATTTTAAGTTACAATTACAGTTAAATTTCTGTTACTATTTCGTCATGGGCCGGTTGTTTCAAAATACTTAAATATTAATATAACTTGATTAGGACATTCACAGAACTTGAATATTAACTTTAATATTTGATGAATTGTTCAAAGACAAAAGAAAGACCTCCATTCAGAATCGAAGTGTTTAGGGATTTAGCCGAGTTTGGTGACCATACCTGATTTGGCGTATTACTAAATTACACGTATTACTAAATCATTGTCGTCCGCATCTCCTTTCTTTTCCACTATATCCTATCTAACGATGTACCCAAAGTGGTGATGTCATGATGCCACTGGCTCTTTGCAATTCAAATCATTGTGCGGTAAATTAAGTGTAAAAAAAAAACTTAACTTTTCAAGAACATGTGATGAGAAATTTGTTCAGAATGATGTCCATTACAAGATATAACCTAACCAAGGTTGGTAGGTATAGATATAGTTATACTTATCTATTTACATACCAAAATTTCCTCTGGTGTAGTGAGGATGCGCGCGACTCCAATTAAACGGGTGGAGAAACGTCTTCCCATTGGCCAGAATAAATAATGTCCGGTTTTACTACATTGCCTAGGAGTAGATGAAACCCGACTCAACCATTGTGGTACTTGGAATACACTCCTCTTTGTTAATTATTCAACAAACTGGAATCTATCTGAAACGATAAAGGTAAATTCAAACCAGTCGAAAAACGATTAAAACTTATATATTAAAACAATCTCTATATTTATCGTTAATAAATAGCTGGAAATGTTTACATAGTTCAAGTTCCATTTAAATTCTGGTTAAAGTTATCATAATTCAATGATATTATTCCAATCTTAATGAATAATAATGAATGAATGGTCCTTAAGCGTTCTTAAACCATTCATCCGATTACGATTTGTTGTGCGCATGCCCGCGAAGGTTTTTGGAAATGTGTAAGGTCGAAGGGAAAGCGGGAGGGGAAGGGGATGGGAACGGGGATGCAGGAGTGTGGCGACAAAGGGGTGGAGAACGAGAGAGGGGCAGAGGGAAGGGTTACAAAGGAGATGTAGTAGCGGTAAGGGGTAGCAGGGAGTAAATTTGGAAAATCCATGCTTCTCACGTAGATAGATGTTTATGACCAATGCTTTCAATGCAGCTCAATTTAGACGTAGTAATGTAAAAATAATAAGAATTTGATAATAACATTATTTTTTTTAAACGGCAACCGAACAAACCAGGTAAGTTTTCAGGTTAGTTTTTTTTAATTAATTTTAATCAAAATATCACTTTCCAAGAGTCTTTTTATTTATAACTGTTTTGAGTTGTTATGGAACCAAAAAATATAATCGTTTTTTTATTATTATCGACAAGGTTTTAAGGTTATTAAAGATGTTTTGACTGTTTTAGAAAATTCGTTCACCATTCCTTCTGTCATGCTCTGTTGTGCTAGAAACTGTTCTACCGTGTGGCATCTTATCATTTGGAGTATGTACCATCGCAATTATTTCGCTTATTAATAAAATATTTATTCACATTTAAGAAAAAAACGTACTTTGGCTTTTGTTGGCAAAAAACCGCATTAAGAATATCGAAAGTACGTGACGAAACTGTTTTACATAATAATATATCGTGCCTAATCGATGGACACCACCGGTACGGGTACAAATAATACAGATATCTAAATAATGTGTAGATAGTAGATAGGTAGGTATTAGACGTAGATACTTACCTGTGTAGATATATTATTTCTCGAGTACTCCAAGTATCGTGTTTGATTTGAGTGATTCCCAAATCGTTTAGTCGGCCCTGTTTGATGTGCGCTGATAACAGTGGGTTCGGGTAAAACTAACCGATAGGTTCAACGTCTCTCCGCACAGATTTATCGACAAAGCGAGGAGGCTGGGGCAAAATGGCCCTTTCATGACAAATGCACATTTAAAAAAGTCGCCTTAGATCTTAATTGTCCAAACGACCATTTTGGTTTTAATTCAATCTCCATTTTAAAACTAAAAATAAAGCATCAAAAACGATAATTAATCTATTTACTAACTAACTAACCAACATCACGCCGTTTCCCCGCAGGGGTAGGTAGAGAGAACGGACCACCAAACAACTCGGTCATGGCGTACACTCTTTGCCTCATTCACATTCATACATACTCTTCTACGATTATTATGACTCTTGACATGTCCCGACTCAAGTATCTGATTCACTTGATTCAATGTGTTCCTTCGACTTCTTCTAGCATTCACATTTGCGTCATATATTCTCTTTACACTCCTTTCTTTATTCATTCGCTCTACATGTCCAAACCATCTAAGCATACCTTTCTTAATCTTTCTTATTACGCTCACATCAGCCTTGCATCTTTTCAGATCTCCAAATTCCTCAGACGATCATACACACTTTACTAAGAATTGTTTAAACTAATCAGACCTTTACCTTTACGGAAATAGCTTCATCTTAAACATTTAATTATTTCAATGAAACATTATAATAGGTAACAAACATTATAACCAGTGGGCCATTCCAAACACAGTTGAGTGAGGCAACTCCAGAAACTGTGTGAGGAGAGGATGGTTCTGGAATTGGACGGAGGCCGAACAATCAGCACAAGACAGGGACGTATGGAGGAGCCTTTTCGAATAGGACAAGGGGAAGAAGATAATGATGATGATGTGGATGATGATGAAATAATGAAAAAAGATCTCCTCCTCCTGTAAAATTTGCTAATGGTCGTTTGGACAATTAAGAACTAAGGCGACGATTTGTGTAAATTCACCAGATTGCAGCTAAGATACCTAAAATATCATCTGAAAAGATAGACCGAAAGACACGTTGTTTGTGAGCGTGTGTGTTTTCCAGAAATAAGATCAATTTTCTCATACCTAAGTCTATCAATCCTTTTTAATTTTTTTTCTTACGCAGATAACCAAGTTCATTGTCCAACAGGTATTTTGTAAAATGGTGTCACAGCTTCTTCTAATCAGTACTTAATAACACTTTTTTTACATGCTTTTCTGTCTAGTGTAAAATTAATATAATGACAAACTATGAGGCAGTTATGGTGGTTGTTTTTGAATGGATTTGATTTGACATCTAAATATGTAAAATATAGAATATGTTGGAAAATGGAGATGAGTAACTTTTCAGTACGTTTTTATTTATGCACAACTACAAAAATTTGGGCATGATAGTTAACCCATCGTTCCATTGGTATTGTAATGGTATGGAATCGTTAAAAACCGGACTCTATGCACAAAAGTAACATTCTTTGGTTTTTGTCTATTGCTGATCGTTGCCGTGCCAGTGGAATAACGCGCTTAGTAAGTTGCTAACACAAATCAATATTTGACTTTTGATATGTTTGCAAACAGAGCTCCGGGCCAAAAAGCCTTTCTCTTTCATCATTAGTTTATTATCCAAAGCATTATGATTTCTCACAATATCTAATGATCTGTAAACCACCCTCCGGAAATGTAATCCAGGTTTTAATGATGTAATCAAGATATAATAAGTATCAACAAATAAATTAAGGACAAAATAAGAGATGTTCTTATAATATACGTAAAATATTGCAAAGCAATTTATTATTACAACTGCAGTAGTATTATTAACTAGAATCGTTCTCTGTCATAAAAGTGATAAAGATAATTTCCTTTTTATATAGCCATAATAATGAGTATAAAACGTTTACAGCACTGTACCCGCATAAACCTTCGTTACTTCGTTAAATTCTTTGTGCATCCATCAATTTATTCCGCTTCGCGTTTATGCAAATAATTAATTAAAGGCAGCGAACGAATCGTTATTGTTGTAGTAGGTACCTACGTTCCTGACGTACTATATTCTCAGAGAAGTTTATGATATATCTACGAGTTTACGTATAAGACAGAGTATTGTAGTAAGATTTTATCCAGTGTCCTTGAGATGATTCTTAACAAAAACGGCGCTGGAAAATCTTCAAATATTAATGTTATTATTATTTTAGAGTATAAGTTTGGAAGGGAAGAAGGAGGGGGTTTGTTATTAGGAACTTTCAGATGCCTGGATCAAATGACGGTGGAAACAAAGATTTCGGCAGCTCGTTCCATTTACGAATATATTATTGTGCATATAAAAAAATGCCATTTCTTAAATGACAGTAAATATTTAAAAAATTTGAGCGGATTTATTACCTCATTGTTGATAGTTGTCCCAGTCTCCCCGAATACTTCGGCTGATCGTATCAATGTGTGTGAATAGTGCTTACTTAAAAAATCAATTTGAAATAACATATGTCGGTGTGACAGAGATAACGATAACTCAGATTTGAGGGTAAACACCAACAGATAATAATAATATGTACCTAGTGCTCAAATCACGTGGCTAATCATTAAAAATGGACGCTTATCGAACTGTAGGCGATAAGGGAATACTCACTCCTTTTATAGAAGAACGTTTATAAAGTGCCGAGGAAGCTTACAAATCTGAACTAAGTTTTTTTTTTCATTTGACGGTAGCAAATAAAAAGTAAGCATAGGAAGCGTTTTCAATATTTTTATTCATGACTGAGAGAAATATTTGTAATAGCATTCCATTGATTGTCGAACAACATTTTTCTCTCAGTATTCAACGAACCGTCGGAAAGTGCCTTTAAAAAATGTATTTATGTTTAAATATATCTCGTTTTCAATATTACAAGTTTAATTTTTGCCTCGTGGAAAACAAAGAAGACTTGTCGTAATCGCCAGAACTATTGTTATAGGACGGTTGGTATTTTTTTTTTGTAATATTTTAAATCTATTAGTATTAAAAAAATTAAGTTAGTAAAGCTAAGTACAAAGTGTATTATATAGGTACATAGACGAAGACCACAGAAGAAAAACGAGGAATACCAATTCAAGACAAATTTGCTTAAATTAAAATTTAATGTTGCATTTTAGCAACGAAGTCATTTTGTCTCTGACAATCATTGTTTATGACTTTTTGGAAACCATCATGGTTTTTGACAGCGATGATTGTTACTAAAACTATTTAGCATTAGATTTTTTTTTTAATTGAGTACCGCACAAAAGTGTCAACTGCTTCCGTTTGGAGCCAGTGAGACTATAGCATCTTCAAAGGGTTGCGTTGTGAGGCTGAAGTTAGTGGGGAGGGGAAGGAGACGAGGAAAAAGAAGGTAAAATAAAATACAATGCTTATCTCTTTTCAGGACTATATAGAGAGTATTGACTGCAATGCCTTTCTGTTCAGGATTTTTTAAGACGCGCCTCCAAATATAAATAATACATCTATTTTTATGAATTTTATTCTCAAAATGTTCGTTACATACTCATAAGTATAACTCGAAGATGAAGGGAACCATAATCATTTGACCCGTTCAGCATTTCAATCAAGAGTCATGAAGTACGCGAATGATCCGGCTCGATGGGACCACTCTACAGCCACAGACCGTATTATTAGCTACTCCGAGTGAGCGCGTAGCTCGCTGCTACCCGTTCCCCTCGCACCCAAACGCCCCACGCAATGAATTATGCCGTAAGCTGAATAAGTGAATGATACAGCCACTGGCCAGAATGATGAGTTCGGGTGAAGGGGAGATGCGATGAAATAACTATGCGCGATGTTAACTCGAATTTAATAACTCAATAGTTGTCAGATAATAGCAGTATAATGACTTAATAAAGGATGGATTTGGAAGAAAACCACCAGTTTTTGAGAGTCACAACTACTTAAAGTCGGGAGAACTATGACATCCTCGAATGAAAAATGTTGTGAGGTTGTTGGAAATGGGGAAGGAAAGGAGATAAAGAAGCAAAAGGTTTGAATGTAACTGGATATACCTCTAAACACCGTTGAAGCTATTTGAAGAAGTAATTTAGAATCCTAATATATAGGTCTCCTAAAATGAGCTATCATAAAACAGCCCTGTATAAATTACATATATTTAAAGAATATTTTGACAACCGTCCATGGTCGAGTGGTAAGACACTTGACTCCCGTTCGGAAGGTCGCGGGTTCGAACCCGTTGTGCGCAAATAAATTTTATGTGATTAATTTGTGTTATTTCACAATTAATTAATAAAAATAATATATGTTATATTTGCGGCACTTTCCAGAGTGGAAGATACTCTCAGTATCGCCCTGGTGTAAGACCACCATTCAGAATTGAGGTGTTTAACAAAGGCAGCAATCTCCATTTCGGCCAGATTGATATGTTAGCTTTTGAAATGACATGTCTTTGTGCTGTCTTTGCTTTTACTTACAATATTACATACACATATTGTATACACTTATATTATGTACAATATTTGCATGTAATACTGTACATAAAAGCAAAGTTAACAATCTCCACGTCATTTCAAAAGAAAACATTGCAATCTAGCCGCAATGGAGATTGCTGCCTTTGCTTTTACACACCTCAATTGAAACGTTGCTTAATAATGGCTTTAGCCGTGTTTAGTGACTAGATCTGAATAGCCAGGTACTTTCCCACCTTCCTCTTCCCCATCTCCTTCCCTTCCCCACTTACCTTCAGCCTCACAACATACTCCACAATTGGGGATGCCATAGTCTCACTTGCTCCAGAAGGGAGCAGTTGGGACTCTTGTGAGATTTTACTAAAAAAAAAAGGTATTTACAAATCTACATTTCCATTACGAGGTTGATGAAATTTTGCACACTTGACCTTAAAAGCAAGAGGAAGGTCACTATTTAAGGCTGATATCGTAAAACTCTGCGTAAACCCGGGAAACGCCAGTGTATTTAGTTATTTATAAATAAAATAGCATCCATGTTAATTTTTAAATAAATCACGTTCTTGTAAGATTCTATATTATAGAATATGGCACCGGCGAATCACTGAGTTGATCAATGCCCACGTTTCCGTAAGAATAAAATAGTCACCGAGACATCATATGAGGTGATAATTGCACGGTTCCTTCATAAACTAATTATTGTTCTTTGGAGTTATTGTTTCAAAATTTCACGTATAGGTATTGGTACATATTGCCAGATAGGATAGGTATCCACATGGAAAATATTTAGAGGGAAGATGTTCAGAGGTTCAATTAACATACAAAATAGGTGGGTATCTCTGTAATTGTTTTAAATAAAATTAAATCATTAGTTTTGTTGTTATTTATTGTATAATGTATTTATTTCATCGTAATACTTGGTCATCTCCAGTTGTAAAATCATCAGGGGGAGATATTCGGGACACTGGTTGTTTGCACAGCCATCATTCACGGAGGCATTTATGGCCATATTACCGCCCCCGCCTATTAACGCCGCCAATGGGCCAACTCAGCCAGGGGCCTCGGGTCAGTAAAAGCTGCCTTTATTATTTTACTACACCTTCTAGAGATAACCGATTAAACATGCATTTGGAACTCAATCAAACTAACCAACAAATCAAACGATAAAATTCCTAACAACTCGGCCTTTGCACACATCTCTCTATAGGGAATCGTGTTGACGTACTTACTTTATGAGCGATTGACCAGCGGCTGAGAATAAAAGTTTTAAAATTCTTGCAACTGTACAGGGAGGTTCCAATGAGAAAGATCGATTATTCCCCGTATCAAATTTTTTAAAGTAAAAATTTAATATTGATTAATTTCATTCAAAACTTGCTTTATATACTTATATTCAAGTAAGCAATACAAATGCTCAAAATGCATGATGATAAATTATTAAATATCGTGTAATTTTTGTAAGTATTTTTTGATCATAAGTAATATAATATAGATTTTTCAATCATGTATAAAAAAATAAGTGTGTAAAAAAATTTGAAATATTTTCACCTTAAATAGATAGAAAAACTCGGGTATTTTTGTCACAAAACACGTTCTTAATGATTTAAATTTAACTAAAATGAAAATTATAAAAGCTGTGTTGACTAGATTATGTATTGACTTTGTATTATTATATCGTTTTAAAATTGAACAAATCCGCCAACGACCAACTGTATAACCTTACTATATTAAAAACACACTTAGTTTTTCAAAATTTTAAAACTGCTTATACCAGATAAAATAACAATATTTCAAATTCAATTTATGTTTTTTTGTAAAAAGAGTCAATACGTCTAGAATTTGATTTAAAAAGGACTAATTTCCGGTATTCTCTGGTAATACCCTCTTTACGATCACTATCCTATTGGTTCATCTGGTTTGTAAATAAGAACTTCGACGATTTGGAATAACTCAAGATTTTATTTAAAACTTCAAATATAAAACACACGATCAACGTAGCTAATAAATAATCAGAAAGATTTGCGGGAATAAGCGCCTCCACCCACTGAGGCAACTGAAAACTCTCAACTGCCAACGTTCTTTGTATGACAATGTGATGGCCCGCACACTACACAATAACTCAAAAACCCGTTGTCAATGGTAACGTAAGCAGTGACTCGCAACTTGCACTGCTCATTGCCATGGCCGGCCGTTGCTAGTTGCCAGCTGTCAGCTGATTGTTCTTCGTCTATGGTTAAACAAGCTTTTTGACCAATCAAGACATAGAAACCAGCTGGTTTTAGTTTGATTTCAGTTGCCTCGTCAGCGGAGCGCCTAAGTGTGCTACAAGCTACAACGAGAGTGGCGGAAATTGGAATGAGTTGCCGAAATGGTAGACGTCGCTGCTGTGGGACCAGTGTTGCGATCCGTATTGTGTTGCCCGTGATTAAAATCCGCATAACTTATTTATAGTTCTTATTCCCACACCTCGTTTCATTCACATTGCCTTCGGTTATTCTGACTCTCGACATGGTCCGACTCAAGTATTCGGTTCACTTGATCGTGCCATGTCTCCCTCGGGCGTCCCCGACTTTTTCTACCAATCATATTCAAGTCATATACTTTTAGCAAACTAATTTCGCTCATATTATGTTTTATTATTTTTCTGTGTCTTTTTCATTTTCATATTTTAATTTAGATTATTATTGTTATCTTCTTGTTCAAGAAAATAAATATAATATTTTTCCTAACCCTGAACAGAGAAGCATCATTTTTACGATTCGAGGGTCGGTTTTATTTGTATAACCGCGGCCTTCACGCAGCCTCCAGTAATAAAATGAATATCTGACGAAGGCTTCCATTTCAGTTGCCTTTTTAATCTGAGTGTATTATTCATTTTAATTTATGGACGATTCCGAGGCGCTGAAAACAGTAAACTTATTTCCTTTTAATTTAGTAATTACGTTAACGCCCCTTCTTAATACAAGATTAAGGTTTTATAACCGAGCCACAATATAAACATTTAATAGTCCGGAAATCTAGGTAGTCATAACAGAGATCTCAGTCATATTAATCACTGAGAGATATTGTATAATTAAGGAAGGGACTTTAGGTGATTTTGTATTGATGGAGATAGACTCGGAAACCACTCGGAAGACACTTTGACGTTTTTTGAATTTTTGAAAAACTTCTTTAGGCGGATATGACAAGTAATTCAGATCTTTTTCGGACGGAAATAACTTTTTCAAATGACGTTTGGATATCGGTAAAATTACTACTATCTGTGTATGTTTTTACTTTTAAACGGTCCTCGAATATTACTTTTATTTTTTTAGTAATACCTGCCGCAACAGTCAAATAAGTTTTACTTCAACCGCGCGTGAAGGTTAGACGTACTCATTTTTTTCTTCTTATGATGGAGGAGAGTTGAGACATACGTTAATAGTAAAAGTTTTCGGGAAAAAATCACCTTTAGGGCACTTACAACATAATTTATCTGACCTATAACTCAACTCACCCTTATCACTTAGAATTATAACTTATAACTTACAACTAAGATCTGTAGTAATTTCGACTTAAATTTTTTTTTACATTAATTCCCCACAGTAGGCTCTGAGGAAAATAAAATTTCTCAAGGCCTATGTCATTTTTAGGGATGTTAGTTATGTGGAGGCAAATTTAAGGGAAAGGACGGAGAGTAAGTTCTGAGAAGGAAAAAGGTATGAGGAGTGGATAGGAATCTGGGGGCCTGTCCAGGAATGAAGAGGATATGAATCAATTCCTCCGACTGCGGTGCTAGGCGATGGGTCGGGAGAGTCCGGTTGGAGATTCAAAAGATCTACCTCAACCAGTCTCCCCCAATATGGCCCGTCACGCATCCGCCGCCTCGACCTAGACAAACCTCACCCCATGAATCCTGGCACCCCTGAAAAGTCACCAAACGTAGCGAATCGTGTTAATTTGGCCGCTATTCAGTAAGCTATGGGCAATTTACAGATGTTTTCAGTGTTATTCGCGAAAACAAGTGATGCCAAAAAGTCGGTAACGGTAACATTGTTAAATAACAACAGGGAGATCTTATCGCCGACCGTGGCGGACCGATGTTGGGGATGATTGCACAACTCCGGTACCTAGGCCAAAATGACTTTACAAGATTCAGATCGGATAATCCGGCTTGCATGGTCGAGAGTCAATACTCTATTTTCATTAATTATTTGTATAAATTAAGCCGTCTTTGTTAGGTATGCTTCTTGTTCAATTATTAACACTGCTTCAAGCAATTTAAAGTAATTTTTTGGTGATTTAGGAAGCAATAGGTACAAATGCCAATATAATAATGTTATGCGATGGAGTAAAAATAACGTACCGATCTATAATAATTTACCATATGTATTTCTCTTTGACCATTTTTCTAATAGAGGGAAACAATTATGCCAATGCAATGAACATCATCAATTTATCACTAAACTAATATAAAATGTTGTTACTGAGGCAGTTCAGTTATGTACAGTAAATACTGTATAATTTTTATTAACCATAGTAAAAGCCCCTAAAAAGGCATTATTAAATAAATAAGATAGATTTATTTTAATGATTTTAATATAACTAAAATTAAAATTATGAAAACTGTGTTTACTATAGTTATGCAGTTGTCCTAGGGAACGAAGAGAAGTTACTGAAAGTTATCGATACAATCCTTATCGATCGAGTATACTAAGGGGTCAGGAGAACATCAGTCTAAAAGCGTCCAAAACTCGAGCATTGGCTCGTACTCTCCATGATGATGACGAAAACCTATAAAAACCTCTCCTAATGACGAAATGAGCCTTAAATTCATGTAGGTGACATCGTAATCCACGCGTTAATTTGTGTCCCAAATTTCCTTCAAATCAAAACTGACGAATCACTCGTCGGGCCTGCGTAAATATAAAAAAGGTCCTTCGAGCCGCTAATACAGAACGGATGGCGAGGCGACCCCAGTCGGCGTTCACCCCCTCGCCTCCGGCAACCCTCCGAATGCCTTGGATCGTTAGCGTCGGGTGGTCAACCCCAATGTCCGAAGTGCCGGCCTTCCAAAAGTGATTAATCTCTCTTTTCCCCCAGTCCCTCTTCCCCCTTCAGCCCCTTCGTCGGCGACGGAGAGATTTATTTCGGCAATGAGTAGGATGATGTAGTGAGTACCTCTCTTACGGAGTGTATGAATATTTTATGGTCGTCAGAGTCTTAGGGATCGTTCCTCCCTGGCTGACCGAGATGTCACGCCAAAGGCCGAAAGGCTAATTGAGGATTTGCATGAAAATGTGTCAATCCCGCTTTTAAGGCTGCCGGTAATTATGTTGGTGGACATAACGTCAAGTTTGATGACTGAAATCATGCTGAAGACATGAAATTAATGCGTTTCACGCATATTTATAATACACGTTTTAAATAATTAAAAATGCTTTGTTGTAGCTAGCCTTTAAGAAGTCTTTCGATATTTTGTTTCTATTTGTTGGTAAATAAACGATAAGTGCGTGAAATAATGGTGCAGGTGTGATAAATGATGTAATCGAGGAAATGGCGAGTTTGCTGCACAATTTGTTTGTTATTGAAATATACATTGAAATATGTCCTAATGCCTGTGATTAGATTAGGTACTCTTAAATGGTCTACGGAATTGAGCTATGAATTTACGAATTTCTTCAAAAATCAAAAGAATGATTGGTTTCTAATATCTGGTTGGCAAATTCAGAATAATTAATTTTATTCAAGCACCTTATATGTTCCTTAACTCTAATATTAAAATTTCTAGAAGTTTTTCCAATATAAAAAAGGTACAATCGTTACAAATTAATTTATAAACCCCAGATTTGCTCAAAAAAATCACCCTGTTATTGTTATTTAATACATAATTTTTTTAAATTTGTTGTTTGTGTAAAAAGCTGGGTTGATATTATCTGATTGTTTTTAATTAATAAATTTGAAGTATTATTATTTAAAAATAATATTTTTCTCCAATTATTATTGTTGTCCCTCATATGTAATTTTACAAAGATTGAAGAAATAATGTTATAAGAGTTCTTAACCGCTTGGGCACATAAGCTTGTTTTCACGACAATTTAACTTAGGTAGACATAGGAACGACGTATGCCCCGTACCTGAGTTATTAATAGTATATGGACATAGTAACAGTCTAGTGTAAAGAAAAGCATAGTACAGGAAGTGAACGAAAAAAGAACACAAAAGTTTGTAGAAGGTTAAATTTTAACATGCACATACGTTCCTAGTTTTATGTGATTATAGATAATAACAATAGAGCAATTTTTTAAAGCATCCTCGAGATTCATATCCACAAGTCAAATTCAAAAGCATAGGCTAGATTATATTATTAGGCTACTTTCCTTTTTGTATTAAATTACCATGAATTTAGTTAAGTAATTGACTATTATTTATGCGTTAAATCTTTATCATTTAATGGACCCAGTGGAAACGAAACTCGGACCAAGTTATCAGATAACCGACCCAGAGCGTGTTACATTGAATCATTTTGGTACCTGATTATTATTGTTTAACAGTATTTAATTAAGAACTCACCTTTTCTCTAAGTTTGAACATCAATTTGGGAGAAACCGCGGCTCTACCGCTGTCTAGCGGTGAAACCCAGAACCACCAACAGGTGACAGCGCGATATTAACACATATCCTAAAGTGGATGGTTTTGTAAGGGTTGGAATACCACTAAACTAACCTATCACTCTACTTTCTTACCTCTTAAATCAATGACAGCGGGTTTAATGTGGTTCTGAACCGTTGAAATTTTGATCAGTATATTATTACAGTTGACTGAGAATTATTTTGTGATCTTCCGGCGAGTGTGAGCTAACATTTGGAGTAAGATTGAACAAGATTAATAATGGGATGCTTAAATTTTTTGGAGGCGTAGAGTGGAAGGATGGAGAAATTAGTTTTTGCGGTGTCTGACCTGCAAGTGAATGGATGAAGACACCACGGACCACATATGCTAATTTTATTAGCTATAAGCTAATATAATAAGAAGTAGGGGACGTCCGAGGAAGACATGGCAAGATCAAGTGAAAATAGAAGAGGATGCATGAGACGATGCATGAATGTGAATGAGGCAAAAAGTGTGTGCCAAGACCGAGTTGCTTGGCGGTCCTGTCTGTCTGCCTACCCCTGCGGGGAAACGGAGTGATGGTTAGTTGTTAGTTAGTTATGAGCTAATATGACGTCATGGCAAAAACAAGTATTTGAACTAAATAATCGCTTTATTATTACGACTTGTAATTCTTTCTTTCTTCTCTTTGTATTATAAACTTACGATATTTAATATTTCTTTTTATTATTATTATTTCCAACTAAATACCGCACAAGATTCCCAATTGCTCCCGTCTGGAGGCGGTAAGCCTACGGCATCCCCAATTAGGGTGTGTTGTGAAGCTGAAGGTAGAGGGGATGGGAAGGAGATGGGAAGAGGAAGGTGGGGAGTACCTGGATATTCAGATCTGGTCACCAAATACGGCTAAAGCCATTTTAAGCAATGTTTCAATTCTGAATGGTGGTCTTACACCAGGCCATATTGAGAATGTCTTCCACCCTGGTATCTCCGCCTACTATCAACTAAACCGATTTACGCATGCTGTGAACATTTTAAATCAGAGTGTTAATATCTACGCACTTCCCAGTGAAAATTTCAATATTGTAATAATTGTCAACAATCTGTAAATGTTTCAAACAATAAATAAATAAAAAAAAAACAGTAATACTTGACCACTGTTAGAAAAACAGGGTCATGTTATCCACTGGAGCGCCAGAGCAATTTAAAACTTTTTTCTCGGATTGCTAAAGGAAATTTTTCCGCCCACATAAAAAAAATCACACCTTCAATTTAAATATATAGAGACAGACAAACTGATTATAGTTCTGTATAGCCAATGAATTCACCTATCTTTTGTCTGTTATCACAATATTCATAGGATTTATTTAAAAAAATATTATTGAATCGTTTACTTTAAAACATTTTCAAGAATCTAGAGAATATTTGCCAAATTTTGGCAACAAAGCAATCGGTGGTTTTGGAAATAGTGCCATATTGTGGCAAAAAGCGCTCGAGTGGTCATAATGGGAAAACTAGAAGAGTGTGTATGAAATTATTATAAAAGTATTTAAAGCAGACCACTCTTTAATTTAGCTTTTCATTTTACTCTCGAATTTAGCTTTCTCTCTGTTCTCGAGTCGTTTCTATCAGCCTAGCAATTTTTTTTAATAATTGTATCACATTGAACTTCTTTAATTTGGTCTACCAGTAAAATATAAAATGGCTTACGTAAGGTATCAAGTTTGTGGGGTTCTGTTATTGAGATCGGTTTGTTAAAAGCTTTCCTTAATCGCTTTTAATCCCTGTAAAATGTTGCGTGTAATTAAAACGAAATTTTCAGAGGCGTAACGAAATAATGAACAAACGGGACGCATCTGGGCTCGGGAGCTTTATAGATTGTTTCACTCAATCTCGTTTTACTTCGCCCCGCCTTCAGATAAACCAACACTTTTGTATACATATCTACCTACATACATAATATTATATACCCACTAGAATAACAGGCCTTCGATGTGGTCTGTAGGCAAATATATACCTCCTAATAAAAAAAAATATATTTACGTACGTATAAGGTGCAAATACCTACGCATTAAAATGGAACATAGACTTACTTAAATAATTTAGGCTTAGACTTACGCCGTTCTTCCATGGAGCTACCTTCAAGCGACGCGATCGCCGCTCGTCTGTGTTTTCCATACTATTATTAGTGTTTGAAAACGCCGCTAGGTGCTACACTAGCAAATTTGTTTGACAGGTAGCGGTAGCGTCGCTTGTGAATAGCTACGTGGAAGAACGGCGTTAGACTTAGTAAAATGAAACGTTATCGACTGCTATATATATATAATATCGAGATATATTCTAATTATTCTGATAACAAAATTTTCCTCCAAAATTGCAAATTATGTATGTAGGTAGATACCTAGTTAAATTTCTACCTGTTTAGATATAAAAATTATGCTTTTTTACATTATGTAATTTTTTTTGTGTATAAAATAAGGAATTATACAATTTATCCGAAGAAACGTGTCTATCGCAATGAAAATTCTTTTTTCAAACTTTCTTCAGGCAGGTAGGTACCATAATATGGATTTCACAGCTCTTAGGAATATCCACGCTCATGCGAACTCTGGCGGGATAAAATGGCAGTATCCAACATGGCTACCATCTTCAAATGGAAACGGAATACAAACAAATGTATAGACAGAAGCGGTCAAGTTAAAACAGGACAACGAAACGGTCAGACAAATAGGTATAAAGCGACGGTTTTATTCTGGTTTCCTAAGTTCAAAAATAAGCTTAACCTAAAAATAAATTAATATGTGCATTATATGCAATCTAGCCATTGCCGAAATGTGGTTGAGCTATCTTTAAATTGGCAGTAAGCACGGTTTTATTCTGGTTTACTAAGTTCAAAAATAAGCTTAACCTCAAAATAAAACGACATGTGCATTAAATGCAATCTAGCCATTGCTGACAATGCTGACGTGTGGTAGAGCTATTTTTAAATTGGCAATAAAATTAAGCAGCACAGTGACGTCAGCACCTATATAAGACTTTCATTGGTACTTAATTTGTCGATAAAACTGACGGAGCGGTATAAACGGTCCCTTTTGGCGCAATGTTGAAAAATGGCTTCGTTTCCCGCCCTTTCTTCCCCTCTTTTTGAGAGGGCGAAAAAACTGCTCTCTTACAAGCACCATTGAGAAAATATTGGGTAACTATTTATCCCGAGCTATAAATCTGAATTCAAGTTCAACCTTATAAAGGGAGGGTGGAGTGAAATACAAAACAATGTGGCAAAAAAATACGGTTACGTCGACTTTAAGTAAATGTAGATGAATTATTACACACATTCCCTTACATTATCTTTCTTATCTCCTAGAAAACATAGTTAATTCATCTCTATTAACGAATTACTTTTTTCATAATATACAGCGAGACACTATCTAGGTAACAAATACGTTCTTCGAACCCTTGATAGCTGAAAAAGGTAGCTGCCTATAATATGGAAAAATAAAAACATTAGTCAAAGATAATATTGTTAATTCTGAAATTTGAAATGTGACTTTGACAATTACAGCGATTTTATAATCGGTCGAAGTGGGCTGAATTTGTAGAGTGCCGTCCAGGTAAGACGTGAGATCTGGGTTCGAGTCCCAGTTGCGACCATTATGTTTAATTATTTTTCTCCGTCTTGTTCATATTCATATTTTAATTTAGATTATTGAAGTAAATACTTCTTTACACACGCTTGACTTGAGGGGTAAACTGGCGAATGCGTTACGGAAATTACAGCGGTACGAAAAGTGAAATGCGTTGCGAGGCGAACGGGCTATATCATATTGACACACATTTTCTTTCTCTCTTCCTCAATAGCCACTGCATGAAATGTTTCAGTCAGTATTTTGAAATACCAGCGACGCACCAAACGCGGGGGGGAGCAGACGTCGATGCGCACGGCTTGAGCAAGCGAGGCGAATGATAATATTTTTAAATAAACATTCGTAGAAAATTAATATATTTTAAACATATATGTATATATTTTATACATATAAACATATATATAGACATACATATAGATGGAGCTAAATAAGTATTTACTTCAGTCATGTGGTCTAAAGCACACTCGTATTTCTTTTTTCGTCATGTTTTATTAGAAAGTTTATTTATTTTATATTACAAAAACAAACAGCACATTGGTTTCAGTGATAAAAAAAAGTTACAGATATTAAGTGGTAATTCATGGTGGGTACCTATGATATGTTTCTTTTGAATGTCTTATTTGAGGAATGTGTAATTAGTAATTACCGGGTAATGTGCGTAGTGTGTAGGTTTGTATGTGTGTGAGAGTTTGTTAGTAGGTGTAAGAAGTGGTGATCTGTGAAGGGATGTGTATGCGCATTGAACAGATTATATCATTGACATGATGTTGCTTTTAAATTTGGGCAGTGAATCCGAGAAAATATCGATGCTAGAGTTTTGGCAAATATTATTGAATGTATGCTTGGAGAAGAAACGACTTTGCACGCAGAGGACAATATATTTAAAACATTTGCTACCCCCCAATACTGCTGATATTACATTAGTAGCAAAAGTAGAGTTGATATTTGTTTTAAAAGACTGGCGAACTAAGGACTTTTTAGGACTGGAGAACGTTTATAAAATGAACCCAAAAAGCTTACAAGTTTTGACTTTGCGGATAAAATTGTCTGAAAATGTAAGGGCTTAGGTTTACCTCTGCCGAGTCTGTCATCATTCTTTAATCATGTGGCAGTTCATTCCAGGCTTTTGGTCCTGACACTCTTATAACTAGTGTACGCTTTGGTTCCTTCAACCTTCCGAAAGCTGATACGCTGCTGAAAGGGTTCACTGTGGACAACGTTGTTCATTGTAATGATGATGTTACACTTGTAAAAATATACTTATCAGATATAAAGAGAACTTAAATTTGTCATAATTGTGTTATTCTAATATCTGTCATAATTGCATTATTCTAATATCTATTGTACAAAAAAAATGTACAAATAGATGATATGTAAAGATAATTAAAAAAATACTTATAGGGAAATTATTATACGATCCAACAATCTTTCATAGGAACTGCGTGTCACGTAAATTAACTGAACAAATGCATTTGATTGGCAATTATATTTATTTTATCGAGATAGTTCTATCAACACGGATAACGTTAATGATTACATGTTGATAATTCTGTTTGTTTTACTATATAACAAAGGCGATAACACATTATCTCCCTTGATCTTGGAGATAATTAAGACAAGACATGTCTACATTATGTATTATTATTCAGATTAGGTAACGAACTAACTACCTGAATGTTGGTACTAAACTTGGAACAGCTGTTTTCACCAAACATTACACTGAAACAGGGGTGATACGGATATTAGCATCCGCATCCGCAAATGCGGATTATTCGCATTAATTCACACATCTTCATCGGCATTCGCATCCGCATCCGCATTAATTGATGCGGGGCTTTTACGGATGCGGATTCATATTTGCAGTGGGCGTGTTTGCTATTTGCTACCTTCGTTAAACGAAGATTATGAATAAAATAATGACCACATTAAAATATGATAATTTGAAAAGATTAGTATTTAGTTTTGCTCTGAACGCAGGTGTCGATCTTTCGAAAATGTGAATGGAGTTTGTTCCAAGTCTCAGAAATTGGGGATATTGACACAGTATCTAAAATTACCATTTTCGATACGGTTAACCAATGGTTAAACTCCAATGGAACTATAATTTTAAATGTCGAATTTACAACTGTATGTATAAATATATAGATAATCCAGACAACTGGAAGGAAAGATCACCAACTTTGGTGTATATGTGGATTGATATGGATCACATTGAAAACAATAAAAATCTATTTAATTAATATGTAATATAAAAGGTACGATCTGTTATGGTGAAAAGTGGAAGTTTACAAAGAAATTATAGGAACATGTAGTAATTGGCTAAGAATTTCACAAAAATTATCAAGTAATAGCTCCTAAACAACATCACACAAATATTTGTAGGTCATTTATATTATTTAATCTGAAAATTAAGCTTGCTCTCCCCTTTATTGCTCCTAAATAAAGTAGTTACTGTTCAAACGCTCCTCTGCACCGAGTTTAATTCAGTAGGCCGTCGTAAATGGGGAAAGTATACTCGGTCGTCGGGTCGGGGGACGTCGACGACACAAAAGGGGTCAGCGTTATTCAGTTTATTGCGGAGAAAAGTGCCATTCCATATGTGTGATAATACTGTATTACCGACCGGGAAAAGTGCATCAACCAGAATAGGGGGAAGGTATTATCACGTTTAGGGTCTTTTCGTCTAGTGTTGGTGCAACTCCTCAGGGGGTGCATATCATTCCATATTCAAATTAAGAAAGTTTATTGGATAAACTAAATGACGCAATGGAGTACTGTTTATAGTGTCAAGGGACCCAGATGCACATGTTTAAATGGATAAGATTTATTGACACGTTCGTGTAATGTATCCCTGGATTAATAATGGTACCTCATGGTTATATGTCTCACTGAACTAAATATACACATAAATTATTTACGCATATTAATGAAAGAAAAAAACGAACCACATATTTAGGGAAAATTCAATTTGGGAGGTGGGTTTGTGTCGCGGCTCCGAGAACCATTCATAGGATTACCAACATCACTGTCATAGGTCATCCAAAGTGGTTAGCTAGAGCCTGCATACTACACACACACACACACACACACACACACACACACACACTTTTTATTATCGTTTTGGTTCTTATAACTATAATACTGATTGGATGTTTTGTATAAAGCGCCGTTTTCGTAAGAAAATCACGCCAATAAATCCTTATAACTTAATTTACAAAGCCCATAACTTATCACTTATACTTAGATATACCCATTTAATAATAATAAGACCTTACAGCAAACAGTGACTTATAACTAGTGACTTATGACTAAGACTTATGGGTCTTATGATCTTATATGATATACTTACATACGTTATTTACAATCAAGCAACTAAGTACTAAGTCATGAATGATTCAGACAAGCTTTTGAAAATTTAAACAATTTATTTTGGCCACCTAGCTCTAAAACCAGCCGAGTAAAAACCCTGACAATCTGAACTTACGATGTTATATGATATACTTACATAAGTGACTTACTTACTTAAAGTGTGTTAATCGGAATTGACCGGCCAGGTAAGTATGTTTCTGTGTACATTTGTAAATAATACACTTCGATACAGCCTAAGAATTATATACAAAATTGTACAGCGCCTTTG